>JAVJGI010000002.1:728476-752121 GCA_035590275.1 Ibycter americanus | reverse complement strand
GGGCGCCTGCAGGGCCGGGCCGCGGCCGGGGGGAGCTGCGCGCCGCCTTACCGCCGGGCCGGCAGGGAGGGAGCCCAGGCCTTCGGTCCCTGCCGCCCAGGGGGTCTCGGTGAACGGGGGAAGCCCCTGTTGTGCTGTGGGTGCTGGGGACAGACCCCCAGGGACTGAGCGGTCCCGCATTGCAGCGCCTGCCAGAGCCCACCCGCAGCTCCGGCCTCTGCTGTCCCCTCTGCAGCGGCCCCAGAGCTGGGGTGGCCCTGGTTCCCCGGGGAGCCGCGTCTCCTTCACGGCCCCCCCAGCAGCCATGTAGGGCTCAGCGGCTTCTCTTTCTAGCGTGAACACCGGTGGTGGGACGGGCACCTGTGTGTTGGCCTCGCAGGCTGCTCCTTGCCCCCCGTGCTCCCTGCTGAGCCCTTTCAGCCGCCGCTGTCCCCACGCCACGGCCCCGCTGTCCCCACACAGCACCAGCAGTTGCAGAGACTGAGTGACTTGCCAAAGGCTGCGCGGGATGTCTGTGGTGGAGAGCAAAGGGACTTCTGCATGGGTGGCAGAGACCACCCTGGAGGGCTGCGGCCTGTCCTCTCCCGTGGTTGCTCCCTGGGATGTTTGTGTCCCCTGGTCCTGGGCTGGCCTGTCACCAGCACTATGGGAGCAGAGCAGAGAGACACAGTCCTGGAGCGGTTGGGCAGAGGAGCCCAGCTTGCTGCTTCCCCGCTGGTGGGGCTGGTACCCCGCTGGGCGTGCCAGGGGCTGTATGTGACATCCCTCCCCCATGGCATCCCCTGCCAGCACAGTCATGGCCCCCACCGGTGGCACCACACCCCATTGCCCGCCCCAGCCAGGCCTCCCTCTGCCCGCACACTGCAGGCTCTGCTTGCTCAGACCAGCCTGTGTGCGCTCAGAGGTGTGGGCTGGGAGGGTTGAGCCTTTCCCGGTCGTGCTCCTAAGTCACCACGACGTGAATGAGATTAAATTCACCCTAAGGGGATTGCCTGGCTGCAGTGGGGTTACTGCTGGTTGCAGCATCACTGAAATTAAACCTAACACCCTGTCTGGCCCCAGGAGAGCTGCACTCAAGAGGTCTTTAATGTCATGTCAAGGACAGGGCTGGTGGTCCCCAGGGAGATGCTGCCTGCCAGAGCAGAGGGAGAGGCATGGCGGGGTGATGGGGGATGCACAGTTTCCTGCTCATTCCCTTCTCCCTTACCCCAAACCTGGGAAATGTCCCCTCTGTGGAGGAACAAGCTTCTCATCTTGTCTTTTCTACTCGGTGCTCCTCTTCTTCCCACCACAGATGCACGGGGCACTGCAGCTCCCACTGGCTCTTGGCAGCTCCTGAAAAATATTCATCCAGGAGCTGTGGGTGTTGCCCCAAGCCACTTGGTCCCATTCAGTGCCTGGCAGGAACGGGCATGTCCCCATGGCTGCACCAGCAGCTCTGTGTGCCCAGCAGCGCCTGTGCAGGGGCAGGGCATGCTCAGCCAGTGTCCTCCCTGCCACAAAGGCAGCTGATGCAGGCAGAGATTCAAGGCATCTTTTAGAGCAAAAGAGACGTTTTCATCCTGCTGAGCATTGTTTGCCGTCTGGTGGATGCTCAGCAAAACCCTGCCCTGTTGCATTTGCCATTTCGGAGCTGGGTGTTCGGCAAGCGGCTTGATTTCACAGTGGGCCTCGACAGCTGGAGGAAGCAAGAAATGAAAGCAGAGCCTTTCCTCCGTCTGAGCGGGTGGACGCCCCGAGGCCCTCCGGTTTGCAGGTTTGCTCCTCTCTGCCCTCACTTTGCCATGCTTCTGTAGAGGTATTTTCTGTGCCAAGGCCACTCATTTTGCTTCACCTCTGTTTTGCTCAAGTGCTTTAGCTCAAGCATAGCTCCAAATAAGGCTGCTGGACTTTTTTTTTTTTTATATCTATCTGAATTTCCTCTTCTTCAGTCCTGCTGCATTTGAGACACCTATTTTCAAGTCAGTGCTGTGTTAAGAACCCCTCCAAATGGAGCAGTAACTGTGGGCCCATCACTGAAGACTGATGAATGGACTGACATGGAGCAAAATTCAGGGGTTTTTGCCCCTCGTAATCTCCAGGGAAGTCAGTTTGGAATAACTAGAGCTAAAGGAAGGGATCAGTAAAATGACCTAAAGCAGCATTGAACCAGAAAGTCTGTTGAGAGCTGGGATCAATAGGGAAGGTAATAGCCTTGCTGGAAGGGGCATGGTGTAATGTTAGCACTGGGTAAATACTGCAATAAGAGCCCCGTGTTGCTCAATAACTAACACTTGTTTTTTCCCTGCTGCCCACAAAGACCCAGACTCCTTCCTGAAGTCGGCGCGTCTCCAGCGCCTGCCCTCCTCTTCATCAGAGATGGGAAGCCAGGACGTGTCCCCTCTCCGGGAGACCAGCAAGGACCCTTTTTCCGGAGACTGCAGCTGCCGACAGGATGGGCTGACTGTCATCATCACCGCCTGCCTGACCTTTGCCACGGGGGTCACGGTGGCCCTGATCATGCAGATCTATTTTGGAGACCCTCAGGTAAGATGAAACAGTGGCTTTTGCAGTCAGGCTTTGGCTCCAAAAATAGGAGAAGCTGCCTAGCTTTCCTCCTTGCCAACAGTTTAGTGGGATAAGTGCTGGTGAGCCCCAGCCGGTGTCAGTGAGACCCTGGGTGCTGGGTCTCTCTGCAATTCCACCTCAAATTGTCTCAAAAGCTTTTTCCTGTCTGGGGGTCATGCTCAGAGAGGCGAGCTGAGCTCTCAGTGCCTGCCCCACAGCGTGGGTGACTGTGTCTGGCAGGTTTGGGGGTGCTGTCAGGGGGAAGTGAGCAGCCCGGCTGCTGTGACTCCAGTTGCAGTTTGAGCCAGTTGTGAATGCTTTCAGAGAGCAATCCTTAGTTAAGCAGTAGGCATCTTTTGTGCATCTCCACTTGGAGAGAGTTTTATGGATTTGTATGCCCAGGCTCACCTCTCAAAGGATCTGTCCCAGGACCAAGCAGGGGAATAGCTGAAACCAGGGCTGAACCGCCTGCTAATCTGTCCCACAGACCAGTGCTAAATTGCAGAGCAAAGGCAGCATGGCCATGGGGTCATAACTTCCTGCAGAACATCTCCTGCCAGGTACTGCAGCCTGAGAAGGGCCAAGGGACAGTCAGTAGTCACCATCTTCTTCTTCATATGCTGCCCAGCAGGGCAGAGCTGCTTACAAGTCCATGTGAAAGAGATTTGCCTTTTTTTTTAAATGTGTTGCTCTCTCACTGGCATGCAAAATGCAGCCATTGGGAGTGGAGTGGCTTGGCCCCACGGCTGGCTGGGGTGCAGCACCGGAGCAAGTCTGCACAGACTTTCGTGGCACTGCTGGAAGGGCCAGCCCTGCCCACCAGCCTGCCATGGCCCTTCTGGCGTTGTGCTTCTCGGGGCTGTTCTCGCTCATGCCAAGATGCTGCAATTTGCACCATAGGATTAAAATGAACCTTTGAAAACTTCCTGTGGCTGCCTTCACACCAGCACCAGAGAAGGCTGAGAACAAGCCATGGCACTGGTGCAGATGCTGCAATCTTTGCAGCTGTATTCCCATTTCCAGTGACTGCATTGCTGCAGCATAGTGACAGCATGCCGTCGCCCATTGCTCTTGAGGGTTAGTCTGACGCTGCTCTGGGGTGGCCCACCAGCTTAGCATGTCTGCTGCCGAAAGCTGGCTGAGCAATGGCCACGGCTACATGCAGAGTGGCCACAGCTGCCCTGGTGCAGGGATGTGCCAAGGGACATATTACTCCCACCGGCATTTGGAGGCATTGAAAAATGCAGATTGGTCACAGCCTTGGCACTGGCCTCAGCCTTCAGATCCCACAGAGCTGGTGGAAGACAGCCCCGGCACCCCTCCCTGGGCACAACGCCTCTCCTCTTCTGGCAGATCTTCCACCGCGGTGCTGTGGTCACAGATGCTGCCTGCTGCACAGCGCTGGGCATAGAGGTGCTCAACAAGCAGGGCTCCTCAGTAGATGCAGCCATCGCCTCAGCCCTCTGCGCAGGAATTGTCAACCCCCACACGTCAGGGATTGGCGGGTAAGTGTTGATCGCTCACCCCCGTGCTGTTGTCTGCGGTTGTCCTCAAGCAGGTGGTTTCCCCACCAGCTGAGATGTGCCTTTGTAGTAGTCCGAGTCCCAGCACCTGGTACCAGGTCTCTGACACCAGGCCGTGGATGTGTCCACATCTGCACAGGGGCGGGGAACCCTCCTGTGCACCAAGGTGATAGCAAGGGGCAGAGACCCCCAGGCAGGGAAAAGCTGCATCTGCTATAGTGGCTGCCAGGAAAGTCCAAGCCTCAGTCTCAGGAGGGTTGAAAACGTGACCACAGGCTGCCAAGCCCCTCCACGAGTGTGCCAGGAGCTTACAACACCCTGGGCTCAGTCCCAATGCTTTCAGAGATTGAGTGCTTCCCTCCATTAGCTCGGCTTCTGCTGCAGCAGGAGGCTGAGGTCTGAGCCCGGCTTTGGGCAGCAGCCAGGGAAGGCACGGCGGCGAGGGGTGGCCGCCTCCCTGTCCGTATCCCCAGGGTCGCATCCACCTGAGCCTGGTGCTGTTGGCTCTGCAGGTCTTGGGAGCGTTGCATAAAACAGCACCACCTGATAGCTTCTCCAGACTGTGCCACAGATTGCTGTTGTAAGCAAAAACCCTCTTTTGTTGCAAAACTGCTCGGATTAGAAAGAAAATCCCAGGCAGTCCCAGCCTGGCAGTGGAACAGAGCCAGTGGCCCTCTGGCCAGGCTGGCAGGGACTGATCTAGCCTCACTACAGGCTCAGCACAGGGGCTGCCTGCATCCCGCACCGGCCCTGGCTTGGTGGTTCCAAACTGCTCTCAGGGAAGGGCAGCAGCGTTCCCCTGCACCGCTGGCCAGCCCTGGGTCGCTGCTGAGGCTGGTGACCTGCTACGATTGCCCCGTCACGCTGGGACTGGCCCTGGCCCCAGTGGCACCCGCACCCTTCATTTTGGCTTTACGGCAGCAGCCGTTGGAGGTACAACTGGTGCCACGCCATGACCCCCGTCTTGTTGCAGGGGTGGGGTGATGCTGGTCCACGACATCCGGAAGAACAGGAGCTGGGTGATCGACTTCCGCGAGGTGGCTCCCCTGGGCATCCCACTGGAGGGGGACCTGCAGAAGGACACCAAGGTGAGGACCAGTGCCCGCGACTGACTCCTCCAGGGCTGTAGCTGGCTGATGTCTCCAGCTCTCCTCTTCCCACAACTCTTGGGCCAAGAGGGAGATGCCTGGTGAAGCGACAGGAGACCTCTCCCACCATGGGCGATCCTGGGCCCTTACAAACATGGGGAGTCCGGGGAAAATACTTCTCTGGCAGCCCCAAAATGCCTGAAGCCTACAGGGTTTGGGGAGTAAAGAGGCATGTCCCTCCAGCAGTGGGGAGCCAGGAGAACAAGGGTCCCGGGAAGGAGCACAATCCCATGTCGTTCTGCTGAGTTATTTCTCCTGATCAAACTGGATTGAGACCATGACTGAATTTGCCTATTTCCTTTGAAAAAATTTTATTCCCTAATTTAGCATGTTGGTGCAGACCTCATCCCCTCTCCTAAAGGCCATGCAGGCACTTCCAATGTGAACATGACTTGCATCTCCTTGACTTGCAGGTGGGGACTGTGTCCTATGTCCTCATGGGCAGGACCTACTATTCCTTTTTGTCCTTCCTATGTTACAGCCAGGTCTGCTCGTGGGGGTGCCAGGCATGATACAGGGAATGCAGCAGGCGCACCAGTTACACGGGAGGTAAGACACGAGGCTGGCACAGGTGGGCTGTCCTCATGCTGCACAGGCTGTGCCCTGGGGTCCCTGCAGGGGAGCTGGGAGCACACGAGCCCTTGAGCCCTTGCCTTCAGACTACATTCTCAGTCACCAGTCAAAACCATTAGCTAAGGGGTACTTGGAGGCTTGTGTTGAAAAATATGTTAATTTATCGGTACTTCATTTAACAAAAGAAAGAATTCAGCTTGGTCAGGTTTTCTGCAAAGCAAAATTGTGGCTAACAATACAGATGATAAATATTCTCTTAGAAGTAGGTGCAGAATGTTTTCATGCATGTCTGTGTATTTTCATTCTCCTTAGCTGGACCCTAAGGCGTGTGGCTGTCCTTGATGCCCTGTTGAGACTGGGAGGGAGGGATCTGAATGACTTGCTCAGGGCTGGAGCCTGGCTTGAGATTTTGCTCCAGAGATGCCCCTTCCCCTGTCCTTGCACCGGCATTCCTCTCTGGTGCACATTGTGGAGCACTAAGATGATCCTGCTAAACCCACTGAAAGCTCAGTGCTCCTTTTGGCTACCACTGGCCCCACAGCCTGGTCCTTCAGGAGCCCCCTGACTGCAGAGCCGACTCCTGTGCTTGCTCCCCACCACCCTGCCCTGCTGCACCCCTCCCAGGCACGTTTCTCCTTGTCCTTTCTCCTTTGCAGACTCCCATGGTCTGAGCTGCTGGGCCTCGTGGCCAGTGTTGCCGAGGATGGGTTTAATGTCACACACGATTTGGGTGAGTACCTGATGAGGAGCCAAGGGTGGCTGCTTAGCGTGGAGGAGCACATTGGCCACTGCTTGGGTGCGAGGCAGCTGGGGATGTAGATGGTTATTCATGGGAATTTCAGGCTCTTTGGACCTAGAGGTGGATGGTGTTGGGAGCTGAGCAACACGTGAACCATGGTCTGCAAGGGAAGAGCATGGTGGCAGCAAAACTGGTGCCCTTTCCCAGGGCTGGTCAGGGACAGGGCAGAGCAGCCCATGCTGGGCAGCCACCCAGGGCCAGCCAGGGAAGGGCACTGGGGTTTCTTTGCATTTCCTTCCCAGCTGTAATGGGTGCATGATCCAGCCTCCCTCTAGTTTTGAAACAGGGTGAGAGGCAGCGGCAAGCCTCCAAAATCCCCATCAGGTGCACAGTGACTGCGAGTTCCTGCACCCTGGCTTTTCTAGATGTCCTTCGCCTTCTCGCCCACAGCCAAAGCCATAAGTGAACTGAAGGACCTGAACTACTCTGACAAATTTCGGGAGATCTTCCTGCCAGACGGCCAGCCCTTGCTGCCTGGCATGTTCGTCAGGCGCCCAGACCTCGCAGCTGTCCTGGAGCTGGTAGGGGCAGAAGGGGCGTCAGCTTTCTACAGTGGAAACTTAACCCAGGAGATAATCTCCGAGGTGAGCCTCGTCTGTCCCTGTCTCTGCCCCACACCACACAGCACAGTCCAGGCTGGGGGTGCCACCTGCCACGTCACCTGCTTAAGGTGACAGCCTGGAGATAAGCCACAGCCAATGTGTCAGCACAATGAGGGGGACAAATGCATGCAGCCTCCTTTTTCTTTCCTGTTCCTGTCACTGCAGTGGTGTAAGTGACACACGGGTCACTTCCATAGCCTACAGAAGTAAAACCTACATTTCCTCTATAACCAGGACAGACTTTTTTCAAAGGAAAAAAAATTATCTCCATTTCAAGACCAGCTCTAGGCTGAGTTACCATTAGTGACATCCCCTTTCTCCCCATAATGAGAGGTGCCTCACTGTTGAGAAGCAAATTTTTGTTGTTAAGGGGACTGTAAGATATAGACTCTGGGAAGATGGTTTAAAAATAAAAACTGTGAGCCTCGTGAGCAGAGGATCAGACAGGCTTGGTCCCACTTAGAGTTGCCCTAGTTTAACTCCCGTTGGTAGAGGTGCTCTGGAAAAGAGCGACAACAACAAAGTAACTATTCTGGTAAAAAAAAACAAACAGCTTTTATATTTGTGTAGGTGCAGTCAGGATGGTTGGTGGCACTGTTTCTCCCTACTGCTGTAGTTCATGTGTCATCAGTAGTCTGGAATGGGTTCATTCAGCTCCAACTTTAGACATTTGTGAGCTCTGTGTTTGGAAGTCTCCTGCAGTTCACCTGGACCACAAGGTGAACAAGGTGGTGAACAGGGAACAGGAAAAGTCCCAAGCCTGTGGTGTAGTTCCACAGCTAAAATGCTTTATCACCCCGCTCCCCCGACCTGAGGGCTGCTGCAGGGAAGCACAAACTCTCTGCAGAGGAGCAAGGCCCAGGGTTGCAGCACCAAAGCCCCTGGCAAGCTCTGGGATCAAGCATGCACGTGCAGCTTTGATTGCAGAGCTGAGCAGTGCTGGCTTCCCACAGTGTTTATTCTTCCAGCAAAGGGAGGGCATCAGTGTGGTGAAATCAAGTAAAGCTCCAAAACACCTTGCCCTTTGGTTCCATCCTGCAGAGGGAAGGCACAGGTGCAGACAAGTGCTCTGTGGAGAATTTGAGATGGTGCCTGCAGTGTGGGGCTGACCAGGGCGTCTTGCCTTTCCGTGCCATCTCGCTCCTCCTGCCCCACTCTGCAGTGCTTTGCCCAGGCTTTCCACTGGCCGAGCTCCGGGCAGCAGCCCCTGGCACAGGCACCTGCCTGCCCATCTCAGCCGTTAGGTTCAACCTGGCCTGTTCTCTGGGACTGCTTTGGGAAGGGGGGGCAGGGATCCCAGTAGAGGATATATCTTCTTATGCAGCTTTGGGGTGGTTTGACATGCTGCCCCCCACAACGTGCCCTGCATCAGCTTTCCTGCTGCAGTGATTCACCCGGTTCTGCCAGAGAAGGAGTTTTCTGAACTAGCCAGGTTAGCTGGCCAGTTTAGAAATCAGAGCATGCACAGGTTATTTGTTCTTGCCCGTTTTCGGATGGAAATTCAGAGGACTCATAGCAGCAACTCACCCCAGCAGACCCTCTCAGCAGGTTGTGTGGCTTCCCCTGGGTGGAAGTTAGCCCATGAGCAATGAGCACAGTAGCACCTGTATGCTGACTGAGAGTATTACCTACTTCAGGGGATTTTAAGATCAGCAGCATGCAGTTATGATGGTCCTACCTCATCTCCATCATGACACAACCACAGAACACATGCAGTGAAGGGAATATTACCCACCTTGACTGTGTTCACAAAAATTACCAAGCCCAGTAAATTTTACCTCTAGGAGAGCCTTACAGAAAGAGCAAGGGTTCAGCAGACTCACTGTCATCTGAAATAATTTAAACCAGGGTGGGAATTGTGTGCTAAAGATTTGTAGTGACGGCAACCTGCTACACCCAGGTTCCTTCTCTTTGTCTTTTATCCTGGCAGTATTCAGATGCTTGGTAACTTTTAACATACTCGTGCTTGCCACCCAGGGGAGAGAAGGCGGCGAGGCAGTGCCAGTCCCCATGTTCACTTGTAGGCAGAGCATCTTCAGAGCACCCTTGGGGTGGGTGAGCTTTTGGAGGTGAGCTGCAGAGCCTTGCAGCAACTGTGAACAGTGAGCCAGGCCACCGAGACCATGAAAGCACAGATCTTCAGGGTGTCCTGAGGAACCGGGCACTTGGCTCGGAATTCTCAATGGTACTTGTTTGACAGTGTGGTTTGTGGTCACCTGCGCCAGCACGAGGAACACAGGTGGCCTTGACCCAGCTTTCTCAGTGTGCACTACTTTGCTCTCCTGCGCAGGTCCACAACTACGGAGGAGTCTTGGTGGAGGAAGACTTCAGCAATTATAGTGTCACGGTGGAGAATCCTGTGCACACAGTCTATCGAGGTGAACGCCTGACCCATTGCCATGCAACTCCGATTAAAAGTGTGCTTCACCTGGCAAGAGGTGGCAGCAGTATTTAACAAGAGTTGAAGTCAAAGCTGCTCTGAGGCATCTGCAGCAAAGCTCCCCAGGGAGTTTCCTGCTATTGTCTGCTGACACTGATGCACTGCAGGCAGTTCAGGAGGTTTTCAGCACTTTGAAAGGGGCCTGCTTTTTCCTTGATAGTGACCAGTGGCATTTTGGTAGTCTTAGAGTATAAAAATGCAACATGATCACATACTGATGCAATGTCTAGGTAGAAGCTGGACCATAGGCTAGCACCCGCATCTGAAGACAGTCCCCAAAGTTGATCTACAAAGATCCTAACCTTCTTCATGCAAAAAACCTAACTTCGTGCAAAAAGTTTCTAAAATGTCATTCTTTTCTAGAAATCCCTGTATTTACTCTCCTTATAGCTGTAATGTTACAAACCAATTTTATCTCCATTGTTCCATACTGCAGTCCAGAAACCAACCACAGAATTTCAGATGTAAAAAAAGCATCCCTATTTGGGCTGCCTTCATCCATCATAAAGAAACAGAAAGATACAACAGGAATGTTTTGGGAAATCCTTTTCAAATCTTGTTGCTTTCCATTATTTCCCTTCAGATCTGGAAAGGCTTCCCTGCCCTCTAGGACACTAGCTTATGGGAGAGTCCTGTAACTGGACAGTAGCTGACAAAAGCAGCTTCATTCCTCTCTTCTTTCCTTCACAGGTCATCTTGTTTTCAGTCCCCCACCTCCACATGCAGGTCCTGCACTGATCACAGCCCTGAACATCCTTGAGGGCTTTAACATCACAAGTCAAGTATCCAGGGGGAATATCTTGCACTGGATGGCAGAGGTAAGAGGCTCAACATTTGGCTGAATTTCCCGTGCTGCTAGACAATTATTTATTTATTTATTCCTTGGTTGTACAAAAATGTTTGTAGGTAATTCCCAGAGGAGAATGAGCAAATAGACTGCTAAGGTGTAGATCTGAGCTGTGCTGCTGCCTCAGGTAGGTGCAGATGCTGGAGCCTCCTGCTCAGCTGAGCTCTTTCTTGCTTAGCCCAGAGCTTTTTCAGACGAACAAACTGCGGCTTTTACCCATTTCTTGTATGCGGTCGTGCCTTCAGAATGACTCCACAGCAGCTGAAGGTGGTCCCAGCTATTTCCTCTGCCTCCTGTGCTGCAGTGGCCCTGGCCATACCAGACCCCTGCCAGGGCACTGTAAGGGGAGTCAGCCCTGTGATGCCGCAAGCAAAAACCTATACATGGCGATGACAAAGAAAGCTGACCCAACACCTTATATATTTTTTAAAATCTTTACATTTTAGCCCATGTCATGATCTTGGTGGTCCAGATCGTGATTTTTCCAGTATTTAGGGCTGTCAGCCCTACCAAAACATTGCAGCTTCCCAGCAAGTCGGGCAGGTGCTCCGTTTCCTGCTCTGTAAGCAGAGTTATGTTCTTAGATGCTTAACAGATCCACAGCTGGGTTATACGAGTTGGGAATTTTAAGCAAGGATGAAACCACATCCTTGTAGCAGGCAGGAGAATGGGTGCTTGGAAGTTAGTGCCCCTCAGCAAAAATGCAGCAACTGGAGGTGTTACACAGTGCTGGGGCTGTGCAGAGGCAGAGAAGGTTGACTCACCTAAGTAATTTTTGGGCTCCCTTCAGGAAGCTTTGGATGCATCTATTTACTCTGCGTTTGCACCAGGCCAAGAGTTTCACCCATTGGTTATCATGTCCCAGCTCCAGATAAAGGGCAGACACTTCAGAAGTTGTGCAGCCCTGATTACTGGGGATCACACGCTGAACACATGGCAGAGATTCAGTGCTCTGTCAGCACCAGCTAGTCTGACCCTGGGATAGTAATGACTGAGTTGACCTTAACCTGTTCCTGTGGGGTGAACATGGTCTTCTTGTGTCAGTGGAGCTCTTCCTTGGCTACCAGGCCTCTTGTACATTCACCATAAGGTGTGGTGGTCAGGAGACTGTTCCATGGAAATGCCACCTTCTCCAGAAGTTAATCATGTTCTACCCTGTACATCAGAAGATAAATGATGACACTTCAGGAGAAGTTGTTGATGCGTGGCACATACTAAAACAGAAGTCACATCTAGCTGTCTAACCTGCAGGGTAAATGTACTGTCTTGAATCTTGAATGAAAATGGCATGATCTGCAAGCTGAAAGTCTAGTGCATTTCTGCTAGGCACAAACTGGCTTGATTGAAGTGCACATTTCATGTTGTGGCTGTCCCCTGGCTACGCACTGTAAAACCGAGGCTAGATAAACTGTGTCTTTTGAAATTGCATCTTCCTATTTTTAATAGACTGGCTTATGCAGGATTCTGCATGTGTAAGAAACCAGATCCCTCCCTCTTTTTACGTTATCATTCCCTCAAGCGTGCTGGGACTAACGCTTTCTGTTCAGACACTTTGGATGACTTAGAAATGGAAAGGTGGGTAGCAGCTGCTGAGCAAAGTAGCTCATTTCTGCTTGGCAGTGATGCTGTTGCAGTGGAGCTGCCATCCGGAGGCAATGGTGAGCCCAGGACCCACTGTCCCACAGGGATTCTGTGATCTCTGTGATCTCTGCTGTTGTGGTGACCACTCAGAAATGGAAACAGAAGGTAACTGGCATCCTGGTGACCCTGTCTGCCATCTGGCAATGCAGATGAACCACTGAGCTGAGATGAGCCAGCTGGTCAGCTCCTGCCAGGCGTGTTCTACCTTGTGCAAACACAGCTGGATACGCTCGGCTCCCCCAGCACACAGTTTGCCATGCCAAACTGATGCTCCTTGGTCCCCAAACCCACGTGCAGCAGCCCTTTGCACTGAGGTATTCCCAGGGCCAGGCTTTTGGATGTTTTCCTTCATAGGCTTTAGCCAACATGCCAGGAGATCAGATACCTCTTCCTGTTTGGAGTTTCACAACTTGTATTTCCAGGGCCACCTAAATATTTTTCTTTCTCTCTTTCTTTCTTTCTGTGCTCAATTTAGACATTGAAAATAGCCCTGAGTCTAGCTAGCAACCTGGGAGACCCGTCTGATGATGTGTCCGTCACTCACATAGCAGAAGGCATGGTGAGGTAGGTCTGAGGCTCACAGGCATGGGGACGGTTGCAAGATGTGTGGTTTGGGTATCAGTCCTGGATTTGCACAGGGAAACCTAAGGGTCGCAGCTGATACCATGGGGCTCTGGGGATGGGTCGTGGGATGTCCTCACACAAATTACCTGGAGCCAGCTTGATATTCAGGGTTCCTCCCACTTTCCCACCCCTCTAAATATTCCTTCTTGGCCAGTCAGACAAATGGCCATCCATGTGGTCATGACCACACATGCGGTTTCTGGCTCTCCCTTCCCCAGCACAGGGCTCAGTGCCTTTGCAGAACACCCAGACGTGCGGGAGAGGCCAGGCACAGGGATTCAGCCCAACCTCCCATCTCAGAGCCAGGCTTAGCCATGGCTGGTGGCCGGAGCTGGACCTGACTTGCCCTCCTGCTGGAGAGCTGGCATTCTGCCGGGTGGTCCACCATTGTCCATCGGGGCTGAGTTCATCACTGTAGACAGGGCCTGGGAGGTCCATGGCGTTGCCTCTCTGTGTGGACCAAGCCATCTTTTTTCCATGGAGTGAACCGAAGGAGCTCCCTGCCCTCAGTGCCAGCCCACTCGGGGAGACACCACCTGTGGCTGTGCAGATGTACTCCCACAGAGAGACCAAGAGATGTTCAGCTTCCTAGGCTGAGGGCTTGCTTTCCTCTTTCCCTCCCTCATGGCTGAAGTAAATCAGAAGCTAATTCCCTGCGCCAGCTGATTAATGACTCCCAGTCCTTCTCCTCTGATCTCCGCGTGCCTCACTTCTCCGTGGAGAGCGGACCCGCTGCTAGCCAGGTCCTTGTCATGGGACCTGATGACTTCATTGTTGCAGTTGTAAGGTAAAAGATTCGCTTCTTCCCTCCATTGCGGACTCAGAGGGTGGGAGCGGGGAGCAGAAAGCAGGTTTGGCAGGGCAGGGTGGGAGCAGCCCTGGGGCAGCTGGGCTGCTCTGTCCCGGTGAGCCCTGCAGCAGGAGCAGCGGGAAGGCAGGAGATGCGTGAGCTGGTGCTGCTCTGCCCTGTGCCATCCTGCAGCCCTCTCACAGTGAAACATGTCCGGATGGGCCTGAATCTGCTCCCCGGAGAAGAGTTGATGGCCACATTTGAGGACTGATGGGGCATGCAGACAGATCCAT
Organism: Ibycter americanus; assembly: GCA_035590275.1. Classification (NCBI taxonomy): domain Eukaryota; kingdom Metazoa; phylum Chordata; class Aves; order Falconiformes; family Falconidae; genus Ibycter; species Ibycter americanus. The sequence continues at coordinate 738,294 of JAVJGI010000002.1, read as the reverse complement.
CACCTAGAGGGGAATCCTTAAACACAGGGAGGGACAGAGCTGCTGTCACCCACACGGTTCCTGCTCCCAAGTGCATGGAGACTTTCACTCCTCACATATAACCAGCCCTAAAGAGCTACCGAAGAGTCTCTTATCAGGCCAAGAGGGGGCAGAAAATTGGAGCTCTGAAAAGCCTCAAAGTGTGCAAAAATCTCTGGGACGATTTTAATGAGATTTCTTCATGTTTCTTTTCAGTTCTTTGAATCGACCCTTTGGCAGTGGAATAATAACACCCTCTGGAGTCCTCCTGAACAGCCAGATGTTGGACTTCTCCTGGCAAAATAAAACAATGAACCACTCAATTCCCAGGCCGGTAATGAATGACAAGGCAAATTCTTTATTTGAGCTGTCTGTACCATTTTTTTCAATTTTATTCTCATCTCCACAACAGGGAGGCCTATTTAATGCCTTATTAATAACTGAGAGACAACAGTCTGTAGAAAGCTTGTATTTTTTCATTATGTGAGCCGCTGAAACAAAGTAAACTGAAGGCTTTGTGCATATCAGTCATCATTAAAACGCACTTTTATCTGTCGATGCTGCATATCTCAGCTACCTATTTTCCCTGCAGTCCAGATGCACTGTAAAGCAACCATCCTTTTCTGTGACTTAAATTTAGGACTCTTTGTATGAATTGCTGCTCTGCACTTTTAAAAGTAACAGGTAGCAGAAAAAAAATCTTCAGGTCTTGCAAAGGAACAATTCCAGACCAGTACTGGTGGCTCCCAGTGCTGCCCTGTTGTTTCTTCTTGCCATGTATTGTAAACCCATCCCACTTTGCTGGGCTGGTACTGCAGAAGTGTGTGAATGGCTCCGATACCTTCTGTAAAAGAGCCACAGCATGAAATGGGACAGATCCCGTTAACATCAGAGAGCTTTATCATAGCAGTGAGGGTGTCAGCCTTGTAAAACTACACGAGTGCAATTGCTAGCTGAAGCATAAAGAGTAAGAAATTAACTTGTACAACTTGAGCACCAGCAAAGCTTTAGTCAGTTTGCTGAAATTTTTTGGTGTGTGTTTTCTTCAACTGCAGCAAAATCTCATTCAGCCTCGGAAACGGCCCCTGTCTTTCCTGTTGCCCACCATTGTGAGACCGTCCGAGGGGATGTGCGGGACGTACCTATGTCTGGGAGCTAACAACGGGGACAAAGCCTTGAGCAGCATCGTGCAGGTCAGTGCTGTGTCCAGGCACCCGCCCCCTCAGCGCAGCGGTTGAACTCAACACTGAGTAGGGTCCCCTCCTGCAGTACAGGCTTTCCCTTCCTAATGTCCCAGGCTATGCTGAAACTGGTGGCCACAGGTTTACCTGTTCAGTCTTTGATGTCACCAATTCCACACGTCTGGTTTTCCAGTTCTCTTAGGAGCCTTGGGTTTACTTCTTTTGCACCTTCCCTGGTGGCACCGCTCATAACTTCAGAGGAAAAGCATCTTGGCAAAACCTGTAATGGTTTTGTGTTATTCTAATACCTGTTCAAAGCTCGTCTTAAGGATCATTAGGGAAAAAAAGGAGCATTTTGTATTCAGAGAATTGCAGGAGACTGGCAGGCCCTTGGCCCTTTGCCCTATGAAAATCTCCTTTTAGTGTGTTCCCGAATGAATTCCTGCCTACTCAGCACTTGCTATAAATTGGGCAGCTCCTCCTAATTTATGATTTGTAATGAGGTGAAATACTTGCCAATAGCTTGGTTGCGTGCACAACGGCAGTGGATTGCTGAAAAGAAAGGCACAAGAAGAATGGCTCCCGTTTTCCTTACCTTTTGGAAGGCACCATTCAGAGCGAAACTAAAGCCAGCCACTGCTTCCTAATGCTTTGTTTGGAGAAGTCACGTGCTGAGCTTTTGGCTGTAACAAACACGTATTTAGAGATTACATCACATTCCAGACATACAACTCTCCTAACTGAGCAGGAACTCTGTGGCAAAAAGCCTGTGCAATCTTGAAAAGATACCGCGGTTCCACCAGCAACATACAGGCCATATTTCAAGGGCCTCTTCGTATGCGCAAACCCCTGCATTAGTTCGTGCCGTTTGGTGAATAGTTCCAGATCTTCTTTGCCTGCGGCATCTGCAGGTGTTGGAGACACCAGCTAGGGGGATGCTCGGGAAGTTGCCTTCTATTCACATTATGGGTTTTTTTGTTATTGAGGATCTTCTGTTCTCTTGCAGGTTTTGGTAAATGTTTTAACATTAAACAAGAATCTGAGTGAAAGTTTGTCCGTTGGTCGACTTCACCCACAGCTTGAGCCCAACACCTTGCAGGTTGACAGTGAGTATGGACACTGGGTGTGGTGCAGCCTACACATCTCACATATTTAGAAGAGGGGCAGGATTTTCTTAGCAGACTGCTGTGGAAGTGTGACAGCCCGGTGCACAGCTCACTGTGCTCTAGGGTCCCCAGCGAATGCGGAGGGTTTGGGGAAAGACAGAAAGCAGCAACCTAGCTTCTTCAAAGCCTGGAGCCCTTGTGAGCCATGCCCTCTCCCTCTTGTCTTGAGAATGCTCCCTGACCCCTCCAACACCACCTGTCCAAACTCTTTCAGGTGCTTCTCCCCAACCCTCCCTCTGCCCCAGCTCACCTTCCAGTAGCAGCCATGCCCTGTCCTTAAAACCTTTTGGCGATCTGATGCCATTGAGGATAACCAAATTAAAAAAGATCGTAACCACAGCTTCACCCAGACAGGTCCTGAAAGCTAGCAGATCTTCTTACATTTTATTACCACAGCCATAAATTATATTCTCTCACTTTCCAGTCTGTGTTCTTTAACACCAGCAACTGGGGAGAACACGAGGCTTACGGCAAGGCTTGTAGCTTGAAATGCAGCATCAGTGCTGACACTGGAAACTGTACTGCCAGCTCTTGTTGTTACAAGACTTGGTCTCTCTGGTGTTTTTCACAAAGCCCCATGTATTAACTGGAGTGAACCATAAATGAAATTTGGTTCTCATTTCACCCAAAATAGCCACAGTTTCTAGGCCTTCCCATTTCAGAGGAAAATCTGAAAGTGTCTGTCAGGTGTGACCCACAGACTTGGCAACTTGAGTGTAATTAAAACAAATCCAAAACTTCAAAAGGTCCTAATCTGTGGGTTTGGACATTTGGCATCAACAAGATATATGTTAAGATCTGCAATGTATGTAGCTTAAATAACTGTGGGGTTTCTGTGTGCCTGCTTAGTTTGTCCAGCTGCATCCCCAGCTTTGTATCCTCAGGCACTTCTATTCATACAGAAATCACGAAACATCAAATAAACAAAATAAAGGCAGAAGAGCAAGCAAGCTAAGGTAGATGGCTGGAAGATTAAGGAATCCGCAAAGGGGAAGTTGGGAGGCTTATCACAAAGTTTGTCATTTGACAACTTGTCTTACTAGAGTTTGTTTTGAGCTTCCTTGCATCTTATTTTGACTAATAACTGTTAACACTGTTATTCGTAACGAAGCTCTTAAGAGCGGGGACTGCCTCGTGTTCTGTAACAAGGGTAACTACAATAGGTACCAACAACATATTCTTCCCGTTTTCCAAAGAGAAGGACCTTCCACATCTTTAAGTGGTCTCCTGGATCCCCTCAGTTCCCCCATGGCACAGGGCGCTGCCCCCTCTGCTGAGGACCGGAGGACCGCTGCTCAGGGTGGTGGGCGCTGCGCCCCTCGCCCGCTTGGCTCACCCCCAGCTTCCTGCACACTGCAGGTCCCAGCAGGGCTAGAACAGAGCTTTGTGTCAAAGCCAACAGTGGTTTCAGTTACAAACTCCTCTTTTAAAACCCTTACAGGTGAGTTCCCTGAAGAAGATATTGAATTTCTTGTAGCCAGGGGCCATCAAGTGGATAAAGTCAAAGTGGTCTCCCTAGTTCATGGGGCCAGGAGAACCAACAGTTTTGTCATTGGCCTGAAGGACCCCAGGAGTGTGGATGCTGCCGGAGCCACAATATTGTAGCACCTCCCAGATGACGTGTTCACTGAACCAGGCTTAGACAAATCTACCCAAGTGACGTGCATGTTCTGAAACAGCTCCTTCTCCATCCCCTGGGCGGGAGCCCCACCTACACACTGCTGAGTAGCCTTTCTGCATTCCCCACTCAGGATGACACCAGAGGGGTTAGCAGCACCAACATACAGCTCTCTGATTTTTTTTGTTTGTTTCATTTTTAAACTATTTGAATTGCAAGCAACCTGGTCCTTGTTACAGGAATGCAGGGAGCACACTTTTCTTTTGGCAGAGGCTTGCTAATAGTTTCAGTCTTTTCAGAAGCCCAGTTCTAGCCAGCATCCTAATTTTAGTGAGCAGGAACATTAGCAAAGGAAAAAACAGCTGCTGCTGATGGTCATCTTCATCTCCCTGTCATTCCCAAATTCATTCTTCGCCTCTTGTGTGAGCAGCCAATGATTCATGCAGCCTAATGTAGTGTTTGTAGGTGCCTGTAGCTGGAATATCGGGGAGTCCTTTAATACTCCCTATGGGCCAGCTGATGTTTAGCAGCATGCAGCCTCCTGGGCTAGTTCCTTTTCTCACATCGCTACATACCTTGAATTTCAGGAGTAAATATTTTGAATCAAGTCGCTGCGCAGACTTGCTGGCAGTCTGATTTTGTAACTGGAGCAACAGTTTTCAACTTCTAACAACTTGTGGACCCCCCAATAGTTTTCCTACAGAGCATCCTCCATGGTGAATTTAAGCTTAGTGGTAATGGGCTTAATTTTCTTAGATGCTTTTTGGAGATATCTTAGTAGTACTCTGCAGACTTGTAAAAATCCACAGACTATGGACTGGAAACCACATGGAGCACGTTTAGGTAGGTTCAGGGCTTTCCTTACACTGCCTTATCTCAGCCTGCTCTGAAAGCCTGAATTGTGTAATCCCTACAGAGAGGCTTGGGATTTTCTGCTTACGAAATCCATGCCTGTACTTCAGCTCCGTATTTTAATAGGGGTGGCTCTATTGGAAAAGCTGAAGAGAATGAGAGAAAAGCTACAAAACGAACCAAACACTACTGAGATAATTTTCTGTCCGCAGCATGTAGTGCAAAATACAAGAACACTTCTGCATTTCTTGTCTGAAATAGAGTGAAGAAAGAATACCACATCTGACAGCCGCACCACTTCATTCAACCCACGTTCGGACGTTTCTTCTTTTTTTTACTAACAAGTTATAGAGATACCTGGCACTAAAAAAATCTGGAATTTGATTATTTTCTGCTGTCTAAAATTCGATGATTTCTTTCATGATGCAAATGCATCTATGGCCACTGTACATATTATATATGTATGCCTGCTTATGGTTGTCTTGGTCTTCCATTTGATGATTACACCAGTCACCCCCTGCCTTCCTCCTGCGGGACCCCGGAACGCCCATCTGTTCGTAACGCACCCTCGAGCGCTCCTTGCCATTTGACGTGGGGAGCTTGCGGGTCGTTTTGGGGCAGTCAGGGTGCTGCAGCAGATAATCGGACTAATTCTTTCTACCACCTGCCAGCTGAGGATCTCAAAGCATCTTACATGAAGCCTTGCAGACTGCACCGAGGAAGGACAGAGATGCTTTTATGCTCCGCTGAAGCACAGCCACCCAGGAGAAGAGCAGGGCGGCTACCTGGCAGATGGGAGCATCAGTGGTATTTTTGTTACAAATGTGTCAGTGGTCTGAGCTGAGAGACGGGGGAAGTACAACGTTGTCTTTGAGAAGCTTTCTGTGCCACCACACTGCCCGTAGGGCAAGAAGAGACTTTCTTCACCATAGGGACGTAAAGTCTATTTATTATTTATTTTTCTGTCATCAGCACTAGAGTTGGTCACTGCCCAGAATCAGAGCGTTCATAAAATTTTACATGTCTTGGAGCAGACCTTTTCAGGTGTCACAGGAAGGGAAGGATGCAGTTCTGTGCATTGGATCTCACTGGTGGAAATCTGGGCTTTTCTGGCACGGGACAGCATTGATCTGTCCCTCGGGCACAGAGGTTTACTGTGCACAGCTGCAAAATAAGTGGTCAACTCATTGTCACTTCAGTACCTTGCATGGGATATCACAAACCACTTTGAAAGATAAAATTACTCCTTATTGACTGAATTCACCGGCTCACTTCTGATGCTGGAGACTGCATTCATTTGGGAGTTAAAGACTCTGGTTTTGATTCAAAAGGGCATTTACATGCCCCAAGGAACAATTTCACAGCAGTTATTCAGAATCTTAAAATAAAGCATGTTCCTAAGTGCTCTGCTGGATCATGGCCAGTGTTGCAAAAAAGAGAAAATTTAAAATAATTGTAAGATGGGACTTAGGCCCCTCGGTCATGGCAAAGAGAAGTAAAGACATTCCTATTTTCTCTGTTTAAAAACTGCATCAGTATAGCACAGATGTATTCAATATGGAAACCTTTAATCTGCTAATTGGCCCCGTGTCTCTGATACTTTGAGTCTATCTGTTGTGATGAGATTTGATTAATTTAATGTGAGGTACCAAGAAATACCCAGTGTTCCCTTCTGTACAGCTGAGAGACACATTGTGAAATAAAGGGCCGTATTCTGGAGATGTGTGTGTGCAGAGTAATCGCGTTGATTTCAGCCCGGCTGCTGCAGGTGTCTAAGAGCTCTGAAGCAGCGTTTGTCCTGAAGCTTTTACATGAAAGTGTCAGTGAGGAGCTCAGAACACAAAATACAAAACAAAGTGGCGGAGAAAAACCATGAAGAAAATTTTTACAGGAATAAAATAAACCCAAGCAAAATAAAGGGAGGAAGAAAAAAAAAAAGATGCCTTTTCCACATGTGACTGTTGTGGTCTGGAGTGCAATCAGCTTGTCTCTGCCCACATTTGCATTGCTCCCCATCGACGTCCACTGGTTTTTATGCTGGAGACCGGCTCTGCCAGTGAGCTATAGCTCGGTTAATCAGTATTTCTCACAAAGGCTCGATGGCATCCATGCACCCAGACAACAGGCAGCGCTTCCCTGGCGCTGGGTACTGCTGCTCACCGGCGGGCATTGGGCACTGATGGCTGCTTAGAGAAGCCTGAAGGGGGGACAGGGCAGGAGCCGGTGCCACTGTCCTGCAGCCGGGGGATGAGGGTGCTCTGGCCCCTCAGCTGTGCCATTTTGCTGCCATCGCTGTCCTGCTCAGTGCCCAGGCGCTGAGAGGGGCTGGCGCCTGCCTCACCTCCCCCGCTCTGGGTGGGGGCGGGTGCTGCTGGGGGTGCTGGGGTGGTTAGAGCCACGCTGCCGGCACAGGCACGGGAAGGGCCGGGGGTCCTGCTGCCCCTGGGCACGGTGTGAGGCCAGCCGAAGAGTGGCCCTGGGCACGCCGGGCGTTCCGGCACTCCAGCGAGCCGCTCCGGCAGTGTGCCCCGCTCGGTGCCGCAGGGGCTGGGGGCTGCCGGAGGCAGGCGAGGGCAGAGAGCAGCCGCTGCAGCCGGGGCAGCGGTCCCAGGTCCCCGGTCCCCAGGGATGCTGACGGGTGCCCAACCAGCACTGCTGCAGCTCTGCTGGAGTCTCTCTGAGGGGTTCCTCAGCTGGGGCACATCCAAGAGCACCCATTCGGTGCCAGCTGGGCATGGCCGTCCTGGGCATGGCCGTCCGGGTGGCTGCTGGGTCCCTCGGGCCGGGACATCTCGGAGCCTCCCCCACCCGCTGCACAGCTTGGGAGGCTTCCACAGACTGATCCCAGACATGGACGTGGAGAGGAAGGGGAGCCAGGCCTTGGTAAACACTGAGATGAAACCTGCAGCTCTTTCATGAACACATCAAAACCACTGAAGATTTTATAAGGTTTTGCAAAGAATCAGGTGGAGCGGGAAGGGGTCCTGTAGCACCCAGGTATTTTCATCACAGCGGTTTTGGAAAGATCTTCCATACTTCAGTGATGGACATCTGCACGCCAGCCAGGGAAAGGAGAGCTCTGACAGGCAGAGCTGGTTTTCAGAAGGGCAGGGCACCGTCTCAGAATGAAACCCACCTGAATGAAACCCACCTGTGGGGAGGGCAGAAGCTCATGGGGTAGGAGGACTCACGCACTGAAAGGTGCTGCCCAAGAAGGGCCCTGCAGCAGCCACAGCATCTTCAGGTGCAGATTGTCCTGGCGGAGCCGCTGCTGCTGCCTGGGGACAATCTCCCCTTTGACAACAGCTCCGTGGCGGCTGCGACCCTTCATCCGCCCCAACTGCCCCAGCACGGCCGGGCTCCTCACCTGGCAGCTCTCGCCTTTCTGGCTCCCCGCGGCCGGGGAGGGGACAACTCCTGCATACCCCTGCCCTCTCCATCACGTCTGTAGCCAACTGCCCACCTCTCGCTTTCTCGCCGCACTCAGTTCAACAAAATCCCAGATCAAAAGTGACTGTGATGGTGACTGCAATGCAACAAGTCTCCCTTGCTTCTCTCCGACTGAGCATCGTACCAGTATTAGAGGAGAATTTACATTGTTCAAGTCATTGTATAATATTTAAGTTCGGGGAAAATCTGAAGCTGGCCATGAGTCTACCTACTTTTTCTGTATAATACCTTTCCTTTGAAAATACTGTCATATCAAAATGCACGTAAATATAACCACAATTTTGATCATCGTGATCTGAAATGCATTTTTCTGTTCTGTTTGCGGGCAATGAGGCAGCTCAAACAGCCGTCTCTGTGTGCTGTACATAGCCCTCCTTCTCTGCAGGTGACGTTGTGTTAGTATGTATATCGTCTGTTTTGCAGCAAAACTTCAGAATCTAAACCAAAGTGAGGGTCTGCACATGCAGGAGCTCCAGCAGCACAGAATGATGGGACAGATCTAGCCCCAAAAAGTCTCCTCTTTGGGTTACGGTGTGCAAAGGCCAGGTGAGATCTAGAAACATTTAAGCCACACGGCACGGACCCAGGCTGTGCCATAACCTCAGCTCTGGCAACCTGCCTGCAGCGCACCTCGCTGCGGAGACACGCTGGCAGCAGGAGCCAGGGTGGTGCTGCTTGAGCTGGCCCCCAGTCCTGCCCCCCGCACTCCTCCACACCGTGCTGTGCCCTTCTCACCGCTGCCAGGAGCCTGTCGGCCTCTTGCCGCACGCTTCGGCGCCGGTGAGCTGCGTGACTTTTGCTGGCTGCAAAATGCAGGATGGCAACCCCCCCTCGGGTCCTCCAGCTGCTGGCCTGAAGAAAAGATGCTGTGGAAGGGCCCTCGGTCATGTCCCGTCACCCTGCTGCCCCGGCAGCTCTGCCTTCCCTTCACTCCTTCTGGCAAAGCCATTTTGAGAGAACAGTGATTAATTTTGGCCAAGAGGGGTCTGTGCCAGTTCTGGCCTTTCCCAGCAGTGAGCAGAAGCATAAGGAACGGCCATCCCAGTGGCGTGCCACGACGCGCTTGGTGGATGTCGGAGGCACCAGGCTGCTAACGAAGCGCTTGTTTGCAAACTCGGCGTGTGGTTAGGCACAGGGAAGTTATCCCTGCGGGACCTCTCAAGCCCAGCTCAGAAAGTCACGGCACTGAGATGGCTCGAGCAGATCTCGGTGAGGTACCGCAACACTGTCCTTCCAGGAAGCTCGGGCTGTGAAAAACAGCGTTTGTGAGCTGTGGCATGCGAGATGTGCCCGGCACGGATGCAGATAATACACACAACACCAAGCAAACAAAACCCCCCGAAGGACGCCCTTGCAAGGCGAGCACAGCGGCATCGCCGGGAGACACGGGGGTTTTCTGGAAGCGGCGCTGGGATCTGCCTGCGCCAGGGCAGGAGCGGCGGAGCCTTTGGGGAAGGTCAGGCTGCAGGGGGAAGAACCGAGACGCGGGGGCTGCGGGAAGCGTCCGCTGCGGCAGCAGAACGGCGGGGGCGG
>JAVJGI010000002.1:703785-718326 GCA_035590275.1 Ibycter americanus | reverse complement strand
ATTTATTTTGTATCTGAGACAATCCACGTGCTTCCATATTCTCCTCTGCTATGTATTTCCTTGCTTGAGAATGTTTGTCTCTCCTTTCATTGACAAACTGTGTTTTATTTTGGATGACTGTTACGTTAAAAATACAAGTATTTGTAGTAGTTTTTCCCCTCAAAGCAGGACTTCCTCCGAAACAGTGACACTGTTGTGGAACCTCTGTAACGCACAGGGCTGCTCTGTGTGTTCTCAGTCTGTTCGCCAATTCAGGCAGCCTTTCTTGAAATCTTGCAAGTATCACCCATAGGGCATGAAATAAGTTTTCTTTCTCCTTTTCGGTTATCAGCAGAATAATTTATTTGATTAATTACCTTTGAGTTCACAGGAGATAATTTTAGCATAATCTTCAGAAACCACTTAGTCATCAAAAATTGTCTGGAATTAATGCATTAAGGAGAAAACATCCAAACCTCAAGATGAGTTTACAGGGTTAAGAGTGATAAAAAAAAGGAGGAGTTTAATTACAAAATGTAGCTTTCCCTTTATTGCCTCAGTGACAAGAAACACAGATTTCCATACTACCTAAAATTATTTTTTATAACAGAAAAAGCTTTCTGTTATAAAAAATGCCAAAATTTTTAACTTCAAGCATAAAGCTTAAAGAAAGTTTAAAATAAGCCTTAAGCTTTTTAATATGTGAAGAAATCACTTGGATTAATGGAATGAGTCTTCTTAGCAAAAACAAAAGCTGGCGTACTCACTGAAGAGTTCATAATTCCTCCTTATGTTCATCTGCAATTTCAACTCTGTGTTCCCGTATCGTAGCAGTCTCTAATGTAACTTGTTTGCTTTTCCTAGACTTCAGTAATGGTGGCACCTGTGGAAAACAGAGCAGACAATTTATAATGCATCTAATTTCTTGGTCTTCTAATGTTGAAAATATTCTCTTTGAGGACTTCTCAGTTCTGTATCCTCTGATAATTTTTAATAGAAATGGACTATACTCTGGCTTACTCAGGTCATTCTTCATCTGATAAAACTTCTGGTATCTCTAGCATTTCATATCTTCAGTGCTAATAGTCCGGAACTGGTACCTGTGTCGGTCCATCCTCCAGCTTGTCTGAGTTGCATAGAAAAACATAATTCTTCTTACACTTCATCAGAAATATTTTGTCCCACTTTATTAGTAATGAGACAAAAGAGAATTGTGAAAAGTCTAAAACTCCAAATAGAAGAAATTCAAGAACAGAGGATTCTGCCGCTTCACAGGAAACTGTAGAGAATGGACAGCGCAAGAGGTCCTCCAGACCAGCATCTGCATCCAGCACTGCAAAAGGTAAAATGCACAGCCATCATTTCTCTGGAGAGGGCAGGAAGTAACACACTTCCCCACATAATAACCCTTTCAATAACTGGCTCATAACGATGGTTTACAGCTTGTAAATGTTGTGTGCTTTTAACTCTAGTTTCAATGATTTAGACACAGGTTGGTGTTGAAGTATTTACCGACGTCTGTACTGGCAGTAAAGCTTGTATGAATTTCCCGTTGTTAAATTTGTGGAACTTGTTTTCTGCAGTACTCAGCAACATAGTGTCCAGCAAGCTTGCCTAGTTGAAGTTGAATTCTCTTGGCAGAAACATGTTGCCATTAAAAGGACTGTACTCAAGTAAAAAAGTGACTTTTTTTTTTCCCCCCTGAAGCCTGAAAGACACAAGACAAATGCTTAAGTCTTCTCAAGTGCACGGTCAGCTCTTGTGAAGCCAAATGCTGTGGTTCAGGCATGCTCAGAACGCTGCCTGGATGGCAGCCTGGAGCATCGAGGAGTGCTGTGTGCTAGCGCATAGAGCCTTGGCTGTTCTTTCCGAGAACACGTGAAATCCTAAAGTTACAGATATTAACCCATGGCATTAGCAGCTGCAGATGTGCCTTATTTCTACGCAGGTTACAATCTTTAACAAAGTATGCAGCATTTGTGTGATACACACAGTCGTTACCGGAATGCACGACCTGTGGTGCCATTCTGCATTTCTGAAGCTAACTGTGTCAGCTCCTTATGTTTTAAGGGTCAGAAAAATTCTGATGGACGAAAGTTGTGCGAGAGGGTAGAGAGAGACTGTCAACAGGCAACATTCAACCAATATTTTAAAGATAACGTAGAGAACAAAGAGATATTAACATAAAATTATTACAAAAGGAAGTCCAGTTGAATTCAGCAACCATTTTCCATACTGAAGATAACAAGTTTGATGGTAAGAATATTTGCATTTTAAGAGTTTCAGAGAAGACTTCCAGCTATACGTAATTGTGCAATGACTCTCAAAGATTACACAAAGGGACCTATATGTTCTGCACTTCTGTGGTTGCTGAATTTAGTTAAATTTACTTCTTGTGGCAGGATTGTGCAGAAGAATCTAAGTCTGTATTGTAAAAATAAATTATCTTTCATGATTGCAAAGAAAAGTTTGAAAAATGTGAAGCCAATGTAAAGTTGATTTGGTGATACTTTCCTGAGTTTGAGGGGATCTGAAACGTATGACCCACCCCACATACTGTGATGAATAAACCTAAAGATGACAACCAGTGGCACGTCAAATTCTGAATACGTGGGAACATGAAAGTGCATCAAATTGAAATGATACCAGAACTCACTTAGGGCTTTTGTACTGACTGTATTGTTTACCTCTGTAAGTAAAATCATTGTTTTTAAAACATGCAACTGAAACTGCCACAGCGTCTAAGGGTTTTGCTTGAAAACATAGGTCCAGCTTACGGTGTAGTTCCCTGGGCTTTGATTACCTTATCTCCGTGCAAGCAACTGCCTACTTCCAAGTTGTAGAGAAAATGAGCAAAACAAGGCTTTCTTGTGGAAGAGGGCAGGCTGGAGGGTTAGTGAGGCAGCTGAAGAAGTGTAATGAGGTCTGCCGCTTGTGCCTACTCTGTTCTACATTTTCATTAGTGAATCATAGCGTAGGAAAGCACATTTGTTTTGTGTGCTCCTGGCCTCCTTGTAGACATCTACAGTTACGTTATCTGTGTCTTGAAAAACTTGCTAATTCATGTTAAAGAGAATGTGGGACTGGGGGGAGTTACCTTTTGAGATGGAGGCTGATTAAGGTTGCTATAACAACAGCAATTAGGAAAAACCTAAATATAGCAGGGAGAGAGAAGCAGACTTTGGCCAGTTTGGGTAGTAGTTCCCTTGCTAAGCATCAGGAAGGAGGAGGCAGAAGGATAACCGTAAGAGGGAAGGACATGCTCAAAGCCAGCCCTTGTCCACATGTACGCAGCGTGCTGCAGCATGCTGGGTTTGGGTAGAAGCAGGCAAGGGGGATGCTGGTGATGCTCAGAAGGTGCTGGGGACTGGGACAGGTGCTGACCACTGACCTGTTCATTCTCCCAAACACGGAGACTTCAGCAGCAGCAGCAGGGATGGCTCCAGCTAATGCTGCTGCTGACCAAGCTACTTAAAGTAGCGTTGCTGCTTGGAGGGACCTCCGATGACTGGAAGTCATGCCTGTTAAGGTGTTTCACTTCTGAAAACTGGTACTGTATTGGATTTTCACTTTTTGGAGTACTTTTCCAGCAAGGGCTGTTTCAGCATTTACTGCAGCTTTGAGTATGTTAAATTTTGAAATGTTGATTTTTTAATTTATTTTTTTTTTAAATATGACATTTCACAGCCATGGAGTTGTGCTGTTGCTTTTCTCGTTTTGGATGTCTTGGAAATCTTTTCCCTTTTGATTCTTAAAATACACACAGCTCTAATAGCTTTCGGAAAATATTGTGAAGAGCCAAAGATACATTGCCAACGTTTAAAATCACATTTTTAAAAAATCTGAAGATGCAAATACCCTTGATACTTATTCTTTTCTTTTTTTGTTTTGAAATGGAAGCTTAGTGCCTTGGTAAGTGCACTGAAAATGTCATCTGCTTTCGCTGTAGATTCTGCAAGTGCTTCTGGTTGTTCTGCTGCAGTGCTGTATAGTATTTTGTATCTTTCTGCATAAGCTGTTTTTCTGTGAATCGTAATGTACACTGAAGAGACTTGTTTTCTAATGACCTGACTTTCCAAAGACTCAAACAACTAGATTCTTAACTTGCATGGAAGGCTCCAAAGTATCTTCCTAAGTTTTTTTTTGTAACGCCATCTCTGTGATGCTTGGGTCTGATTGACGTAGTTTGTGCCCAACGCTGTCCCGCTGTTGCACGGAGACTTCCTTCTGTGGTATGGCTGAGCAGGTGGGAATGTGGGAAACAAAAGTTAAAGAGCAGTTGAAAATACACCACTCTTATTTTTAAGGCGGTTATATTAGGACTTCATAAACGTTAAACTCACAGCTCTGGGAGATAGTGCCCTGACAGAAGCTAGGGGGAACTTTGTGCTGTATCGCTGCCGACGGCTGTCGTCAGGGGAGAGGGTCCATTTGTGTTACGTCTTGTGAAGAGTCACTCCCAGTTCTGTGGAAATCCTGGTCTTCAGAGGTTTCCACTCTGGTGTGATGATGGAAAAATAAAAGGGCAGTCTGTGCACCTCTGGTGAATGGCTTACCAACTTCGTATCCACGCTTTTTTTCTTCTCTTGCTTTCAGAAACGAGTGCCAGTGCAATGCAGTCAAAAAGAAGAAAATCCAAGTAAATTACTGCATGGAAACATGAAACTTGTAAATGAGTGTGAATTTACCAATAGCAATTTTGAGCTGTGATTTTTCTTTTTTAAATAAAATTCTGTACAGTAAGTCATTTTAATATTATACTGTTCCCAATAAATGATTTTTTTCTAAAAAACAGATAAATAGATATAAAAACTGGGTTCTTTTAAAACCCCCTGGATTTACAAAGTGAAGTCCAGGGTTAGCACATTAGGTTAATGTGTTTGTATGAAATGGAAAGGGAGAGGAAGACAATTGTAAATTTATTTGTTTCCACTTTTCATAAACAAATTAGAATACAGGGTTGTCATTTTTAGGTATTAAAATAATGTATTGTGCTGTTGTTTAAGTACTGTATGTGAATAGCAGTAAGAGGGTTTATAAACAAACCCAATCTTGTTTGGAAATGTAAATAATTTTATTATATAGTAGATCTGATGTATTTGTTGTAGAAATGGACCAGTGAAACAAAAAAATAAATTTAAGGGTTTGTATAATGTGGAATCCCTCATGCTCTAAATAAATGTTATTGTCCTATAATTTGGGTTGTATTATTATTAGCAGCAACAACAGCGTCATTCCAAACAGGAAGATTGAAGGGATTATTTAGAGCTCTAGGCCTGCAAGCTCCTTATATGGAGCTTTAGAAAGGAATTTGTTTAACCACAAACCAACCGACTGATGCAGCTGTTCTTGCAAAGCAAGAAAAAAATGCAGAGGCCACCCTGCTGCCCGCAGGATACGCGCAGTGAGTGCTGGGGAGGAGGCCCAGAAGGCAGCGCTCCCCACAAACAAAGCTGCTCAGCAGGAAGACACGGCAGAGAAAAATGCCGTGTTAAATGGTTTGAAGACTTTATGAAATGCAGCAGCCTGAAGTGTATCTGTCTGGATACCGGTACTGCCGTCGGCGGTGGCCGGTTTGCGCGTACGGCAGCAGAAAGTAGGTCAGCCTCTTTGTTGGGGAGGCTCTCACCGCGAGGGGCTGAGAAGCCGGGCTTTTCAGACTGCTTGTTGCTTTGTGCACAAATAGATACTTTCACCTTTTTTCTTCTCTTCAGGAATTTTTAAAATACATCTATATTTAATCGGTCTTTTGATACACATAAGTTGTCATTAAATATAAATCGTCACCTTTTAATGGCAGGAATTACCTATTTGAGATGTCCCAGCCCTCGGCCCCAGCTCAGCCGTAGGATGCTCCGAGCCCTTCATCGCAGAGGCATCCCTCTGCCTCTCGGCTACGAGGTGGGTGGTGAGGACGTATCGGGCTGTTGTGTATGTGCTTGGGGGAACATCGGCTGCTGTGGGACTTGTCTTTCTCAGGGCAGTCAGGACCTGCTTCAGCTCTTGCATTCATCTACTGAGTTTTAGGGTTTGGTAATGGGGAGGGCAAAAAAATCCCTTCAAACGACTCAGTCTGCAGCAGCCCCTCCCCTGCACACCCGTGTCTTCAAAGGGGACTCCTCACTACCAACTGACAGTTACAGCACTGACTTTTAAAAGTTTATTTTAAAACCCAAAGCTTTTTTGCAAACAGGTTTACTTGCAGACTTGAGAGGAATACACACAAAATAGAATTTAAATATATATTTTTTTTTATTTCTTGTGGTTTTTCTTTATATTAGATTTTTTTCAGTCAAAAGACAGCGTTACGACCTAACAACCAAAACCATGTTACATACACACAGGCACGCTACGTAACGTATTCCAGGCAGTCGTGTCCTTCAGTCTGTTGACACACAGCAAATGTTTAAACAATGTCCTACAAGAAGTAGACACCCTTTCTCTACTAACCTTGCTTACACCAATTAACATGTAACACACAAAAAGGATGTATTTTGTTAGCTTCGAGTTTTGGATGAGGTGTCAGTCCTACAGCATAGGTGATGTAGAAAAACGTGGGGCTTTCTTATTTCCCTCTTCTCAGAATCCCAGATGGAAGTCGTCCCGCTGTTGTAAGGCATTCGGCAGAGCTGGGCTGACGGCTGCTGCGGGAGCCCCTGCCCGGCACCGCGGGTCCTGCCAGCACCCGTGGGCCGTGGCGGGCAGGGCTGGCACCGGGCACGCTGGCATCCTCCCACGCAGGCTAGGGAAGGCTTAAGGCAACCTCTTCCGACCGAGTAGCGCGTTCTTCTCGTTTCTCTTGACAGGAGACGCTGGCTACTGAACAGGCGTCTGTCCTGGCCAAGCGCTGGCGCTCGTCCTGCCGCTGCTGCTTGCTCTCCGTGCACAAACAGGCGAGGAACTGGGGTTTAGGCTGAGCTTTTCAAAGCTGCCTAAGAGATTTAGCAACCAAAATGCTAAATGCTTTTTAGCTAAAAAAAAAAAAAGCTAAATGCTTTTATAATTCTGTTAGGCTTCTCTGAAAATCCTAGCGCCTACTTTTAAAACAACATAGAAACACAGAAATATCGAAAACTAACTCCCCAGTCGTCTCTTGCATAGGACTTTTAACTATAGTTCACTGATTTATTCAAGTTCTGCAGTTGTGTTAAAAAAAGATGACAAACCATGATAAAGGGTGAAAGGCACGTGTACAGTCAGTCCAGGAGATGGGCAATGCGCGTGGATGAGTTTTACAAGCAGAATACCTAGGGCTGATACGTATAAATAACATGTTGCAGTGCTCAGTGGCTCTGTACAGATACATTTATGATACAAGAGAAAATATTACTGTTTTACTGTTAGGCCTTATGCTGTTCCCTCCTCCCTAGATTTCCCAAAGCATAACTGTGTCAATGTAAAGCTGAGGATAAGATTTCAGTGGGATGTGGGTGTAGCTGCTCCCGGCTTCCCTGACACGGATGGGTGAGGTGGATGTGAAAGTGGAGGAGCTTTGGGCTCCCCTGTGCGACCCATCTTTAAGCAACAGTTACAATGTACCGTGCTGGTTTCCCCCTGCAACTGCAAGGAATAAAATCTTCCCCACTCACAGGTGATCAAATACGATCAGTGGAAGGTAGAGGGATTTTTGTGGTTCGCTGTAACAGAGCCAAAGCTTTGCAGCAGTGTCTCCGTGCTCCAGGGCACGCAGCAGCAGCCCTCTACCCGAGCTTTGTGCTTGGTCTGGGTACGGGGCTGGCAAAGCAACCCCCCCTCCCCAGCCAGCCCAGGAGGATGTAGCTGAGGGTGAGTGTAAGGGAGGGACACCTGTGTGTCACCTCTCTGTACAAAAATTCAAAAAAGGACTGCATGTAAGCACCACCTTTGCTGTTAAATGGAGCTGCTCGTCTTTGCCATCCTCCTCCTTTGGGGGTTCAGTTACTGACACATCTCTCTTAAGAAGCAAAGCGAAAGGCTGGTTGAAGATGCATTGATGAATGGCTGCGGGGGGGGTGTCCTCCTGCCCAGGCTGTATCTGCCCATGGCTGGCGAGCGCTCCCACCGCTGCCATCCCGGAGTCCAGTGGAGGAGAAGGCAGCATCTCCGATGGGCTCGCGGACCCCTCTCGCTGACCGAGGGGCTTGCCAGCCACGCAGAGCCTCTCCCACTTCATCCAACTTCTGCAGCCGCGTTCACGCGAGCCATGAGCTCTGGTCGTGGTAACGAGAGGAGGACTGAGCCCTTGAGGATGCTGGGAAATCATTCGTGACTTTGACATTGTGTCGAGCAGATCTGAGAGAAATGGGTGGAGGTGGAGAGCTCCACCTTGAAGAAGACGAGCCCTGAGGCGACCAACCCCATTTAAGGCCCTTGAATGTCCCCCGGGACGGAGAGGCTGCGAGCCTGGCGGGTGTCTCTCCTCAGGCTCTGGTCCCTGCCAGCAGCTGCGCCGAGGCGGTCACTGGACACAGTCCCGTGCTGGAGAAGGACGTGGGGAAGCTCTGAGGGCTGGGGGGCTGCTGGGGTGCTGGTGCATCCCTCCCACCGCCAGCCGCCGTTTGGAGTGCAGGCGGCGAAGGAGGCGCAGCGAGCTGGAGGCACAGCTGTGCCAGCTGCAGGGACAGCGGCTGACAGCCCCTGGTGGGTAGAGTCACGGTGGCCACCAGCTGGACAGGGATGGCCTCTTGTTTGAAACCCAGACGCTCAGGGAAGACTCAGGCACTGCCATCACCCCATGCCCGGGGAGCGAGGCTCAGCGCTGCCTTCGGGCAGGCAGCAACAGGCAGAGCTGAGAACCATTTTCCTTGACTTGAGGTGTCCTGTCGCTTTTTACTGGCTGTTTTCTAATTATTATACGGTTTAATCTTTGAGGACTCACTTGTTTTTCAGTAAATTCACCTGAAATTTAATCTTCACTTTATGCAGAGCACTGAAACTGATATTTATCCTCCAACAGGAACAACTGCAAAACTGTGTGATTCAAGTCTAGAACATGGGGCATTTTTTGATCTCTTTTTTTTTTTTTGTTCTGACTGCTATAATAAGACAGCTAGCGGGGCTTTTTCTCCCCAGTGGGGCTGGATGAAAAAGGAAAAGGTATCAGTAAGACGTAACTGTAAAATTATCTATTGATTAGAAACATGCCTAAAGGAAGAGCGAAGATTCTCACAGCGGTGATCTTCGGGATGAGCCATGCGTTTATGTTACCCACGATGAAAAGGAAACACTGACTCCCACGGAAAGAATCGTTTTCCTTCCGGATCAAGCTTTCACAGCAGAGTTTTTTGGGAAGCGCATTTGTGAGTGCAACTTTCAGAGCATGGGGTGACAAGGACTTTCGCCCCACCTCCCCGGCAGCTCCCTTGCCGTGCAGGCAGGAGCCGCAGTCGGTGGCAGGCCCTCGTGCAGCTGCGGCGGCTGCTGGGGGTGCCCACACGTGCCGTGGCCGTCACCCGGCGCAGCAGGGCCACGCGGCAGCTGTCCCGGGAGGTGGGTCCATGGGAGCAGCCGTATCCGATCGTGATCTGGCTTTCATCCCGAGAGGTGGCACTTCTCCAGGAGGGCTGCCTCTCCCGGTCCCATCCTGATGGCTGGGAGCGCCTTGCCTCTGGCCCTGGGGGTTTCACCCCTGCCTGCTTGTAGAGGAACTGTAGAGGAACGAAGGTGGGTTAATTAACATTGATAATATACAGTTGTGGGCCGGCTTCAGGGGCGGTGGGCTGGCTGATGTGGATCATGTGCAGCTGTGGCTGGTTCCTGGTAAGTAGCTAAATAGCACTGAGGAGCAGTGCTGAGGAGCAGAGCTATTCTCTTCTCTTGGGTGAAGAGAGAGGAGCCCTGGATGAAGAGGAGCCCTGGATGTAGAAGAGATGAGGAGAGGCCCCAGGAGAAGCTGAGAGAAGAAGGGGGCCAGGATGAGGAGAGGCTGGCTGGAGGAGAAGCCAGGAACCCAGACACAGCAGAGGTAAGAAGCAGTGTGGGCTGGCCTGAAGGGGATGAAGAAACAGCACGGACGGTAGATGAACTTTTGGAATCTTGTGTGGGACTGGTGATGGTGCTGAGGCATGAGGGGGCTGGTATGGGATGGTAAAAGCCTTGCTGCAGCTTGATAGTTTTGTAGTGCTGTGACACCTGCTCCTCGCCGCAACGCCTGTGCGGGGCTGGGCAGCCGCTGCCAGGCCCCCCTGAGCCCCAGCAGCCGTGGCTGTGGCACCGCCAGCTGCCCAGGCAGAGCTGGCATTTACTGGGCGGAGGTTTGCCCAGGTCTCTCCACCAGGGACTTTTTCCTTTTTTTTTTTTTTTTTTTTTTTTTTTATGCTTTCATTGCAAGAAATACAAAAAACTTACTCCCAGAAATCTGCCTGTCACCTGCATCAGCATTTCTCCACGTGATTGCTCTGATGGCTTCCCCCATCCTGGCTGCCTTCTGATCCCAGGGACGTGGTGGGAGCCAGCCCAGCTGTGGCTGCTGCAGAAAGCACAGCTCCGCTTCATTTCCCAAACCGTTTGGGCTCATTGCTTAAAATTCGTACCTAGTTGCTCACAAACAAGCCCAAGGAGGGACCAGCCACACTCTAGTAGCTGTATAGTGAATTTTCAGGACATGGGCAAACCAAGAGGAGCTGCTGCTCGGGGGTGGTTTCACCAGAAGTGGCCACAGCTCCTTTTTCCATGCTGGAGCTATGTCTGAGCAGTGAGCCCTACAGCTCCTCCAAGGCACAGCCGCCTGCGCTGCTCTCGGTGACACATGCTGCCAGCGGCTCCGGCCATGTCCCTGCAGCACCCTTCAGGGCCACACAGCCAAAGGCCTCACAGAGAGAAACAAACCCCTCAGCCAAAAAGAGAAGCCCAGAAAAAACCACATTTTTAAAGACCCCAGCATATTTGTTTGTCCCTGAGTCCATGCTGTAGTTTCTCCCCATGCAAGTAAAGAAAAGAAAGCAAGAGTTGTCCTAGCCATTGGAGCAGGACACCAGCCCAAGGGCCTCCCTGCCAGCCAGCACAGTGTTTGCTTCACTTTCCCATTGGGAGCATCACACAGCTAGTCACAAACTGAAAAACAGTGGGTGCAAAAAAATCCCCCCAAAAACCTACCAACCACCCACGCTGCATTGTGAAATATCTACACGTGCACACACATGTGCACACACAGAAAAAGTTCTCAGTTTTTAAGCACCTTTCATTTGTTTTAAGATTTGAGGAGACTCATAACCCCAGTGTAAATGGGTTTTCTTGCTCTGGCAACACTGGGCAGGAGATTTGGTATCAGGCCAGGTCTTGTGCTCACTTGGGCGGGACAGAAGCAGTGCAGGGCTTCTGCAAAGCACGGTTTGAACACACCTTTGCCACAGCATAAGAAGGGTTGGTCACACGGGTGGATCGACAGTCACTCTGCAGGGGTTAACAGGAGATTATTAGATGTTAATACATGAGCAAGTGTGCAGACAACAGAGGGGGGATTGCAGGAGCCCATGTACGCTGTGGTAAGCACGCTCCGTTGACTTGCAGGATGCTAGGACTTGGGATTAACCTCTTCATGAAAACATTATTAATAATTTATTAATCCTTTATAAACATACTCTTGATATAAAGTGTGATAATAGTTCTGCTTCATGTCCTGTGCTGGCTGGGCACAGCGTGATGAAAGGTGTCTCAGGCTGGCACGGAAAGAAGGAAGGAAAAGAAAACAGTTTGCTTTCGCCTCTGAAACCCAGGACGGAGTAACAGCGACTGCCTTTTGGAACGGGTGCTGGGTGCCGGCTGTCGGCAGCCACGGCTGCGCTGAGCGCCCCGGCAGCACAGCCACGGGCTTCTGGCTCACGACGGATGAGTGGGACACGGAGGAGGATTTCGACGAGGGGTTTCTCCTGCTGGGGTACCGTCTGCAAGCAGACTGGGCACAGGACGGCCTGATAGGTGAGACATGGCAGGATCTGCCCCGGGGATGCTGTCCCCAGCCAGCCTTGCTGCCCCACAGCCGGTCTTCCCCTGGGAGCCGCAGAGGGGGTGACGATGTCGCAGCCAGCCTCTGATGTCGGCAGCAATCTGGAGGGACTGGCAGCATCTCGGATGCACAGGAGGAGAATTGCAGCGGGGAATGGGCTGGGAGGCAGGATGTTGCTTGGCTCGTCCACTTCTTGACGTATATTTGAGCTAGAGAGAAAATGTTTCCTCTAATGCTGTTGCCTGGTGGCCACAGAGCATATCACCCAGCGATACAGGAGAGAGCAGCACGGGGCAGGTACCACCTCATCAGACATCCATTGGGCACCCAAGAGCTCGGGCTCAGCCCCTGCTCGTCTTCACAAGCACTTGTGCCAGCGTCCCTACAAATGCCATGTTCCCAGTTCATAGCAGGCATCACTTCAAGGGTGTGGGGGGGAAATAAAGGCATTTAATGTGAAGCCCAGGAAGCCAAAAGATGCAAACGTTCCCCTCGAGTCAAGAAGTTCTCAGTCTATTCACCAAGAAGACATCAGAGATGGAATAGGGTGATCTCCAGCGTGGTCTTAGGTTTGGCGGCAAGGGACGGTGACTGCGGCAAGGGCCCGAGAGTGGCAGGCAATGCTGGGGGACAGGGGGAACGCCAAGCTTCCCAGCTCGCTCTTTCTCTGCTGATAAACCACTGGCTGTGATAAAACAGCTCCAGTGCTGCCACACTTACCAGAAAGGCTGAAAAAGTGGCAGAACAAACCAGTGGGGTGGGTGCAGGATACAGCCCAGCATCTCTGCTGGCACAGCCGCCAGCGCCGCGCTCGCCCTGGTGAGCACCGGGCAGCCGGAGGGGCAGGAGGCACCACATCACGTGTGTGATGAGGGTGCTGGGTCTCAGGAGGACTTGAAACAAGAAACTGGCCTGGAAGAATCAAAAGGGAAAGGCTGGCAAGAGATATTTGAAATCAGTTTTTCACTGTTTCTGTGTGATTGGGAACACCACATCACTGGAGAGAAAGATGAATAACGCAGGTGAGCATCAACCAGCTGGGTGCCCCGTGGCCCAGGCTCCCGGGCAGAGCTGGGGGCTGGTGCTCATAAAAGGGTTTGGTTTGTTTTTAATTTCATTAAAAAAACTAATAAATATCAACTGTCTGAGACTGGGCTTACCACAATTCCTTCAGCCTAGGTCCCAAGCTGATATTAAGGGATGTAACATGGTGAATGGAAGAAACTCCTGTGAAATCAGTATTTTGCGGGGAGTGGGGTGGGGTTTTTTCTTGTTTCAGAGGTGGGAATCCAGGCTGTGAGCTGGCCACAAGCAGGACACGACAGCCAGACCTTCCCTGGGGCAGAGGGATCAACAAATTTCTGCTGAGTTTGGAGCCATCTCAGCTGATGCTGGAGCCGGTGAGAAGTCTGGACCACGTCCTTCAAAAGGCAGAGTGAGTCTGTCACGGGGAGGGGAGGGATTTGCATCACAAACCAACGTTGCTCACAACGGAATTTGGCCCTTCATGGGAAGGGATGCAATTTTTAGTGGGGGGAGAAGGCGTTCTCATTCCGGCTCCGCTGCAGCAACCCTCTCACCTGGCCCGCTGCCCAAACCCACTCTGTCCAGTCCTGTCCCTTTGCAGCCACTCCCAGGTCCATCTCTGCCCTTACTTCAGCCTCTTCCCTCCGGCCTCCTCTTCGGCATCACTCCACCACCAGCTTCAACGTGCTTTTGCCACCTCGGGGAAGCTGCGCAGGTCCCTGCCTCTGCTCCCCTCCCAGGGATAAACGCTGGGCAGCCGATGCTCCTTGGCTTCTTCGTGCCTCTTCCAAGTATATAGGTACATAGAGAAATATACACACACATATGTATGCATATATGTACGTATATATGCACGGCTTGGGCAGATGAGTGGCTCCAGGAGGAGGGGGCTTGCTCGGGCAAGGCAGCCAGCAGCTCGGCGGGATCGCCAGTCACGGTGATGCTACCGCTGGCCCCTGGCTGGCCACCTCCTCCCGGTGCGGTGGCCAAGGCTCTGGCGAGGCGCAGGGACAGTGCTCTTTTTCCTGAGATTGCTTTTAAGGTTGTCTTTAAAAAAACACCACGAGGCACCGCGAGCTGCCCGGCTGACCCTGCTGTTAAGGGTTCCACCCGCTCTTTCCCGCGACGAGCCCCTCCAGGACTGGCAGTGGGGTATTTGCCTTATCACAGCAAAAATGTGATCAAGAAATTGAGGAGGGAGCGGGGTAGTTGTTGGTTTTGGGGGGAGGAAGCATTATTTAGTGTCATGGATGAGATTTTCCCACAGATCTCAAACCTTGTTGCTCCGTTGCTCTTTCCACTTCAGCTCGGTGTCTCTGCTTGTGACATCCCGGGCCAGCTACACGTGGAGTCACGACGTCATGAAGAAAGGCACTGATGTCACAGGCTCATCAGGATGAACAGGCTTTGCTGTGGGTTTCGGAAATGGGAGATATCACCAGGAATGCCGATTTCCTGCGTGAAGGCTGGTGTGGCTGCGAGGGGGGTGGTGGTGGCGGCCCACCATGGTGGCGGCCCTGGCGGTTGCGGGCCCGGCCGGCGTTGGGGGCGAGTGGAGCAACGGAGGGTGTGGGGAGGAAGACGAGGAGCGGGGCCAGGCGTGCCGGCGGGGG
>JAVJGI010000002.1:677940-690751 GCA_035590275.1 Ibycter americanus | reverse complement strand
CGGGGCTGGCACGTGTTGCACCGGCCGGGGCCGGGCTCGCCCGGCATCACGGGTGAGCATTCCCCGTCGCAGATTCACAGGAGGCAGAATTTAACTGAGTCTTTTTGAAGCCGCAGTCACACGTTAAATAACGTTTAGCCCTGTGTCATTGGAGGCTCTTGCGGAAGGGTGGGCGCTGCCTCGGGGGGCGAGCTGCCGCCCCGCAGGGCTCTCACCCCGCGCTGCTGAGAGCGGAGCAGAAGCCCGTGAAGCTTAAAACGTTTCTAAGCAGAAAGTCATTTGGGATGCCCGTGGAGGTCATTTCCAGCTGGGAACGGCCGTTTCAATTAATGGCACGAGGAGCTGCAGGTGCTCAGCCCCAGCGGGGCGGTGGAAGCGTCCCCAGCAGACACCCAAGTACCGGCACCGCTCCCGCCTGAGCCCCGTCTGGGCCCTGCTCGAGGGCAACAGCTCGTGCTGCCAGCGGGGCTTTGCTTTGCTGCTTTTATTAGTACTTGTGTTGCACGGAGTGATTGCAACATGGCTCTTGCTGGCTGCAGCAGCACAAAAATTAACCTTTAATCCCACTTCCATACAGGAGTGGATATAAATAAACTCAGAACAAATCTTGCTAGGGTTAAACTTATCCCAGGGTAAACTGTCCCATTTGCACTGGCATCTCTGCTAAAGGGCTGATTTAATGGCATGACTCTCTCTCCCCATTGGGATGGGAAATGCTTTGGTCTCCACTGCTCCCTGCCCTGGTCTTTCACTGCAAAAAAAGGAGGCAGCCTCCCCTCCTGTAGAGGAATTGTAGAGGGTTAATTAACATTGATAATATACACCTGTGGGCTTGCTTCTGGGGTGGTGGGCTGGCTGATGTGGATAATGTGCAGCTGTGGCTGGTTCCTGCTAAGTAGCTAAATAGCACTGAGGAGCAGTGCTGAGGAGCAGAGCTATTCTCTTCTCTTGGGTGGAGAGAGAGGAGACTGGATGAAGAAGGGCCTGGGGATGTAGGAGAGGCCCCAGGAGAAGCTGAGAGAAGAAGGGGGCCTGGGTGAGGAGAGGCTGGCTGGAGGAGAAGCCAGGAACCTGGACACAGCAGAGGCAAGAAGCAGGGTGGGCTGGCCTGAAGGGGAAGAAGAAACAGCACGGACAGTAGATGGACTTTTGAAACCTTGTGTGGGACTGGTGATGGTGCCGAGGCATGAGGGGGCTGGTATGGGATGGTAAAAGCCTTGTTGCAGCTTGATAGTTTAGTAGTGCTGCGACACCCTCCCACGGCAGTTTTAGCCACAGGGGTGTATTGCTGGGAGAAGCTGCTGCAAACACGATAAAGCAGAGGAGCGAGCTTTGTGCCAGCCGGGCACCATCAGCAGAGGCTGCTGGCAGCTGCCGGGCCTGGCCCTGGGCGCTGTGGTCGGTGGGCTCAAGTGATGGGTGGCAGCTGTGTCCACATGGCAGCAGGGAATGATCTGGACGGTGCCGGGGAGAGCAGGCAGGAGGCTGCGGTCACCCAGCCTGCAGTGGATGTGCCCATGAGCCTGCAGTGACCCAGCTGCCACTCTGAGCTAGGGTCCACGTCTCTCTGCCCGCTGGCTGGGCTACAGGGCTACCAAAGAGGGCCTGCGGGTGTGGAAGCAGCCCCCTCTTCGGTCCCCAGGGCCAGCAGTGCCTGTTGACGCTGAATAAAGAAAACCAGAGTGACTTCTGTGTGGCGTGCTGGGGTAGGATGCAGGGACAACCGCCCTAGCAAAGGGATGGCCCGGCTTTGGCCCCCGGGTGGCCCTGGCCAGCGGGTTGCTGAGGAAAGTCACGCTGCAGTGAGTTGACCTGCGAGGCCCGGGGCGGCTGTGCCTGGAGAGGGCAAGCGGGCAGCTGACTGCACATCACCTGCCCGCAGGTAATGCAGAGTTACCTGTAGCCATGGTATGTCACGGCATGAGTCCACACCAGCCTTGGGCTCTGCTGCTCGGATGTGTAATCGGCGGCACTCTGTATCTGGGTGACTGCTGAAAACAGGGTGCTGATCACATTGGCTTCTGCTTCACCCAAGAGGTTTTGGGAAGCAGTACTGATAGCTCCTGGCAAGGCGCAGGGCCGGCACGTAATGCATGTGCTTCATTTCACCCAACAGATGGCATGCAAATCAGTCAGGCCTCTCATTATTCACCCATCCTTTATTAAAATAAAAAGGATGCTGGCTCTAGCTACCCAGAACTTATTAAAAAAATAAGAGATCAGGAAATAATAGCACGACTGGATCTTTGCAAAGCCCTCCGAGGACATGACCCCAGCATTTGGGATGAACTGAGCAGAGACGTCAGTGAGTTGGGTGCTCATCGGTTGGGGCTGGGGGAGAGCAGTTAATGAAGAAGTATGTGTGCAATGTACAGAGACAGTCCTTAAACACACTGCACAAAACAACAGGGAACAGGATAATGAAATGAGCAGGAGCTGATCTTTCTCCTTCTTGGCAGGACACCCTGTCCTGTGCACCCCTGTCCCCCTGCGAGCCTGTGGGGCACTGACTCCAGGACCCGGGGACGTGCCCAGAAACCCTGACACCCGCCTAGCCCCAGTCAAGCGGACTGGGAGGTGCCACCAATAACCCACATCTCCAGTGTCCGTGTGTCTGCCACGCTTTAGCTCCTCAGTCTGCTGTTCTCATGCTGCGCCTTTGTCCCGGAGGAACTGCCCATCACTGGAGATGGGGATGGTCCATCACAAGAAGGGCTGCGGCCCCAGGCCAGGGATTTGCCGGAGGCCCTGAGTGCAGCTTCCCAGCAGGGAAGGAGCACGGGGGAGTTCACCTGGAGCAAACAACTGTGAGAGTACTCTGAAAGAATGACCACAGCCAGGAGGTGACCTCACCTGAAAGAAATCTGGGTGTTATATTTACATTTCTCTGACAAAAAGACCTATTTCCCAAAGATGAATGCGGTACAGACATTTTGCATTCGTTACAAAAAAATGGACTTGCTTCTATATTTAGAATTTGGGTCACCAGCAGCTTTCTGCCAGGAGACACCAAAACATCTCTTGAAAACAGGGCTGCAAACCAGCGTTTGGCCAGGCAGCGGTGTCCTGTTAGGAAGGCTGCCCGGGGAGGCAGATACTTTGGGGGAGTCGTCAGGGTAGAAGCTGGCTGCCTTCCACAGCAGCACCCGGCCGGGGTGGGGTGTCCCTCCCGGCTGGGGACGCTGTAGGGAGCCCATTGCCATGAGCAGCCCCGGGTGACCCGAGCCCGGGAGCTCTCTGACTCAGTGTGCCCTTTGACTGACACGTTCTTGTTTTCTACAAGCTTCTCCTTTGGCTTTGGGACAGAAGGAAATAGCAGCTGGTGAGATGAGCCCAGTAATTAGACCCAGGGCGATTTTGGGGTGCGTGTCTCACTGTGGAGTAACCTTGCCTGGGTCGTTGCCTGTGCAGCAAGGGGCTGGCGTGAGACCGGGCACCGCAGTGCCCCATCACCCCCCTGCTGCCCCCTCCCCGGCAGCCTCAGCATCTCTGCCAGAGCCCGGTGGTGGGAGCTGTCAGCTTTTGTGGGCAAGGCGAGCAGAGGTTTGCTGTCTCCCTGCCTGCACTGCAGAAGAAGGGAGGGGGGAACCTGGCTGCTGCCCCATTAACAGCCACTGGCCATGGGTCGTCTCGTCCTTAGTGGTTTCTCGGTGATGGGTCCCTCAAACGTGGCTGATACCCAGCTTCCACCTCCTCCATGGTGCTGAGAGAAGGAGCCTGCCCGCCCTGCGCCCCTCCACTGCTGGAGGAATGGCCGGTCCCCCTCGCCCCTGCCCGGTTCCGCCTGTGCGTCCCCCCAAAGCTGGCCCTTTCCCCTGCGGCCGCACCTGTGGGCCCACAGCAGCCATTCCCTGCCAGCTCCCCCCGCCTCGCCCCCAGGCGGGCTCCTGCCATGAGCCACAGAGGTGGGCCGTGCTCCGTAGGGTTGGGGGCTGCTCCGTAGGGGTGGCGTGTGCTCCATGGGGGATGTTCTCCATAGAGGGTGGATGTGCTCCATAGGGTGGGTGTGCACCGTGGATGGTGTCCCAGAGGGCACATGGTGGTGCGGAGGCAAGGAATGGACCCTGGCTCAAGGCTTGCTCTTCCTACAGTCCTACTGACTCCAATCAGTCTGGACAAGAACCCTGGTGGCCTTTGGGTGCCTCAGGACTATGGAGTCCCCCCAGACCTCTGACGTCCCTGAGTGGTTTCAGCAATGATACGGGCTTGCAGCTTTTCTTAATCGGGACAGTTGGACTTCCCAGGGGTTGAATCACACATGTCTGGCTCTTCTGCCTGCTCCTGGGTTGGAAGTGACCCCCTCCAGATAGGTGTCATGAGGTAGCCAGTGCTCTGCCCAGTGATGCTTTACTCAAGAGTGCTCCTGGGTTGCCCTCAAGTCCTTGAGCTCAGCCATGTGTCCAAAAGGAGGATAAGCATTTGAATTGGCATTCAGGGCATCTTTAAGGTCAGGGTTAAATCTTGCCTAAGCTGACCCCGGGCCAGTGGAAGTTCAAGCCTGGCTATGCCTTGATGCCTGGAGGTGCTGCAGCCCACTGGGTCATTGCAGGTCATGCCAGGATGCCGCTGGGACCCTGTGTGTGTCCGGGCTGGATGAATTAAGCAACCTGCAAGCTGTCAGCTCTCACATGGGAGGGTTTCTGGCTCTTTTGACTCATGCCACATATTTGTCTTGTGCAAGATGAGGTCTTGGCTGTCAGTCCTGCTGGAGAACAGTGCTGAGCCCTGGGGATCCATCCAGACAGGGGAGGCTCAGTCCTTCCACGGCAAGGGAGAAAAATGATGCTGGGTTGCAGCTGAATAGAAGAGCAACCATCCAGGCTGCCCTGTGGTTCAGTATGGATTTGCATATGACTTGCCTGTTTGAGCTGGAGCCCTGCAAGTGCGCACAGCTGGGCTGAGGCACACAGCAGCAGTGATCGTGGAGCACACAGCATGGCAGCAGCACCCTCACGTGCTTCCAGCCCACAGCTGGCCCTGGATCAGCTTTGTCTGCTCATGGTCCCATTCATTTGTATCAATTTATTTTAAATCGCTCCCTAGGACAAGAGACAGCCAGGACAATTATAAGTAAATAAACTGAAACCTGGGTCTTCCATTTCAGGGCATGGCAAAATTACAGGGGAGAAAATCACTTTTCCGTGGGTGCCTAGCCTTGCACGGGGAGCAAGGCTAAGGCTTTTTGGAGAGTGGTTAGGGTGGTATGTCCCAGGCAGACTGGTTCTCCTGCACTCTGCTGGTGTCATCCAGACATGCCTCTTCCCTTTGGTCCCTGTACCTCATGATACAGGGTCACCCCACACCTTCCCTGGCAGCCGGTGTCCGCAGGGGACGCTGCTGCTGGCCACCACCGTGGTGACATAGTAACATGGTCCGGTTCAGGCGCAGAGACAGAGCTGCTCCCTTGGGCTTTCCTCTGGATGCTCATGCTCCCAAACTGCACTGTCAAAACCTCTCTGGAGGAGTTTTCTGTCCTGCGATTTGGTTTTGTCCCAATGTGGAGAGAAAGGGCTCCCCAGAGCATCCCGGGTAGGGGCCGGGTCCTCGTGCCGGCAGCAGCTGGCTGGAGCAGCTTCGGGATGGCCACGCTGCACTCAGCTGCCCTGGCCAGGTCACCGGCACCAACTCTGCTCTATTTTCTCTTTCCTCATTAATGAGTTTTCTACCATCTAAGGAGTACGTGCTGGAGTAGGAGCCCTGGGACAAGGATGGGTTTATGCAGGACTCGTTGTGACCCTCAGCCTTAAATAACAGTCTTGGAGACGCTGTTCCAGGCAGTGTCTCAGCTGTGTTGATGGCTGTCCTTGCGGTGAGTCACCTCGACTCTTTTTGTGGTGTCTTCAGACTACGACGTGCCAGTCAGGAGAGAGGGCAGCTCCCACCGTGGTGTCTCAGCCCCCCGATTCCTTGTCCCCAGGAGGTTAAAGGGCAGCCAGGAGGGGACCTGCTCTCTGCAGCTGCCCCTGGGCAAGAGGGGACCTTGCTGTTGCTGCAGCCTGTAGCCCTGACTTGGCTCTCCCTGGGCGACAGGGACTGGCTGCCTGCAGTTTTTCCCAAGGGCTGCCCATGAGTTGGTCCATGATACTGGGAGGGTTCCTGCCCACCCTAGGATCCCCCTGCCCATTTGGCACTTCAGCTCAGAGTCTCTCCCTGGAATGTCCCTTGCTCTCAGGACCCTGTTAAGCAGCTCCTTATCTCCTTCTTGAAGCAAGATTGTAAGGCCAGGTGGCTCCGTTTGGAGAAGAGGGACCCAGGGAGCTGCTGGAGAGCCTGCAGAGTTTGCACATGGCATCTCTCCGAAGGAGGGCCTTTCCTCCTTGCTGAACTCCTGCGGCTCCGGTAAAGACTCCGGTAGCACTGAGCAAAGTCTTTGGAGTCTTACAGCACAGACACCGACAGAAGCAGCATGATACCAGGCCAAGGCACCTCCCCTGCCTGCTTGCTGCAGGGTGGCTCTGAGGAGCATGAGGTGGGTACTGCAGGTACCTGGCACCACGGCTACATCCCCCACTTCGCACCACACCAGCTCCAGACCACAGGGACCTGGGGGCTGTGCAGCATGTGCAGGGCAGGATGGCTCTGCAACCTCCTCTCGGCTGCCTACAGTAGCACCAGAGCACACTCCCAGGTGTCACCCCGGACTGAAACTCAAGAGAGCCGCCGATAAGGGAGGGCAGCTATAAATGTCCTGCCCTGTGTAGGTTTGGCTATATTGAGGGGACGAAGGGAACACTAAAGTCTTCTCTTAATCCGCTGTCTGGTTTTGTGCTGAGACGATAGGAACAGATCCCCCGTTGCCATACGCAGGGTGCCTCCCCCGAGTTTCGATGCCTGTGCGGACGCCCGTGTGCGCACATCCCTGCATGCACCATGCCCCTAGCATGCCCCCGCCCTGTCCTCCCCACCACCCACCCCAATGACCTGAAAAATATAACACAACCAAGGTTAAAATTAGCTGTGGGCTATTTTCAGCCAGGTCAGCAACACTGCTTGGCGGCAACACCAGCGGCATGGCTGGCTGAGCCACGGCCACGGCCCTAGCCCGGAGAAGGAGCACAGCTCCCACACAGGAGCGGTGTGAAGTTTGGGACCAAGGCTCAAGACAGCCAGGCACGGGATGGGCATCTGGCGAGAGGGGCTGCAAACGCGCATGCTCCATTTTCTGTGCTCCTGGGGCTGTTCAGAGTTTCTGGTTAGACCCTCGGGCTGGCCTACAGCCGTGTGCATGGGAACTTGAGCCACAGCCACGTGTGTGGGACCGGGGAGGCAGCACCATGGTGCACAGCCACGTTAGGACGTCGTGGAGAAACTTCCCACCCCACTGCTGTGCCTCTGGTGCCTGACACAAGACGAGTTGATAGGCGTTGGCTGCAGTGCCTCTAGGTCCCAGATGAACTGGGACAAGTGAAGGGCATTCAGGGCCAGCAGAAGGGCTGAGTCCTGGTCTCACCCTGGCTCTGGTCATGGCTGTAGTTCTCCTCCAGCTGCACCTCTCCCACCCCATGGCTGGGCTGTGCCCAGGCACCAAACCACCACCGCCTCGCTGCCTTCTGTGTGGCCGGGAGCGAGCACCTCCGCATGGGGCTGTGCTTCATGCACAGCAGACTGCCAACAGCCTGAGGACAAGCCACCTCCCCCTGCCTGCAGTCATGGGTGGGCAGCGTTAATGGCCACCACTGCTCCAGGTGCTGCCGAGCGTCTGGTTGTGCTGGCAGGGCACCCGCCGGCAGCCCAGCGCAGGGGTTTGGGGGGCTCCTGCCGCGGTTGGGTGCTGGGTGAGCTGGGCTCTGCCAGTGCTAGTTGGGTGCTGTAGGCTGGGACCCAGGTCACCCCCGAGCCAGATGAGAGACAGCAGCTCTGCCGTGCCACGAGCCCTGGGCTGACCTCGGCTGCGTGCGGCCAGTCTCGCCACATGCAGGCTGGGGTGGCAGTAAACACTGCACAGCTTGGTGACAGGGGACTGAAAGCCTTCAAGGACTCCGTGGCATTTTGGAAATCCTCCCCTAGCTGACTGATGCAAGGCAAAGTCTCACTGTGTGTTCCTTGGCACCTCGCTGAAGGACCGTGTCACCCTCCCCGGGAGCCGGGAGAGGAGGTAGGGTGGCAGTGACACTGGAGATCGGACTCCAAATTTGAGGAGAGGAGAGGACAAGACAAGGGGAAAGTTTTTCCTTTGCTCTTTGAGCACCATCCCAACACCTTTGACACATACACAAGTTTTAAAATACACACGGTCCCTGGACACCCTGTGCCTCTGGGTGGCCCCGGCTGGGTGCCGGTTGCAGGTGGAGCGCAGAGCGCGGTGGGAGACGCAGGGGCACACGGCTCTGCCGGTTCAGCCGCCCTGCGTCAGGCACGGTGCGAGAGTGGCCCGCGTGTGGCGGCTGCGCTCCCATGACCTCAGGAGCTGTAGCTGCTCTTGGAAACTTCAGAGAGCCCTGACATGACGGGGAGCGCACAGCAAGCCCTCGAGGGGGTGAAGGTCCCCCAGCACTCGGGTCGACATGCTGCTGGAGCTTGTCGCAGGAGCGGGCAAGGGGGCCCAGCGCACCGGCACGGGGCTGCTGGGGACACGTGTGCCTGTCAGTTTGCTCCTGCCCGAGCACGGCACCTTCCAAGGAGATGACCTTAAAAAGAGCAAAATGCAGGTTGCTTTGAAGGTTTGTGCCCTCAGGCGTTTCCACTGGGTCTTGGCAGGCACCCTGGTCCCGCCGGCCAAGCTGTCCCACCAGGAGGTGGCTCTCACCGAGCCTGGCCACAGCAGCCTGATAAGGACCCATCACTGAAACTGCCCTTGGACCCCCCTGCTCTGCCCGTCATGCGCGTGGGGATGAAGCCTTTGAAACCCACCCGAGGCAGAAGATGCCCCGGCACCCCCTCCCCTTCTCTCACACATGAAGCCCAGGTTTCTGTTCCTCTGAAGGTCTCATTGGAAGGACTGAGAGGTGGCAAAGGCCTTTCGCAGTTTCCAGGCTTAGCTGCTCCACCAAAATACTTAAAAAAATAATTTTCTCACCTTTTTTGGAATATTAATAACGAAGCCAAAAAGCCCACCTGCCTGCCTTCTCAAACCCCTTCCAAACATTTGGGTATTCAAGGATCCTGATAACAGAAAGGCTTTGACCCTGTGATACAGCTGAGCACAAGTGCAAAAAGGGGCCCTAAGTCAGCACATGGTCCAAAAATAGAACAAGAGGGTTATCTGAAAAATGCACTAAATATAGACAATAAAGTTTTGGCCCCCAGCTGCAGTGCTGGGCAGCCCGGCACATAGCTAGGTGTCACTTGCAGACAGACAGGCCTTTTAAAGGTCCGCGTCCATCCCAGCTGATGGGCTCAGAGCGGGTTCGTGCCATACCTCGGTTGGGTACAACCCCACGTCACTCGGCCGTGGCTCCCAGGGCACTCAGAAAGTGAGTGACCAAGATTATCATCCCTGCAGATGCTCCCAGGGTGAGCATCCCACCTGGGAGGACAGGCAGCAAGCCCGGGGTCTGTACAGCCCCGGGCACAGGGGCACACCTCCCTTATGCGAGAGACTTCCGTAGCAGATCGGCAGAGGCTTTTTGAAGGCATAGGCACTAGGTGATCCTGCTGGGAGTGATATCAACCAGGCACCGCTGCTGCCACCACAGCGTAACGGCAGTTTGCGCTAGAATCATCACCCCTGGCCACCAGGTTGCTCAAATCACCTTGAACTTCAACAATGGGTCTGCTGTTGATTTAACCCAGAGGGGAAGGTGCAGGCAGGAGCTCCTTTCATCTGAGGCAGGTCATTCAGCTCTGTTTACAGCATAGACTGGGAAACCTTCCAGTTTTCTGGCACTTTACAGCCCTGCAAAAGCCTAACCCTGCCCTCTTCCCTGCATGGCATGAAACGGTGACCTGCTGCAAGAGCTTTTGGGGCAGGGGGGTCCAGGCAGCCCTGAGCCCAGCAGCACCCACCAGTTCGAGCAGGCATTGCTGCCTTCGGCACTTTGTGGTTGAGTTGTCCCCAGTGGGTCTCTGCTTGCCCAGGTTGGGGCTTTAAAGCCCGTCTGGGTGGGCTTTTTCCTCCTGCAGCCCACCAGACCCCTGACGGCATCTTGCCCTGATGAACACGCCGCTTTCCCATCCCCTGGCCCACTGAGGTGCAGGAGTGACCGAACCACCTGGGCACAGAAGTTGCCAAGGAGGACAAGCCTGGCCAGAGGGAGCAGAGCTGAACATCCGTGGGCAGAAAGAAGGGAATTTTGCCCGTGCAGTGCCCAGACACCAGAGGACTGCTCTCCCAGGAGATCTTCAGAGCTCTGGACAGGCACCAAAGTGGATCCAGCAGCTCTGTGTGTTTCTGAGGTTCAGTGGTTTTTGCTCACCAGCTCCTGGGATTAAAAAAACCCCTCCCTTGGCTGAGACAAAGGCAGAAGGAAGTTTATAAAATGTGCCTGATAGGGCCAAGTCTTGCTATCTTTTTGACATGAGTTAGGAAAGTCTCCTTGAAAAAGGTCCAAGATCCTTTGAAGTCCTTACAGCTCGTTAACTGCAGCCTGAGAGCGCCCTGGCAGCCCAGCACCTTCCTCTGCCGGTGCCAGTGGCAGAGCCGAGCTGCCAGGAGCGAGCCTCACCTGCAGCAGCGGGGTCTCTTGTGGGAACAAAGTCACACCTGGAGCACGAGGCTAGTTTCATCAGCTGATGCTCTTACATGCACTTTATTCATGGATTTTTAGGTAAATACGCACTTTGCCAGGCACGTCTGACGCAGCCGGCTCCACGCATGGGTGCGGGAAGAGGCGCAGCACCCCGTGGCACATCCCGCAGGAGCTAGGGCGCTTCCCTGGCATCTGCTCCCAGCGCACATCAGCCCTTCCCGGCTGCCAGCTGCAGCAGCCCTGTCTCAGCCACCGAGGAAGCTGGTTTTGCAACACCAGAAACCCAAACACACCTCCAAGATCTGTGACCAGATCTTCACTGATGCTCTAGTCCTTCTTAATGACTTCTTTCATAAAAACTGTGTCATGGTATGGCATAGATAAGCTCTCACAAACAGTGTCAGGCGTGCCAATCCTCACCTGTCCTTCACGGGACCATGACACCCCATCATTATAACTGAGACCAGGAAGGGGCTGGAAAGGTGAGGTCAGCACTGGGAATGGCCCCGCAGGTGTCGGGGGCAGGTTGCTCGCTGGTGGCTGAGGAGAATCCACAGCATGGAGGAGGAATGGGATGGGGAACCACTGCAGCCATGCCAGTCGGGAGCCCTGGGGGCTCGTGGCCGCTGCGAGCCCTCTCCCCTCCTGCCCGGGAGCAGGGTCACCCACTGCAGGAAGTGCAGCTCGAGACGGACCAAGGAGGAACGCGCTTGGTGAGATGCAGGGCAGCGCTGGCAGTGCTTCAGCAGGCATGGGAGGCTCTGCCCACCTACCTGCTAGCTGTGACCTGGGCAGGCAGAGGCACCAGGGACCATTGCCCAGAGCTCTGCCCCTGCCTTGAGACATCCGCTTCTCAAAGTCATGGGGCGTGATCCTGCCTCACTGAGGGTACTGTGACCCCCATCCAGGAAAGCACGTGCACGGTGGGTGTTCGGAGCTGGCTGCGTTGAAGCCAGGCAGCACTGGGAATAACTGCCCCTGACACCGCTTCTCTCCTGCGCTGCCACCTGAGCAGCAGCACCAGGGTGGGATCCTGCCCGTGTGCCCAGGGCAAGGTTAATCTTAGGCAAATGCTCCCCTAAGCAAGGACAGACGCCAGTGAGGTTGTTAAGGGCTGATGCAAAACAAGGGGGACCAAAGCATGGGTTCCGTGGGAAAAATCACCCCGTATCCTTACCTCAGCTCCTGTCTCTGCATCAACAACCCCAAGTCCCTGCAACAACCCCACAGGCAGCTCTGCATCACCCTTTCCCAGGCAGGCTGTAGACAGGAACTTTATTTCAATAAGCTCTTTCCCTGGTCTCATCTGAAGGAAAGCAATGGCACCAAGGCAGCAGCAGAAAGAGCATGTTTAGGAGCACTTCTGCTTTTCTGGCTACAAACCTCTTCACCCCTTGGACCATCACACACACTTAGACGAAAGGCTCCTGCAGAACTGCTTCTCCTGCAAACTCCATTTTGCTCCAGTTGGATAATGTGTATGTGTGTAACTTGGGTCATTAAAAAAACACTTTTTACTTCCTGTTCTTCTGCAACTGAAGGCTGCTGGCGAGGTGATGCAAGAGGCGGCTGCGATTGCAGCCCGAGTAGGTACAGACACTGATGCCAGCTCCGCTCTCCGGCCCCGGGTACACAGGGTGTTGTGCAAGGGGGGATTTACTGAACTGGTTTGAAGGTGGAGACAGAGCCAAATGCCACACCTGGCCTCCCCTGTGGCGGGGAGAGGGTGTGGAAAAGCAACAGAGAGGATAGAAACCATGCTTTTTGTTATGATAAAGTAATTTTGATGTGCCTGGTTCAGCATCCCAAATGCAGCAATTGGGATGGAGCCAGAATATTGCAGTTCCCCCCCCGGGGCTGGCCTCGGCGGGGCCGGTTCGAGAGGTTGCCATTCCAGAGGAGCGCTCACGGACGTGCTCCCCTTTAGGCAGATGCTTCCGCAGTCAGTGGGGCTCCACCTGCTCCTGTGCTGCCCTTCAACCAGTGTAGAAGTTTGTGAAAAGGTTGTGATGATTGTTAAATACACAAGGCATGAAATGTTAAGAAGAAAAAAAAATAAGAAAAAAAGAAAAAAAAGAAAAAAGGAAATTGTAGAGGAACTGTAGAGGGTTAATTAACATTGATAATGTACAGTTGTGGGCTGGCTTCAGGGGCGGTGGGCTGGCTGATGTGGATAATGTGCA
>JAVJGI010000002.1:666703-677840 GCA_035590275.1 Ibycter americanus | reverse complement strand
AGGGGGCCTGGATGAGGAGAGGCTGGCTGGAGGAGAAGCCAGGAACCCGGACGCAGCAGAGGCAAGAAGCAGGGTGGGCTGGCCTGAAGGGGATGAAGAAACAGCATGGACAG
Organism: Ibycter americanus; assembly: GCA_035590275.1. Lineage (NCBI taxonomy): Eukaryota > Metazoa > Chordata > Aves > Falconiformes > Falconidae > Ibycter > Ibycter americanus. Next base: position 677,727 of record JAVJGI010000002.1, on the reverse strand, counting down.
TAGATGAACTTTTGGAAACTTGTGTGGGACTGGTGGTGGTGCTGAGGCTGGTATGGGATGGTAAAAGCCTTGTTGCAGCTTGATAGTTTGGTAGTGCTGCAACAAACCAGGAAGCTAAAGATGGTGTTTTCATCACCACCTCTTTCTGTCAGCAATCTGAAGAAATAAAGCCGGAGTAGAATGAAGATTAATGACTGACACATCAAGGAAGGATGGCACACCCCCTGCCCTGCTTCCCTGAGGTCTGGCAGAGGTGAGCGAGCAGGTTGGTGCCCCAGCCAGGATCCCCTCCGTGCCCACCCACCGCAGGCACAGCGGGGTGGCACCAGCGTGGCCGGGGCTGTGCTGGGGCCATGCAGCAGGAGGAGCGTGTCCAGCAGACTTTCCTGCTGCCTCCTGCCACCACGATGCAGACAGAGACGAGCCCGGGCGGGCACTGACCAAAACACTGGGGATCACCCTGGGAACAAAAACTGGGCAAAGCTGGTCTGGGCAAGTGGAGCCGGGGGCGGCAAGGAGCCGGAGAGACAGATTTGGGACAGGGACATCACCTCCTCAGAGCTTCCTCCAAACACTGCACACAGCCTAGGCCAGCCCCTCCATGGCCACATCACCTGGACATATGTCCCTGCCGTGGCCATCGAACCCACTGGTGCCCTGCAGCTGCCCAGGGCAGCAGCAAAGCGAGGGGTGCCATGGGGGGGACCCCCAGGGTCTGTCCTCCCTGCCAGGTCACCCAGCACAGCCCCAGCCTGCTCTCTGCAGCAGGTGGGAAGAGCCTGTCGGCGTGTGGACAGGAGGACATACAGGTGCTGGGCTGGTGGGGACAGTGCCCAGCTTGCACCCTTCTCCCCCGGACCCCTGCACACCACGGTGGTTTCTGTGGCAGACAGGTGGGCAGTCGCGGGAGCACAGCACAGCGTGCCAGCAGGTAGGTAGCAGAGGTGCTGGCGTGGCACTGACTCAGCCTGGAACAACCCCCTGAGCCAGGGAGGGATGCAAGCCCCAGCCCCACGGGGGCTGATGCTCTGCTCCCCCCTGTGCCCTGAGGTCCCTCCCTGTGAGGGCAGGAATAGCCATCATGGGTGGATGTGCATCCCAGAGGGACAGGGTGTACCCCAACAGGACAAGGTGCACCCCAGTGCCCTTTATCCTTCACCAGGCAGGACACAGGGTTGAGTTTGGCCGGGGCAGGGCAGGGCTGGGGCGTGGCAGCTTGGGGTGCAGGGATGCTCTGGTGTGGCAGCCATGGGGAGGACACGGTTCTCCAGATATTGGCCATAAATGCCCCACTGCTTCCCCAGAGCTCACAGCTCAGGGGTAGGGAGGCCCTGCAGCAGTCAGAGACCCCCAACACTCCCTTTAATCAGCACACAATGGCAGGACCTTGCCCTCAGGGTCATCAACCTCTTCTTGAGAGGCAGCAGCAAAACCTCCTGCCCCACTGAGCCCCCCCGGCCCTGTGCCCACCGCCCAGCCATGGGGTGGGAGAGCATGGGGCTGTGGTCAGCAGCTCAGAACAACGCGTGATGGGCATGATGGAACGGTCCCCAGGGCAGCTGAGTCACGCACCACAGGACAGGCTAGGTGTGGACTTCAAAGAGCCCCAGGTCCCGCAGGACAAAACAGCTGAGGGGTGACTCCTCTTGGTGAGCCGGTCACAAGGCTGAGCGCCCAGCAGCCATGCTGAGTGTCCAGACAGTGACAGAGTCACGACCAGACAAGTTACGCACCACAAAGGCTTCGTGTGTGACCAGGAATGGCCCCAGGTTCAGGCCTGGGGAGTCAGGAGGCCCAGAGGTCACCAGCTGAGTCACTGGCAGGTCTGAGCACCACAGTCACCTGCTCCCCAAAGTATTGCCCAGTGCATCCTGCCAGCACCATCCTGCCTTGACCAAACTTCTGCCCCCTCCCTGCGAACACCTGTCCCCCTCCTTTTCATCCAGACCCCCCCCATCTGTAACAGGAGGCTCTGTCCCCACTACACTGGTGCCATGGGGAGACCTCCAGCAGTGCCCAGGGTTGGGGTGACCTGTGCCTGGCAAGGAGCCAGCCCTCAGTGCTTGCCTGGCACCAGGAGAGGGAGCGGGAAGCCCTCTGCTGGGAGTGCCCACCTCACCCAGGCTGCTGCCTGCCCCCCCAGCCCACCCGGGTCCCCAGGTGCCCCAGCCCTGGCAGGGCTGGCACAGGGCACGGTGGTGCTGGGCAGAACAACCCCAGGCGGCTCCCGGAGCTGGTTTGCTCATGGCCACCACCTCACACCAGGGCTGGAGGAGAACAGAGGTCCTTTTTTTCCACCCCAAGCCTGGGAGCACCTGGACGAGGCCATGGGGTGAGGTAGGAATGTCCTGAGCTGCACCTGCTGCCAGGGCACAAAACATGAGCATGTGGCTGTGGCCCTGCCCGTGGGGTCCGGTGGGGTTTGTCAGGTGAGATGGATGTTTGCCCCCCTGGCGTTGTGCGATCACCCAGGGAAGCCTGGCTGATACAATGGTGCCAGCAGGACGGGAGCTCCGGGCAGCCCAGGAGCACTTCACAGCCCCCCAGCATCACCCATCACCTGGGGCCACCAGGGCTCTGGGGTCAGGGTGGTGTGGGCAAGGGAAGGACCGTCCCAGCTGTACCCTGGCCTGCAAACTTTTGTAATTAGAAAATTCAGCATATTTTCAAGCTGCGGGCAGCCCCTTATCCATGAGGGAGGAGGCAGCGTGCGTGAGGGAAAAGTCTCCAGTGAAGGACCATTTATGTAGGACCGTGGGTTTGCAGCAACTCTGTTGCTCCTCATCCCAGCAAGGACAGAAACGGGGTGGAGTGGGAGCAGCTGTAGCTGTGGGCAGCAGCACTTTCGTGCAGGTTCGTGGCGCTGTGGATGGGGGAGTCTCAGAGAGCTGGAGCAGCTATGGGGTCCATGCAGTGCCCCAGCTGATGGTCCCAGTAAGATGCTGGACACCCTGCACCCACCTGGGGCCACAGCAGAGTGCCCACACTGTGGGTCAGGCTGCTGCACCCCCACTGCAGAGGCAGCTCTCAGCCCCCACTCAACTCCCTGCAAACTCCAGCTTTAGCATCAAGATGAACAAATTAATTCTACCATAAAGCAAACATTCAGTCTGCAGCCTGGCATGGGCAAAGCAACACCTGTAAGAGGGTGTCACTGTGGGGGAGCAAGCTCCGACCCCAGCCAGGGGGGGACAAGCCTGTCCCCATCCCCTCTTCAGCAGCACGGCGCATCCTGTGCGGAAAGCACTGTTGCACTTCAGGTCACGAGAGAACAAGAAGAAACCCCTATTTTAGCCTGGCTTTTGTTCCCCAAAGCACAGTGGTTGCAGAAAGCATTGAGCTGACAGGCAACCAGACTTGGGCTCCCAAATCCCACACACCTGGTAGTCTTATCTACAGCCAGGCTTTTCACGGTAATAGGTATGCAAATAAAAACCAATTTGTGGTTTAAAAGGTCTGACCTAGAGTATTTGCTAGTAGGACACAGGTGTACTTGGGCTTCAGAATGAATATATAGACTATATAGAATTAATAATTTCTATATATGGGAGAGATGTAAAGTCCATCTTAGCCATCTAGCTCCTCCTTGGCTGGGACAGGGCTGAGCTGGGTAACATACCCCCTCACTGCTCTTTGCAAAGGCAGGTGAGCCAGACCCAAGCTGAACTCACAGATCTGTTTTCCGTAGAGACCTTGTTGTCCCACTGGCCCCCCACAGAGGAAAACATGGACAATAAAAGAGAGTGTGATATACGGAGCTGCTTTTCATAACCCACTTTGCCTTTCCAGCCTCCCCTTGCTCCAGCTGTTACAGACCTGCCTCATTTTCTTTTGCTCGAAAAGGAGGAAGGAAACTGGGCTGCCAGCTGCGAAGCTCAGCCTGTGTCCTTGGGATCCTGGGTCACACCCAACCTTTTGGTATAAAGGCCTTGAAAGCCAATATTTTACTTGATCAGAACAAACCCCATGTGTTTGTTATAAATGAGAGAATCTAGAAGATCCACAAGTCTATTCAGCTGCAAAAATATTGTCCAGAGTACCGCAGATCTGGCTGCAAATTTGCTGCCACATTAAAGTGCTGTTAGGCTCTTTGATGTATTAAAATCACAGAGATAATGCAGAAGTCAAAGCGCTGAATGTACTAAGCAGAGCAAAGACAACGTGATTGCCCTCAGCAAGGAGAGGGGAGGGGATCAATAGCAACGTGTTTCATTAGCCAGGTTAATCTGCCACCAGGATGCAACTAACATCATGTCCAGATGTGCAATCCCATTGTCCAGGAAAGCATTAACAGCTTCAGGGCTTAGCTGGATACAAGAATTAGAGCAGCAACCTAAAAAAATACTGAAGTGACAGTTAATCATGAAATCTGTGAAACCCAGAGAGCTCTGGAAAGGTCTTGGCTCAGTTGCTGCAGCGCTTCTGGCTCCGAGAGCAAGGGACGTCTAGTGATGGAGACGGGGCAGGGATTGCCTGAGCCCCAGCCTTGCTGAAAAGCTTTTCCAACGGCCTCATCGCTGGCTCCTTCAGTCACCTACATCCACAGCAGTCACACTCCTTTTATTCCTTTGTACATATTTGGGTTTCTTCTTCTTTTTTTTTTTTTTTTTTCAAATGACAAGATGTAGTGTATCTTGAGGCAGCTCAGCTCCTCGCTCCTCTCTGAACGGGCAGTTCTAGACAGAATTTGTCTTAAATCTTGCAAGAAAGGTTTTGAGCTGTCCTTGGCTAGATTCCCTCTGAATTTCAAGCTCCTGATGGCATGTGGCAGTTGTGTTTGGACTAATCCCTCTGTATCAAGTCCTTCAGTTGGTCTCAGCTCCAGGTTGTTATTATGGCAACGACATATTAACCAAGCCTTGTTCCAAATACAGCTTTGTCAAGACTGGATCACAAAATTTAACTTGCATTTATTTTTGTCTACAGTCCAAGAATCTGCAGAGCCTGAGCCTCTTCAGTCTTCAAAGGACTAATCAGTGAAGGTGGTTGTGTGGTTCTGATCTGACTGGTGAGTAGATGACCTGGACTTACGTCAGTAACTGGTGGGCAGCCGGAGGTGGAAACGTTTTATACCATCTTAACTTCTTAGCCAGTGCCGCTGCGCAAAGAGGGGGAGACAGGAATAATTCCATTTCACAGTTGGGTTTCTGTTGATAACCATACTCCTGCAGCCTGGACAGTTTGCACGTCTTGATAACATGGTACCTTTGCCCACTAAAATTCCCCACTAGAGAAGTATCCATCTTTTTTCCTGAACCCCAGAGTTCAAGGGGGAATGCTCAGTATCCTCACTGCTGTTTTAGGAGCCCTGGTCTGCCCCTGTTACAGTCCTCTAGGCTTCGAGATTGAAGCTGAGGTTAAATGAAGGATTTGAGGGGGGCTATTTAAAATGGGCATAGTGAGATTTTTGCTAGCTAAGGGAGATAAAAGAAGTGAGGTTTGTGGACTCAGCACTTTTACGCTGCTTGTTTAAAAGAAAATCTTTAATTCCTGGGATTTTTGTGCAAATGTAATTGTATGAATGCCTCGGCTTCACAGTCACACAATCTCTGGAGTAGCAGTCATATAGACTGTGTCTAGACGAGCTACCGATTGCTCAAGGCCTTGGATGGCTCTGCACAAAACAGAGGATGTGACGCTGCTCCAGACACACAGCCTGGGAGCAGAGAGCCGGCTGCTCTGGACTCACTCCACCACACTGCTCTCTGCGACGGCTCAGATGTTGTCCCCTGCCTCTGTGACAGGTCACTGCTGAAGTACGTGGTTCTCGGGCAGCTTTCCCTGAACACACCTCTCTAGGAAGGCAGAGCTCCAGTGCCACTGGCATAAGCCACCAGCCTCACCAGTTAATGTTGCAGACAACCCATCGCAGCAAACAGCCAAATCTTAAACACTTGTATTCTCTTTCCCAACGCTTAACGACTTCCTTCTGGCCGCGCTGTTACCAAAGCTGAAAAGAGACAGAACTACAAATAATCCCTCCAAACCTTGCTGACAGCAGCAAACACCCTACCTGTGATTCCCTGTTGCAGTGGGGATGTTTGTGCTCCAGCATACTACTGCAGTTGGAAAAGATGAACTAGGTACCACGGCAAAGTTCTGGTAGGGGAGGAGATGCTGTTCCTGCAGCTAGCAACACACCCTGGAAACGATCCAGTGAGAACACGAGAGAAATACAGAGGAGGGTGAAGAGGAGTGACCTGGGCAAGGGCTGGTTTCCCAAGAGTCTTGGTAAGGCACAGATAGATGCCTTTTCACTTCTTTCCCGTCTGTGTGGCAGATCCCAGATGGAGGTAAACAAGTTGGGTTAGATCTAACTGGGAAAAGCTGACAAGCTTCCAGGTGCACAACACGTTTTCCGAGTTCCCTCATCTGCCTGTTCCCATTCGTCATGTCGAGTGAACAAGGCAAAGCAAAAAGAACAGCTAGTTTTAACAATTGCTTTTCCATCCATCACACCCTGTTGGCTTCAATTCTTTTCCCGAGTTCCTCACCAATGAAGCAAATCATGTTGACTTGGAAATCTGTAAGGTCAGCCCAGCAGTGCACACATCCCGCATGTTCCCTCCCCTCCTCTTTCTGCTTCCTTTCTTTAGCCCAGCTGGTGGATGCACTTCCACAACAGGGCGGACCTCTGCACATGGGCCTGTGCCCTCGGTGAGCACAGGAGGTAACAGACCACGAGGCAGCTTGTCACAAACTCGGGGTCACCCTCAGCCGCTCGGCCAGCGGCTCTTGCAGACCGTTCTCAAACCCTCCGAGTGGGCAATGCTGTGGAAAAGTAAAGCACTGCTGAAATACTGGTACAGAACTACTCTGAACTGTTACACCAGTGACCTATGGACCTGCAGAGGAATGAAGGTGGGTTAATTAACATTGATAATGTACAGTTGTGGGCTGGCTTCAGGGGCGGTGGGCTGGCTGATGTGGATAATGTGCAGCTGTGGCTGGTTCCTGCTAAAGAGCACTGAGGAGCCTGGAAGAGAAGGAGCACCGGTAGAAGAGGAGCACTGGGTCAAGAGAGAGAAGACTGGATGAAGAAGAGCCCAAGGATGTAGGAGAGGCCTCGGGAGAAGCTGAGAGAAGAAGGGGGCCTGGGTGAGGAGAGGCTGGCTGGAGGAGAAGCCAGGAACCCAGACGCAGCAGAGGCAAGAAGCAGGGTGGGCTGGCCTGAAGGGGATGAAGAAACAGCACAGACAGTAGATGAACTTTTGAAACCTTGTGTGGGACTGGTGGTGGTGCCGAGGCATGAGGGGGCTGGTATGGGATGGTAAAAGCCTTGTTGCAGCCTGGTAGTTTGGTAGTGCTGCAGCGTGAACCCATCACACCTGAAGTGCTTCTCATAGTATGAAAAAAGACCTAAAACACCCACTGGCCCGCAAGGCTGTGTTTACTCTCTGGTTTTTCCTCAGACTTGCCGAGAAAGGTGCAAAGCAGATGGCTCTGTCAGGCAGCTACTGCGATGGGAGGTGTGATACTGACAACCAAATCCATAAACCTTCACAAGTCTGATATGAGCAATCATCGCTGCAGCCCAGCAAGGGATTTTAACCGGGGACCTTCCCAGAAGAAGGGTGCCAGGTCTGTGACAATGTCATTACTGGGAGCTGATCACACACCCGGGCGGTGCAGCTGAGTAGGCTGCATGGAATGACGACAAAGCCAACGCCAGCTGGTGAGACAGCTCATTTTTTAAGATGCTGCTGTCAAGGTGAGTAGTTTGTAATTGTTTAGACGATGCCCAAAAGCTGAACAGTGCTGTTTCAGACCTTTCAGATTCATCTTGCCTATTTTCAGCTGTCCACAGTTTCAGTGTCCAGCTGATGTAATCAGCTTGGCCCTTCCCCACCTCAGAGAGATGCCTGAACTAAGTTTTTAGCTCTCTGGACAAGCCCATCTCTCCCTCGTGCAGATGACGAGCTTCCACTAGATGATTAGTTGGCTAAAGTTAGCTGGCAGGAATTAGAGATTTCCTCTTTGGTTATTTTTATTTTTTTAATGTTGCCGTTTAAAACTCACTCTGGAAAATGTTCAGTGTGGCACCAGAAATACAATCTTTCTGGGGGCTGAGAAAAGCTGATTTCCTTTCTTACAAAAAGATCTGTCTTTCATGTAAAGGAAGTTTCTGGGGTATGAAGCCACCCAGAGAAATCTGCAGTGCAATTTATTCACTCTTCTCTCTGAAGCCAAAGAAGAAGAGCTGATCACTCAGACTCTATTTTTGATACAGACCACTGCTAACCTCTGTAAAAGACCATAAAGCTCATGCTGTCTTCTGTCAATCAGCAGCAGATTGGAAGATACCTACAGCAGCGCTATTCCAGCCTGCTAGGAAAACCTCCTGTTTTCCAAGTTAGTAAATAAAAGGCAAGCACCTTTCTCCCAGCGATTTATAAAAACAGCAATACCCTTCAATTTAACAGCAGGTTTTACCCAAGAATGCCGAAGAAAAGAAGTAATGTAGCCCACACAAATCAAATGCATTTGGACTGGGAGGTGGGTATTTTCTCATTGGCAAAACCAAAAGCTGGCAGGTGTTCTAGCCAATAAACCCTGACAGGAGACAACTTGGAAAAAGGAACTGAAGTGTTTTATCAATAAAGGATCCTGGTGTAAAATAGAGTATGTAAAAGCAGACTTCACATGAAAAGTGAATCCATTGAGAAATGGTAATAACTATGTTGCAGCTACTGCTGTGTAAGATCTGTGGTAGGAAAGGCAGAAGAACAGAGTGTAGCACTGAAGTGGTTGACTGCAAGGAAATAAAACATGACAGCTTGGCCAAAATAAATGGTGGGTGAAAATTATCCCCTGGGGACATGGGGATGGGGTGGAACAGATCCCATAGGAAGAAGAAGCATCTCAAACTACAAACACCATTGCACTGGGCCCTGATGAGATCTCAGCTACAATAATACATATAGTTGTGGTCTCCCGAGTGCAAAAAGATTGACTTAGATCGGAAGAGCTGTTAGGAAAGACTGTAGGGAGCCTAAGGAATCAGAACACCTATTTTGTACAGTGAGGTTAAAAAAGGAGTGGGTTGTTTACCCAGAAAAATGTCACCATTGCGTAATTCCAACAGGGCACACAAAAAGTGCCCAAACCAGCATCTGTTTGCAGGAACGAAGATGAATCATCACTGAATTGGCTCAGTCTTAAACAATGTTTTACGAAAGTTCTGTGATGAAACATCACCAGGTTGTATTCATCACCTAAATTATCTGCGTGGGTGCCCCACACAGGCAATGCACTCTATGAAGCGAAGAAGCTTCCAACAGCAACTCTCATTCGTCTTTTTGACCCCATCTGTATAAACACTTTTTTGTTAGGCAACAAAAGCTGGAGGCTTCAGGGTAGGCAGTGAGAGTAAATCCCCTTCAGAGCTGCACTTGCCACTGCCTGCGTGGACCAACAACCACTTCCCCATCCCACTGCAGTACCGCTAGTGGTACCACGGTAGGAGATACTCAAACTTCAGACGGTTAAACTGCTCCCATGCTTCACTATAGCAAGCCCTCTGTGCATGTTGGTACCAGCTCACTTCTACAGCAAGGAATTTCAGGAAGAAAGGATAGCAGGTAAAACCCCCAATGCTGCAAAAACTACCATCTCTTTGGGGTAAACACCAGGACACAGGAGATCAGGATTATACCCCTGCTGAAAAAAACCAAGCAAGCCCTTATTTCTCAGGGTTTTCTGTTTTTCATCTTTACCGTACTTTGCTGCACACCTCCATTCAGTGCTCAGTATCAGTCTCTGATAGTCCCTGAGAGCTCTTCCCTATTGTTTCTGCTCTCGTCCCCCCCTGCCTCTTCACTGCTGCCTGGGAAAGCAGCTGTCTGCGCTGTGCTGCCTTTGAGCTACACAGTACATGCTGCCAGGTGATCTCAGACTATTGCCTTTCCCAAACCCACACCAGTTTGGGTCTCTAACCTCTTCCTGATTTTCACAAAGCTTGTAGGAACCCTGAGGTTTTCCGAGGTCTGCTCCCATGTCTCATTTGGCTGAAAGTAAGTTCAAAAGTTACTGCCAAGAGGCAGCGGCACACAGTGTGTGTGTGCTTATTGCAACTCTCTACAGACCCAGGTCCAACCCTCCAAATTAGTGTCAGTCTGTCGGCAGATACCAAGACTCTAGCACTTAACCCACTCATATTTGCCTTACGTATCTGATGCTTTGAGGGGGCTGAACATACGAACTTAGCTTATGAACATCACCCCATTGCTAGCCCCAGGATCTCCTACTGGAAAAGCATTTGAGCAAACCTATGCTCCAGAAAAAATTGTTGCATTTGTTGTGAATTATTATTTTGATGTTTCATTTTAGTTGGGTTTTGCACTCCAGTTAAACACAGAACAACTGCAGTGGCATGATTTCACATCTGATTCCCGGTGCCCTCGGAGGTTATCTGAATTTCTCCAGGGCTTCCGTTCCCTGTGCCACATCAGGTGGTGCTGGAAAGCACATGGCACAGATCACACTAGCAAAAGCAGCATCTTGGAGCAGTGCAGCTTTAACCACACGACTGTATTCCAATTATTCAGCAAAGCAGCACTCTCAGGTAACTGCTGTCAATTACTTTGGATCAGAACTGTCACTTGGGCAGCCGTCAGCGCTGGGGAAAAAAACATTTCTGATCAGAAAACTCAAAAGAGCGTTGTTAGCAGCACAAAGAAGAATCGTCAGCATTTCTGGCTTCTTATTTACAGATGCCTGCACAAATAAATTAATTTGAACAAATCGACTCCGATTAATCAGCGGATGTGCCGAGCCCGGTCAGACCTTACTCCCCTTAGCGCTTCGGGAGCAGGTTTGCTGCCGTGCGGCGGGGATGGGGCCACGTCCGAGCAAAGCCCTGCACGGGCAGCGGCTCCCCCCGGCAGGGGCCGGCGCAGCGCGAAGCTCCGCTCCCAGCGCCTGGAGCCGGGGTTGTGGCGTGAAGGGACGATGCTGCTCGGGGCAGCTGCGGCCTCGCTCCAGAAAGCGCCTGTGCTGGGCACTGTAAACCCGCCCGTCTCCCC
>JAVJGI010000002.1:597477-664861 GCA_035590275.1 Ibycter americanus | reverse complement strand
CTGGGGCTGGGGCTGGGGCTGGGCCGCCTTCGGGCTGCACGGCCCTGCGCACGGCCCCGTGGTGCGGCCGCCTGGTTCTTCGTTCCTGCGGGGCTGTTCGCGCTTTCATTTTCCTTGTCCGGTTTGTGGCCCCACACGTTGTTATCGACACGATTCAAGTTCTCTTCTGAAGGCTGAGGTTCAGGTTAGTCAGGGCTTTTCGGTGCCATTCGTCTCTGTAGCATCTGAGCCTCTTTGGAACCTTAATTTATTTTACAGATAGCCTTTAGGAAAATAATATCCAGCTATTATGCAGGTAAAATTATTTGCAGTTTTTGGGGTGGAAAACAATGGCACAGCGCAATAAAGGTGAAAAGTATGAATGCATTTGATGACCTGAGACCTGTGGTCCACAGACTGTAGCACTTCACACCTTACAGTTTCAAAATACAGCTCCCAAAAATTCCCTTGCAGCAATGGCTGCTTTCTAAATCTTAGGTTAGAGTGTCAAGGTAAGCGTCTAGATAGTAAGGAGCACAGGTAGGATCAGCCTTGAAAAGTCTGGGCTGTCATCATACAGGAGCTTTGTGGCAGAGACAGAACCTGCTTTGCCAGCGTATTGCTGAACTGAGAACCTCTTGTTGCTTCGTGCAGCCTCCTGCCTCGGTGGCCTCTGGGCACAGGGGCCCGTTTCCCATCGCTTCTCTCACTGCATGCGCTGCTCAATCCCCAGGGAGCCTTTGTGCTCAGTAAGGTGGAGATCCTATGGAAAAATGTGCATGTGTTGCAGTGCAAGCTGTAATTGCATGATTGCAAAGGATCTGAATTAAGGCTGCAAAATGTCAGGAAGTTTCAACAATGGATAAAGCTTTTAGCTTTACCTGATGATATGTATTAATTTCTGCTCTTTTATTGTGGTTTTGGACATTTCAAGTCTCTCTACGCCTAATTAGGCAAAATAGTTCTAATTCCATATTATGTTGTGATTTTTCCTCAGTTAACTATTTGTCCCTCCTAGATACCATGTATCACATAATAGGTGACTTAAAATCAGTAAATATCATACATGTGATTTATACATAGTTAAATATAAAACATTTCAGCTATAACATTTGTAGCTGAAACAAATACATTACAACTGACCATTCAGTTACTAAAGAAATTTGCATGGCAGAAGTAAGAAAGCGATCAAGTCTAGCTGGTTGTTGGCTTTGTGAGATTTTTGTGTCACCCATTCAGATGGCAATTCAACGTGAGATTCTTACAAGTGTGGGTGTTTTAAAAACTGTAGTTTTACCATTACGAGACCTTTCTCTTCCCACATTACAGGATTCTAATGCAGGCGTTTTGTGTGTTTCAGTGGTCGAAGGATTAGCTCTGCTGGATTTAGGGGTCTCGCCGTATTCTGGAGCTATTTTTCATGAGGTGGGTACGCATGCTTCATTTTAAGCATGATATTCAAGTGGCACATTGCTTAGTCTTGCTGATCATGGGCTGGCAAAGGCGGGAGACCTGTCTTGCCCCAAAGACTTCAGAGAACTTGGAGCCATGTAGTTAGTTGTCTGTGCAGTAGCTGTATATGTAGTGGCTAGCACAATGAGGAAATACAGTTCATCACAGAATAACTCTCCGTGCAGATGATCGACAACATAGTATTTGTTACTGCATAAGGACAGTCTGAAAGAGGGGAGATTTGTAATAAGTAAAATAGTCTGTTCACATCCAGATGTTTCTCTCTGCAGAAGCCAGAGCAGGGAGAGACAGTGCACTGTGAATCTGAACACAGTTTTACTGGATAGGAGCATCTTGAGTTTCTGCATTTGCAAAATATTAACATTAGCACAAGCATGCAGTACGTTTATTCCTCATCTTGAAAACACCTCATTCTTCCAAATAGTTAAGCACCTGTGGGGTTTTGTGGCCTCGAGTGGTCTTATTGATATGAAGGTATGTTCATACATAGTGTTACCTAGGGGTGAGGCATATACTTTGTATACTTTTGAAAACCTGTTTCTCTCCAATAAATTCTCCTTCTTTAAGCACAGTTTTCTCCCAGACTTTGAAATCCATGCTTATTTATACCATCACATTATTTTAAAAGTACTTAAAAAGAAATGTATTTTTTCACAGTGAAGACTGAATTTACACCTTGCAAATATAGTACTTCCAGATTAAGCTTTTCTGTCACAGGAATAATTCAGAAGCATGCTGTTCCTCTTACCCTAGAAGGAAAAAGCTGTGGGAGTAAGAGGATGATAGGGCTGTAGTTCTACTGCTTTGTTTCTAACATGCTTTCTTCTTTTTGCTTTATAAAAGACTCACCTAAACAACAGGCTATGTAGGAACTACTTTCAAAAGTACCTGCAAACATCCTGAAAAAATAGATTCTCTAGGAAAAAATATTTCCTAAAGCTGTTCTGTATATGCTTTCTATTGCAACTCTACCACCATACTAGTAGAAGTGAAAAGTTGGAACAGAATATAATTTTCAAGGTTGATGGTGTCTTTTATAAAGTGTATTGAGAACTTTGCAAGGAGAAAGACCAGTAAGTGTGCTTGGATTAATCACTTTACCCTGCAGTAACAGCATTGTAGAAGAGACTAAGGAAAATTACCTTTTGCAGTCTGTCATAGTACTGCTGCATTTTTCTCATCAAATCGCCAGTTGTTTTATCTGGACAGTATTTGACATGGGTTTCCCTTCTTCTCTCTTTTAGACCCCACTGATAATATATCTCTTTCACTTCCTGATCGAATACGCTGAATTGGTGTTCATGGTAAGCGCTCCTGGAAGGCTCCTCTTGAAAGGTCCTGTTCTGTGAAATGCTGATGTATGACTTTCCTTTTGCTCCTGTAAGAATAAAGGACCTTCAGCCTTCCTGTAGTTCAGATTCCTGCTGAGCTCACAGTGTAATTAGAAAGGCAGCTTTGCCTGTACAAATCCACGTTCGGGCTTCTTCCTTGTTGTATATACTCCTCCTTTTTTGTGAGTTCTTGGTTAGATAAGTATCCCCACAGAGGGATGGGAAGTTGGCATTTGTTTTCAAGGGTTACCTCTTAACAGGTCACAATATTTTGTTCCCCCAGTCTAATGCCTACGCTGCAGCGTTTTCACTAAAACCTGCTGCCAAACCCCAGGCCTGCAGAGAGAGCACAAATGAGTTAGTCCTCCAAATGCCTCTTGTAAACTATTCTCTTGAGTTCTGCATAATTCAGAACGACAGAAATCATAGAGCTGGCTGCACATGCCACCTGGTGGAGCCTCTCTCCCCAGATCCCTGCTGGGCAGGTCTCATGCAGAGCTAACAGCCATCTGTGTTGTGCTTGTGCTGATTGTTCAGATGACTACCGCTGCCTGGTAAGTTTGGGACAGCTCAAGGCACCGTTGTGCTGGATTAATGGGCAGGTGGATTTAGCCAGCTGGGCACTGCTGCAGTGATGCCTGTGCTCTAATTAGACCAGCGTGTCTCTCTATTACCCTTGCATACTTCTTTCCATGAATAATTTCTTTCCCCTTAATTCCCTATTCTCTTGTTTTGTAAATATTAATATCTCTGATACAGCTCATGGCTTCACGGTTAAGCAGTGGTGTGTGAGCACAGCATACAAATCAGCAATCTAGTGTTTTTAAAGCTTGTTTTTTCTTTTTGTGAGCTGATTCAGATCAGAATCCTTGTTCAGCATTGCAGTACTGTCCAATATCTTTTTCTCCATTTATTTTGCTTACAGGCACTGTTTATGCCTTGCTTTTTTAGATAACTGATGTGCTAACTGCTGTTGCCCTTTACTTGGCCATCCAGGACTTCAACAAAGTTGTGGTAAGCTGACTTGCCAGTGTTGCTGGTCCTCTTCTCCCAGCAAGTATAATTGTCTTGTACCAAAGAAAACACTTGCCAGATGATGCAGTATCAACCAGTCCTTGTGGCAATAAATCTGAGCATATCTCAGTGATCAATAAACATGGGGACTGAATGTGGTAAACAACCAAGGTATTTTTAAGTTTTGTTGTGGCAGTATTACAGTAGGAAACAAATCAGTGACTGTAGCTACCATACTGCACTTGAATGATGATCACAGCAGTGTAGATTATTTGATCTGAAAGGAGTATAAAGAATTTGAGAAATCTGTGAGAATGCAATAGCAAGTGAAATGCAAACAAGTCTAGGGTCACAGTACACAAGAGGAGATGTGAGATTTTGGAATGTGTACTGAAAACCCACCTTCAGTTGTTGTGGCAGTTTGCAGTATGCAGAACTTAATTACTGGTCTATGGATCTGGCAAGACGTGAGCACTCCCTTTTCTCACCTCTGCTCCTGCTGCAATCTTCTGTACGTTTTGTAGCTAGAGCCTGGAATGTTTTACCTTGAACAGGGTTTGTGTTTGCACATGGCATGAGTTAATACACAGACTGGAAATGTATAAAGGAAGGAATAAAACCTTGCAAGATGCTGAGGTGACATAAATAATTCTGGTGAGCAAGGTGAAAGTCTGACACCAAATATTACTTGTTCTCTTCAAATTATAAGTACATGTAGTTGGCGGTGAGTGATTCCTCCCATCTCTCTCTCGTAAGTAGCTCAAAGAATGTTTGGTATAAGCAATGCTGTGCTCTCTGCAGTCCGAGAGGGGCAGTGATTCAGTATCAACATGAACAGGGAGGCTGCATTTTCTACAGCATTTGTGTGGCTCCCATCCAGCTATGTGCTTCTTCCTTGTCCTCTGACTTTGAGGTTGGAGAAGTAACTCAATAACTCTGTTCAATGATAGAACTGCAGACATGTAAAAATTCTGCATGTGAGTTAATTTGCTTGTTGTGAATTTATTGTCAGCATCTCTCCTTCTGTCTCACCATGACATAGGTCAATAGGTTCATAATTCAGATTTCTTTCTTGTCTCCATAGGGAGCATCATAGAACAAGATACATTAAAGAGAGACATTTTGGGTCCCTAAAGGGGATTTCGCACAGCAGATATTGGGTCCCTAAAGGGGATTTGGCATAGTGGTGTCCATCTTCAAAATAACAAAGACTGCATGCTTCTGTGACTTGATTTCTCAGGGCTTGTATGTTGAACAGTGAATTTATAAAGTCAGCTTTTCACTGGAGATCCAAACAGGCTTTAGGAAGATTGAAAGTATTAAACTCTGGTGTGGTGAATTCACTGTCAGCTGTGTCAAGAGCTAGACACAGGTAATTAAGGAAGTTCGAGTAAGTAGAGGTTATCTCCTTTCTCCTGACTTCCACTTCAGTTCTTAAGTATGTGGGGAAAGAGAGGGAGTTTTTGTTCTGTTTGTACACCACCTCATATAACGTGAGTTTTGGCTCATGCCTGGGGCTTGTATATATTCTACAGTATTGGAAATCCTGAGTAGTAAGAAATAACGACTTTCCTCACTTGACAGTCTTTGGTCATTCTCTCTTGTTCAGTTCAAAAAGCAAAAGCTCCTAATAGAGCTGGATAAATATGCACCAGATGTGGCTGAACTCATCCAGACGCCTATGGAAATGCACTACATCCCCCTCAAGGTAGCATTGTTGTAAGTATTACTTCTTGTAGGCTGTGGTGGGCTGCTTTGGTCCCTCAGCTCCCTTTGGTTTTATTTGTCTGATTCAGTGTTTGTTGGAAGATTCACCCCCCCAAAATTCTGAATTGTATATTATATGTAAAAATCCCCCCAGCCCTAGTACTCGGTTTAAAAGTAAAAAGCAGATGCTTTTGCAAATGTTTGTTGCCAACAAGTAAATTCACTCACACCCTCTGAGGCCGGCTCAACAGCATAAAGTCATTAATTCGGTAGCCAGAATGTTGTGTCTGCACAGATCATATTCCCATTTATTTTGCCAGCTTGCTAATGTTATCAAAGTTGGATTTATGCCTCCCAAATGTCTTGGGTGTCTTTTCAGAAAAGTTAGGAGAATTTTTGAGCAGTTGGAGAAAGTGTTTGCTGAATATCACAACTTGAATATCCCAGAATTGCTTATAACAATTCAAAGATATTTTCAGGTGGTCATCTTAGTAATGTCATGTCTTGCTGTTCCTCTGTATGCTAAACATTTTTTTTAATTTCTGAAAGGTTCAGCTAAAACAGATATTCTACAAGCAAGGTACTTAATGTCAAAGAACTATTTTTTTCTTTGGAGTTTTGACGTTAATAGATTATTATCTGAATTATTGTGTGTCAGAGAGAATTTTCCGTTAGATATGTTGTTATTTTTTCTCATTTTCATATGAATTTTGTAAAATGGTATGTTCACCAGGCTGAGAAAGGTAGAGTGTATACATTGCAGACTGTTTTGTATTTTTGTTGCACATTGCCATGGCAAAGTCAGGATTTGTTTCCATCTTGCTATCTTCTTATTTTTGTTCTTCAGAGCCAATAAATGTGAGTAGCAGAAAGAGTTTACTTTGGACCCAATAATCCTAGGTCTGACGGAATAAATGCACAATGTTTCTGCAAAGCAAGAAACATTTATGGTTGTCATTTTCTATGATAGAACTTGCATTTTAGACATCTTCCCAACTGTCTCCTTTTCTGCAGTGTGCTCACTGTGGCCACTGTGTCCAAGACTACAATCCAAAGATCTGGGTTTTGCTCCAGACTGAAGAACCTGTTCAGCTGAGTTAATTTGATGAGAGGATCCCATCAAATGTGAATAAATAAATGGCAAAATGCATCTGGTTTTCCTTTGAACATCTCTTTAATTAGATGCTGTCTCCTCTGAATATAACTCGAGCTTTGCTCTTTTTCAGCTATCTGTTAAACCCCTACACTGTGATGTCTTGTGTGGCAAAGTCCACCTGCGCCATCAACAATACTGTCATTGCATTCTTCATTTTAGCTACAATAAAAGGTAACACAATGAAGAAAAAATGGTTCTTTATGACTTTCTATGAAGATTAGAAAAGTAGCAGAAATTAAACCAAGGGACTTTACAGATACGGTTGTTACAAAGATATCGGTGAAACACAGCAGGAACAGGACTGGAGCAGGGCTGAAGTTCTACCTGAAATCACAAGATCAAGAGGTTTTATAGTCAAGTCAAAACTTACTTTCACCTCAGTGTAGCTAGGAGTTTCATCTATAAAAACTGACTCCTTTTCCTGGATGACTTCAAATAGTTTTCTGTTCGTGAAGAAATGCATGTCTGTGTGTAGGAGGACATAATGCTTTGCTGCTCTTTCTTTTGTATGTGAATATGCACTTCAAGTGTTGTATGCAATTTATTTTCAAAGTGTATCTTTGAACTTTTATTCAAAAGCAAGCAGTTGCCTGCAGCTCTTATTTGGCTTTCACTCACAGTTGTAAACTTGGTTTGAAATCAGCTAACTGAGCTTTGGGGAAGCAGAAACAGTAACCAAAGACCCGTACCAGCACAGTTGACTAGATTATGGCCAAATAGCAGTTTCATTGATCTTGTGCATAATGCCAGGTTTCTATTTCTTTTATGACTCCTCAGTGCTAAAGTCTTTTAGCATAGGTGATTTGTACTAGTCAGGTAAGTTTTAGGGAGTTCTTTGCGGCTCAGGGGAAAGGTCAGTCTGATCTCCTCTTCAGCAGTGCCCAGGCCCAGACATTGCAAATAAAGCTGATATAGTTTTTATTAGTGTCTCCAAAAGAAAGCTTTCCTCTGATTGTTGACTAATTGAGGCAGGAGGGGGTTTGATTTAGAAACATTTGCAAAAGCCAACCAGTGGGGTCCATTTAGTTAAACTGATTTGTAACTGTTCACTGATACCATGAGACAAATAGTTCAGTCATAGATAAAACTGTAGTGGCTGTCCCCTGTGTTTTCTCCCTGACTGGGAGTGTGGCAGCCTCTAGGTTTTCAAGTGGGCAAAGAGAGGATATCGGATTATGACTATGATTTCTGGGTACCAGTTCTTTACATCTGTGCAGAATTGAACACTTGATAAAATAGAGGATAGGGATGTTTCTGTCTAGGAGAGTATAGTGGAAGAATGGAGAAGGCTTATCAGCAGGTAACACTGTATTTTCTCTTTCAAATGGTGGAAGCAGAGAGAAGCTTACCAAGTGTTTGATGTCAGTAGGCTGACAGTTAGTCCAATGCACTGAGTCAGGATGCAGATACAGGTAACTTCCATCAAGTGACGTAAGACTGAAAGCTATAACCCAGGCTACTGCCCTGGGTGCTTGTATTTTTGTTGTTTAACCTGGGACCTTTTGGACTTGATTTCTGGTGTTAGTAGTTGGGCCATGTGAGTATTCAGCACTTAGCTCAACCTGAGGCACCTCAAATAAAGCTTGCTCAATAAAGGGATTCATATTTTTAAGACCACATGGAAAAAGCTGTGCTGATCTTCGCTGTGCTGATCTTCTCTATGCCTCAGTTTTGGTATCTGTAAAGTAGGGCTAATGCCACTTCATTCCTTCAGCTGCAGTCTTTTGCTTGCTCTCTTTCACAGAGGTTTGCTGAGGGCCCTGACATATTCTGGTGACAACATTATCCAGCATGCCCAGTATGAGTGCAACAGCTGTTTCATGCGGGTATGACTTAAGTGAATGCATTCCCATGCATAAACAGCAGCCAGCATGGCCTATATATAGACTGACTTACATGAATCTCTTTCTGTATGTGAATGAAAGGAGATATAAACCAGTCAGTGGTTCTTTCTTGTGGGAGAATCACCTTGGTATGAGTCATTCTCTGTTCAAAATGTAGTTAAGAAAAGGACACAGCGCAGGACACATTCTGCTAAAAACACCTTTAAGGGTTGTTTTGATATTTGTAAAGCCCCTGCAGAGGGTTATGCATTTATTTCCATTTCTTTGTAAGGCTGTTTATATTAAATGTTCCTTACCAATGAGCAGGTTTTTTTTTTTCCTCACAGGTAGTGCCTTCCTCAGTGCTGTGTTCCTGGCCTTAGCTACATACCAGTCACTCTACCCTCTCACATTGTTTGCTCCAGCACTCCTTTACCTTCTACAGGTAGGTGATTTCTAACTGTTGGCACCTGTTGTCGTCTTGTAGCTGTGCAGGGACAGTACTTAGCTATTGAGAGAGGAGTCAAGCAAGTCCTGAGTTTCAGAAAAAGCGGCTCTCCTGGGGCCATGGAAAGTTTGAAGCCTTAATGGGGATGCCTGTGCATAGAGAGAAGGAAGCCAGAAAGTCATATACAGAACTTGCTGGTGTTCAGCTTGCCTGAAATAAGTGCTGTTCTTTGTGTCATGTGAATAGCAATGAGGATTTTAGACCTGGAGAATTCCCTTTGCACTGGCATAGATCACTGAGCTGTGTTTGAATGAGGAGCTCTGTGTTTGAATCACTTAAGCTCGGAAATGCTGATTTGGAGTTTAATGGCAAAAGGCATGCGCTTGTGAAAGTGCCTGGTTGCCCTTGTCCTTTATCCCTTCCCAATAACAAGGCCCCTGAATTCCAATGGGACTGACCTTGATCATTTACCTGTACACAGTGCCTCAACAGACAGACACTGCTCCAGGCAAAACTAGCCCTGCTGCAGGGTGGTAGGCACATCAGCAGGCAGGGGTAGGGTTTAAAGCTGAGGCAGCTCTTTGCTAGTGATGGGGTTCGTCACTGGTTTGCCTGCATGCTTCCCACTGGTCTCTCTCTTAGCTCTTGTGCTGATACTGTACGCAGTGACTTAACTGAGAGTCCAAATTATAACACACTTAATGAAAACTGATCATTTCCTAGTCTTACTGTGATATGGGAGCAAGGTGAGGCTGTGACCACTAGCAGAGGATTCTTACCCAATTCACAGATCACTTGGTGATCTTTTTTATTGTTTTTGCCACTCTGAAAGTTCTGCTGTTGAGTGTTTTGCCAGCTTGGTTGCTTCTGTCCTATCTCCCTCATGATTTATAGAGCTAATCTTAACTACAGATTTGTTACAGCCTGTTCTCAATCTCTGAGCTTCAAAAGAGAGTGAAGAGTCAGTTCTAGTCCATTTTCTTTCCCTGACTATCTGGTATGAACGTCTCTTACTTTTTTCAGAAATTTCATTATCATTACTCTTTGCAAGACAAGAACTGCTGTGGAGTCAGTGTTGCTTTTTCAGTTTGATAATTTTTAGGAGCATTTACTTTATATATGTTAGTCTCATTTGTTGTCTTTTAACTTTGACTAAAGTAAAGTGGCAGTAAAGTACAAGCACTGTGTTCACAAGCAACAAGAAGTGCTTTGATACATGAATGCCTAATTTGTAGCTTTTAAAGGGGATCATGTTAGTGTGTGGTTTTTTATCCAGATTTGTAAATTAACTTCCCTGCATTCTTTGTACAGAATTAAATAGCTTTTCTCCAGCACTTTCCAATCTGTCCTGCCAAAAATCTTTGGTAAGCTTGCTTACGTTGTTCCAGCAAGTGTCATTAAACACGCTATGACTGAGAAAACAGAGCGTGCTTTACACAGGGCTCACATCAGTTACAGCTGGCGCTCTGTACAACTGCCAGTGTAAACCCTAGTACTAAATGGAAAAGCTACATCACTTACTTGGAGCTGCAGAACCCTGAGCAACTCCCAACGGTTTTTGCCTCTGTGTGTGTATTTGTCTTTACAAATGCAGTCGGGGGACCTCTTGGAGTGAGATACCCATATGTCATGTTATGTGACAAGGGCTTGTGGTTGACTTGTTAGGACATGTGGCAGTGGCAGGACTGCAGCAGTTGTCTTTGAGGAGGCAACCTTTTAGAGGGATCCTTTGTGCTTAGGAGCCCACTGGATGTCCTCTTTCTGATTTCAGCCAGTCCATGTGGTGGAGACGTGGCATCCCAGGGTGGTGTGTTGTGGAGCTGGGCTCTTTGTCACCCAGTTGATGTGGGTTCATGCAGTAGAAGGCAAGCAGCAGTACAGTATTGCAGACCTCTAAGGTACAAGTGTAGCTGTACGGAGGTGTTTGTGAATGTTACACTGAGTGCACGAGAACTGACTCACAAGCAGAAATTACCAGCCTAGGTACAGTATTTTCAAGCACAGTTCTGGGAATATGTGCAATATGTATGACTTAATTGGCCAGACTGAAGAACGTCAAGCAAATTGTGCTTGAGACCTGCTTCTTCCAGTGATATAGTGCCAGTGTTTGATGCTTTCTTTCATCAATTTAAAATGATATTCTGAACACTCAGGCTCTTTTGTGGCTTTCCACCTGATAAGGGATGTCTGCCTGTTTGTATTTCATTTTCAGCGTCAGTTCATACCAATAAAACTGAGAAGTAAAAGTTTCTGGCTCTACACCATGCAGTATGCAGCCCTGTACCTGTGCAGCCTGGTGGTGATCATCTGCCTCTCCTTCTTCCTCCTCAACTCCTGGGATTTTATCCCATCTGTTTACGGGTTTATGTAAGTATAAGGATTCTTACTGTTTTTTCTGTCTAGCCCTGCCATGTTGTTTCTTGTGCATCACTCCCTGTCCCAAGAAGCATGTGATCTGTGATTTTACTGGCAGTGCAAGAAAACAAAGAGTGTGTGAAGAAGAGCAGGCATTAGCCAATTTCTGTTAATTAAGTAACAGCAAGAATTAGAGAAGACAGGAGATGTTTTCTACCGAGTTGTTGGAAATGGATTTGACTGTTGAGCTACTGTGGCTGTGGAATTTTTGTCTCTGGAGAAATGTCTGTTTGGGAATGGTTTAAATCCTGCTGGCGCATAGGGAAACATTAGTCCCTTTTCTCTCCAGGTTTTCACCCCTTTGGCTTCTCTTCCATGTATTTAAAATAAGGTCCTCCATCCAGTAGCACACAATGCTTAATTAATGCAACAGAAGCAGGGCAGTGAAAAACAACCATATAAAGATGTTACCTTGACTTTTCTTTTCAAATTTCAGCCTTTCCGTTCCAGATCTGACACCCAATATTGGCCTTTTCTGGTACTTCTTTGCAGAGATGTTTGAACACTTCAGTCTTTTCTTTGTATGTGTGTTTCAAATCAACGTGTTCTTCTATACCATTCCCTTGGCAATAAAGCTAAAGTAAGTATGTTTCTGTGCTAGTTTTTTTACTCGCACTTGTGTAGTGGAAGCTTATAAGGCTGGCATCAGATGTCTGGATCTACAAGCCTGAAAAAGATAGGTTTTTTTAACAGAGCATATCCTCCTCATTTCCCAAAGTTTCAATCTTTATTCCTCTTAAATGGAGTGAGTTGGGCTCTGCTATGCAACAGATGTGTTACAGGCATCAAAAGAGAGAGCAGAAATTTAGGCTACAGAGGTGCCTGTTCCCTGCCAGCGTAAGCCACTGTAGTCAGAAAGCAAGAAGGAACTCTTGGATGGACCATCAAGTTTTTTATTGTCAGAAAAAAAGTGAAAACTTGGGGGCTTTCCTAGCAGATTGCACTGACAACGTTACCCTTCTCTCTGATAAAAACACCTGTTAACACTCCTGGATTCTCAGTGAGCTTATCCTCTTGACTTGGAGTGGACAGACATCATGACATACCAGAAGGATAACTGTGGGCTTCTCCAAATAACCTTCAGAGAGGATGTTTTGATTGCTTTTCAGTGAATCAGACAGAGCTGGGGAAGAGCAGCCCAGATGACCAACTGTATAAATGTGTGTGAGCTGAGGCATGAAGTTTCTATGTGAGGGCAGTGAGCAGATGTGCATCCCCTTATACTGCTGCTCTGCAGAGCAGCTCTCACTACCCCACCCATCGCTCAGAGGCTTGTGTGGAGAGAACAGGGGTACGAGAGCCTTTTTCAGCCTATCCCACAGTACATTTGTGCCCTTGCTGATACTTATTTCCAGTTTCCAGAGACCCTATTGCGTTCTCTTATCCTTCATGTCTTTTCCCTTCTAGGGAACACCCTGTGTTCTTCATGTTTGTCCAGATCGCAATCATTTCTATCTTCAAGTCTTATCCCACTGTGGGAGACATTGCACTGTACATGGCCTTCCTTCCAGTCTGGAGCCACCTTTACAGATGTAAGTTCTTTGTGTTTGATTGTTCCTTATCTGAAATGGGGAAGGGCCTGTCCAGTAACTGTCATCACTTAACCAAACCAGGCCCATGTCTGCAGGCTTTTGTGGCTTCCTTTGGGTGTCTAGAAGGAGGCTTGATTTTTCTGGTGATACAGTCTCTAATGTGTTTTTAGGACTAGGGTTCAAATTGATCCGAGGAGGGAATTTTCACTTGTACCTTATCTTCCCCACCTCTCCAAGCTGTTCTCAAGATTAACGTTTTTGTAAGAACATTTCAGAGTCCTGCACAAGGGCTGTGGCTTGTTTAAAAGTACATCCATCCTTCAGATGCTTCACTCCCATTTAAGACTGTGTAATTTGAACACTGCTTCTGCAATTGGTGAGTCCCCCAGCCTTAAAATGCTGCACCTTGCAGTGGTTCTTTGTTTTGCATCTGCTTGTTTGCTTCGAGTGCAAGTAACTGAATTACTCCAAGCAATTGTCCAGTTTTTCTTAAATGCTTCATAAAGAACCTCTTTAGCTCTTTAAATCACCAGAGAGCTTCCTGATGATTTTCAAACTCAGGCTGTAGCTCCTGCTACACTGGGGAGGTTTGGAAGCATTGTGCTTTTCCTGGTGTTTCTTGCTTAAACCAACTGCTTTGACCAACCCTGCCAGGTTGTCTGGGCCTTTTACTGCAGTCTTCTCTTAACACAGGCCCAGCTAGCCTGCCTGATGCCAGGAGACAGGAGTCAAGAGGCTGGGAGACCATCTACTCTATTAGTTTTAGACTAAGGAAAGCTAAGGCCAAAGCAGCTGTGATAAAACAGGGCAGGAAGCCTCCGGCTAGCCTTGAGTGTGTCACAGCCATAGCAGGTGATGTAATTCTGGGAAACCCTGATTCAGCGTAGTTCAGTTGCACATTCCAAGCATGCAGATAAGGGGACTGTGGCCAGTGAGAGGGACAGTCGTCTGTCACGTGCTCCCACCCCACAGCGAGTGCATACACCTACTGAACAAGAAGTTTAAGAAGAGGTATGAACAGGTGTGGATGTGACAGGGCTCTTAAAATGCCAGGTCACTCCCTTCAGCTTCAGAATTGTCGGGAGTCTTGCCGTTACCTTCATGGACATTGCCTGAGCTATGGCCAAGCACAGCAACACCAGTGCCAGGATACTGGTGCCAAAGGACAGTAGTTCACAGAACACAAAATCTCTTCTGACCTAGCAGTTCTGGCTCTTTCAGACAAAGTTGTGCTTGGTTTTTGTCCATCTGGCACATATGCAGACTAAGGGATTGTGGCCACACTTGCACCTCCTGAGGTCATGTGTTTGTCAACACATTTGGCCTATATGAGTCTCCTCCTTTTATGGTGCTTTTGTTTCCTTACCACCTCCCAAGAAAGTATCTCTTCATATGGCCCACAGGTTCTCTTTTTCCCTTTGTCATCAGCTTGATGAGGCTAGGGAATGGTGTGCTCTGCTCTCTGAATCATGATGCTGATGGAAAGGCTTTTCTCAAAACTGCTAGCTTTGGTAGCGTAGATGCCAAAAAGCCAGAGTCCTCCAAGGTAGGAGTTTGGGAGCAGGACCTAGAAGGAAAGAGCTACAAATGAGGATTTCACACTCAAGCAAAGGCAGAAGTACTGATTTTTAAAGGGAAATACAGTGTATTTCTTACAAAAGCTAGCCAGGAAATTATTAAAGCAAACTGTGAAAGATTATTGGAGAGAAGTATGTGTTGGCAAGTGCCTCTCCTCCCCTGCATATACCCTAAATACCATTGCTGGTTGTGTGAGCATGGCTGCTCAATAATGCATCATTTTAACAGCTTGGTTTTCTTTTGCAGTCCTCCGGAACATCTTCATCCTGTCATGTGTGCTCATTGTCTGCTCCCTCCTGTTCCCCGTTCTGTGGCATCTATGGATTTATGCAGGAAGTGCCAACTCCAATTTTTATTATGCCATCACGTTGACTTTCAACATAGGGCAGGTTAGTAGAGCAAGGTAAACAAGGCTGCACTTTGGGTAGGTCTCTGGATCGGGTGTCCTGTCAGCAGCTGCGAATTCTGCAGGATGTATGGGGCTCTTTGCATCCTGTGTAGTCCTGCATAGCAACTTCCTGCCTCTTCTTGCTGAAATCTACCTGGTCCTCACCTTCTGGCACACTAATGGGAAAGAGTTCTTGTATGTAGTATTTGAGCTGTAGCTTCACAATCCAGCTAGATTTTACTGCAAGTTACATGGTCTGTTGCTTGACATCTCGGTATGGCAGGACTAAAAGCACATGTGAATGGAAAAGGTGAAGTAGAGGGGAAATGGGAAGAAAACATGGGGCAGCAGCAGTGGGGCCAGACAACAGGCAAATGAGAACTGCGTGTACATGGGGACATGGCACCAATTTTTCTGAGCTTTGTACCTCACTGAAACATAGGGTTGTGGGCATGTGCAGGGTCTCAGTCCTGCCAGGGCTTGCTCTCCCTGCTTCCCTCAAGGCTGTTCCAGGTACATGACTTTCGCTAGCCTTAGGGAAAAGAGAGCTTAGCACCCCTGGAGGGTGGGATTCAATGTACATAGGTGCTACAACCTCTTCTAAGCCCTTCCTCTTCTCTGTGCTATTTCTTAGTGTCCCTAAGCCCTGGGACAGTTTCACATGAGGGTGAGCACAATGTTCATGTTAAAGTTGCCTTTATTTTGAATGTGCCTTAACCATTTATGTTTGTCTGCTTCTCCTAAAACTAGAGGAGCAATTTTGCCAGGGGCTGAAAAGTACCTGCTTGTACATCCCCCACCCTCTTGATAAATGGGGACAAACACCCATTCTTCAAAAGCAAAAAGACTCCATGCAGTGAGTGAGATGAGAGGGGGATATAGAGGTACTACCAAGAAGGGCTCATTGGAAATTGGGAGTGGTTCATTAGCTCTCTAACTACATGTCTTGCTAGAATTAAAGGAATAGTAAAACTTTAATTAGAGATGGCAGGTGTTGATATTCTAAGAGTATTTTATTTCCTACCTGAGAAAGTCATGACAGATCCTGCAAGGTCTTGTCCTCTGTGTAAATGCAGACAGAGCAAAAATCTGGTTTCTGATTTCCTTGTGAGAAAGAAGTAGCTCTCATCCCCACTAACCGAAACTCTTTCTTTTCTCATTAAGACCTCTGCAGGGAGGTTTAGTTAAAAGTAAAATTAACTATATTAATACATCGTGTCAATAGTCAGCCGTGGTGTTAAGCAAAACAAGTGGACAGTCCCTGAGCACCTCCACCCTTCTCTTGTCTGTTCTCCTTCGCACTTTCTCCTCTGACCTCAGCAGTCTGCAGCCCTGTTTCTTTTCCCCCCTCAGTCTCCACCTGGTCCTCCATATCCTCCTGTCCTGCCACTGAGCCTTCTTCGCAGCAGCTGTATTTAACAGTAATCCAAGCAGGCTCTGGCTGACAGCCTGACTCTCCCTCCCTCCCTCCCTCCCCTTTAGCACTGCAGCATACTTCAGGTGAGGCATTGTGCCAAAGCGATGCGTTAAGTGGCATCTGGACATTGGGACGATAACGTCTAGCTTGGTCTGGCACTGAAAACGTTTCCCACCCTAGTTATGTGGTCCTGTTTCCAGATGGAGGAGGTCAGCATTCCTGGGGCAGGGTGGCGCGCTACAAGAGGCTAAATGACAAATGGCACTTACTGAGCCAGCAGGTCACTGCGTCTGCTTAACAGCAGCCCAGCCTGGCTCTACAGAGGCAGCTTGCCTGAGGACTGTGTTAGAGAAACCACTGAGCCTCACTCTTGTGTTCTCAGTGCTTTTAGGCAAGGGAGTGGTCACGCTGTGGTGCCTCAGGACAACCAAAGTGGGGCTGAGGAGGGGAGGGACCGTGTGATTTCCACATCGGGTTTCCTTGTTCACTGCAGTTCTCTGGCACTTCAGTTGCGATTTCACACTACAGCGTAGCCGGTGGCAATGCCAGCCTAAGGTGCGCCCATCTCCCAAGCAACACAGGGTGGTGCCAACATCCGTGTGTATGTGTGTGTGGCAGCATGCCCTGACCTGGACCAGGGGAAAATCTGGGGGATAACTGGCTCTGTTCACCACGTAAAGGGGGACAGTGTATACGCAGGGTTGGCTGCCTCGCAGAGGGCATGACAGCACAGGGGCAGGAAGGAGATGCAAAAGTGCTGGGGATAGAAGAGGTGCTTTTAGCTGGTGTTGCTCCTGGACATTGTACTGTGAAGCCACAGCCTTGACATTTCAGCTCTTCACGCCTTAGCCTGGTAAGTATTATTTTGTTAAACTGCTAAAGCTTCTGTTTGCTAAGGCTGACCTGGGGAGCTGTGGTATTCCTTCTGCTGCCTGCAAGCTTACCCCTTTCTGAGTAGAAATGGCAGCAGCAGTAGGAGACCTTCAGCATTTGGGTTGGACTGCATGACATGGGAGGAGTCCTGGGGGTGAGGCTGAGAGAGTCCGTAAAGCTGTAGCAGTGATGGACCTGCCAGTGTCATACATTTTGGCCAGTTTTTGGAGCCGCTCTCTCCTTACCAGAGATGTCTGCGAGATCACATGGGTAGCACAGCAAATAGGTTCATTTAAGTCTCCCTTGACTTAACACCACAAGGCAATAGACAACGGGTGTTCACAGGCTCACAGCGTCTCCTCTCGTGAAGGATGATGAACAGCCTGAGAACGTCTTAAACCCCTTCAGGGTCCACCACAGACACATGTCCCTTTTTATTCCTTTTTCTGAAGCACCACTGATGTGTCTGAACATGTCACTTCTGCAGATCCTGCTCATCTCGGATTATTTCTATGCCTTCCTCCGGCGGGAGTACTACCTCACTCATGGACTCCACTTGACAAGGCAAGATGGGACAGAGGCCATGCTTGTTTTGAAGTAAGGATTGTGCCCACCGTCCCCTGGGACATGGACCACTCTAAGGAACATGCAAAACTTGGTGTATGTGGGGTGGGTGGGGAAGGTTCCCTGAATGAGGTCTCACTTTGGGAATGGTACCTACTGAAAGAAAGGGCTGAGGTTCTTCTGGGAATACCCTCCTGAGCTGCGGGCTCAGTGCAGAGACTAAGAGCTACAAGTAGGAGCTGCAGTGCCTCTGTTGGAGCATCTCCCTTCTTCCCCCTCAGCTGTGCTTTTCACTGCGACCTCAGCCATCGGCTCTGGGCAGTCCAAGAAGAACTGAAGAAAGTGTCTGAGCTAATACCAGGGCTGCATCTCTGGCCCCGAAAGAGCTCGCACCATAAACTTACTGTCACTGCTTCCTGGAGATGTGTGTGTCTCTGGAGATTTCCCCTTCACTGCTTTGACCAGTAGTGCTCCTGCTTGGCACAAGGCAATCTCTGGGTACCTGGCACCTGGCTGCAGGTGCCACTTCTTGGCTCTACTGTTGTGGGATCTGGAAAAATCACATGTACTTGGGCACAGTGGGTGACTGTGAAACAAATGGGTGACCACGGATGAATGACCTGCTGGAAGGAGGAGGGTGGAAGCTGCTGCCACAGGTAATAATCTTGGTGCTCAAACTAGGAAGAACTGGAACTGGGGTGAAGACAGCAGGGGTGGGTACTGGGTAACTGCTGTATCTTGCTGAAGCAACACAGGTGCTTTCAGTTGGGAGCGGCACAGAAGGAACATTACTGTGGAGATAAGACTCCCGCTACTCCCTGTTTCTGTAGGGTAACAAAGCTTGGCAGTGCAGGGCTTACACTATACCATTGTGATCGCTTGGGGCAGCAGCCTGGACATGGAAGGAGCAAGCTGCCTGCCTGGGCTAGGGACCAGACCTGTCCCTATCTCCCCTTCAAGGCCCCAGACCAAATCCAGAAGGAGCCTCAGCCATCCTGTTGTGGAGTTGTTGGGCTCCAGGTTTTCCACAGTGTTACGTGGCTACAGGATGCATGCTTCCCTGTGTTACCCTCTTGCAAGTACGGCAGTGGCAGTGTGGCTGTCAAAGCACGAGCCCTTGGTGCCCCCATGAGCTGCTGCCCCCGTGCATGTGACCCACCTGGGCAACGCTACCAGGCTGGCCTCTTGCTCTGCTGGTTGTATGGTGGCACTGAGCAGTGGTAGCCACAGTGTGCGAGCTTTCTTACTGGTGTTGGGCAACAGGCAGCCAGCTTCCCTATGGATCCCAGGAAAAATCCCAAGGGCTGGGAATGTGGCAACATCGAAACCAAACTGCACCTGGTATAGAGGAACTGAGAGACAGACGTGCCCAGGCAGCTGTGTAAACAGGTATTTCTTTCTGGACCATTAAAACTTTTGCCTTACTGCACTGCTGTTAGCGCTTTGGTGGGGTTCGTTAATCGGAGCCCAGCTCAGCCCCCCGCACTCAGCCACTCCAGCTGGGGCAGGCCCTGCAGCAGCCCTGCACCTCCAGCCACGGCGGGGGCACACAGAGCCACCACGGCTGCTCTGGGCTGCCGGCTCTGTGGCATGTCAAGGAGCATAATAAACTGTGCAAGTTTTAAACACCCCTGTCTGCTCTGTGTTTGGAAGTAGGGTGAGGGTGAGTGGGGGCTCTGGACAGCACCAAGAGCCACATGGAGGGGTCGTGAGCGGACTTGAAAGCAAACACAGGGGTCGGGACGAAAAACAAGTGGCCCTGGGGCACACTGAAAAGCAGACAGACATTTCTGGGGCGTGCTGAAACCCCAGACAGGCCAGCTACGCACAGTTCAACCCTACAGCAGTGTTAAAGTTAGTAAGAGGGTGAATAACTGGGGCTGTCTGGGGGCTATCTATTTTACAGGCCCCCTCTTTCCACAAAGCAGAAAATAAGTCACCTACCAGGAGGGAGCTGATGCTGAAGCAGGTGGCAGGACAGAGATGCAGGGCCGCTGGCAGCAGCTCCCGTCCTCTGTCTCCAGCAGCTGAATTTGTTCCTGTGACCATGCCCAGGGCCCTGCTCCCGGCCACCCACCAGCGCCCGGTGACGCTTCTGGCGCAGCCCAGCCATCGGCGTGCTTTGCTGCTCATGTCAGCTCCTGTGCCCACTGGGATGCCAAGGTCCTTTTCTGTCCAAGAGCAGCGTTTGTCCTTCAGAAATACATCTGGCCATTTATAACTAACTCTGCAGTAAGACTGTTTTAAATAAAGTCCACACACTGCAATTCCTTAAAAGAATAGTAAAATAACTGTTTATAAATTTAATCTTAGTCCAAAGAGGCTCAGATTAACACATCTGAGAAAAAGAAACGCTCTGTCTCAGAACTTAACATTAAGTATGCATTTTTGCTTAAACATAAGCAAAACATATTTCCGAAGTATAAAGTGCACCTTTTATAACAATTCAAAACGCAGGCAACAATAACAAAATTACATTATTCTGAACAATACTTGATTTTATGCATATAAGGGAAACAAATGCCTTCACTCTATGATGTTTCTTGAAGCATAGTAAGTTTTTCAAAGACCTTTAGAAGTCACAACCCCTTCTAACAGTTACCTGGCACACCTGCAGATCGGAAATACTGTTAAAGACGCGAACAGCAGAGGTTGCACCACATCACCTTTAGATGCACGAGTACAGGTATGTAAGAGCAGCAGAGCGCAAAACAACTTCTGGTTATTTCAGCAAATGAAATCTGAGTGAGTACATGCGTACTCCTTCCCCTGCCTGACAGCTATCCATTCCCACCACAGAGGGCAGAGGAGACGCCATCAGCTATGAAGAGTCCTGCAGTTCTCCCACAGGGAGTTCCCACTGTGCCAGCTTGCAGAAACTAACCTGGTCACCCACACCTGGCTGGCAAAACTGCACGCTGAACTCTTCTTTCCCCACCCCACATATAAAAACCTAAAGCTCATTCCAATTTCTGAGCATTACTGCACCTTTTGCTTTGCATTTTTAGTTTTATGGGCAGGCTTTTTTAAGCTTTTAGGTCTTATTCAATGAAAGCAGCCTTCCTCTTAGACCTGAGTAAAAGAGGAGAGGAAGGTCTTCCTCATTCACCTTTTCAACTGGACAGACACTTAGCAACACTGACTGCCAGCAAGGGAAGAATGTAAGAACCCTTATAGTTCTACAACGGAGAGAAAAGTTACACAGGAACAGCCATCAGAGGGTCCAAGAGAAACAGGGAAGGGATACAAGGATGGCAGAATTCCCAAGAAACCTGTCTACCTAGTACAGTGTAATGCAGAAAACAAGGTGCACTCAGTGCAAAGAGCCAGTGCAGCATCCTGCTGGGACTCACTGCGCCAAAACCTGTGCGCACGTCCACCTGCCTTGACAAACATTCAGGTCACTCTGCTTTCCTGCCAGCACTCAAACAATGGACGTTTTGAGCAGTTTTTGCAGTTCAGTCAGTAAAAAATATAACATTCAATGTATCAAAAATACACTATAAAACAATA
Organism: Ibycter americanus; assembly: GCA_035590275.1. Taxonomy (NCBI): domain Eukaryota; kingdom Metazoa; phylum Chordata; class Aves; order Falconiformes; family Falconidae; genus Ibycter; species Ibycter americanus. The sequence continues at coordinate 643,650 of JAVJGI010000002.1, read as the reverse complement.
AAAGGCTGCATGTCACTGCAATGCATTGTTACATCAATAAAAATTGTGGTCACATTTATAGCAAGAGGCCTGCATCTTCATCAGCTTTTAGAACACCAGAAAAGTAATCTTTGGTTCTTAAAAAAAATTTCCCTCTCCCTTCCTTTTATTTTTTTAAATGAAATTAACTTTGCTATTCTTGAAGATGCAATCTGTGGTTATTTCAAAGTTAGATTATCTCACTATATTTTCAGAAACATACTTACTCCCCTCTTTCCTAGGTACTGGTGGAAAAAAAACAAAACAAAGACACACCAAAACCTGAGCTGCAAGTTTTTCTGCTAGCTCATGCAACATCACAACCATCTTAAGAAGGGATCAGGACTAAAAGGACCAGTAACATGTCTTCAGAACTTCTTGTAATAATGATTAATTGGCATTTTTAAAGTTACTCTTGCAACACAGTGCCAATACATTCATAAATAAATGAGAACTGAGTTTGCTCAGCTGTAATAGGTTGTTATTTTTTAGATGTTCACTTGGAATATGCACTTCTTTTAAGCACCTACATTAAAACATACGGTATTGTAAAATGCATTTCTGCATTGTTCCATAAATTCTTACAGTTCATCCAACTGCCTTTTAGAAGAATTGCTGCTCAGGTTTATTCATCTTGAAGCAGACTGACCAGTGCCAAAAGGAAGAGTGTTACTTATCAAAAGGAAGCCTTTGTTTGCAGCTGGGCTCTGAAGCCGACCTGTGGTCATCATCTGTCATGTTGTTCCAGCTTTTCTTCATTGGAGTTAGATGAGGGGCAACCACATCACCATCCTATTATTAAAAATCAAAAAACATTAATGACAGCACATTAACTTCTGCTTTCTATGCTAAAGCAGGAGAAAAGCAGCTCAGTATCAGATTTAATAGAAAAAATAAATCCAAGGTCCTAGAAGCACTGGAAGTCAACAAACATTGGAGACTGCACATCCCAGAGATGGAAACTGCTGCAGTCAGTGGTAGCATCTGGTGGACAGAAAGAAAATCCCCCGCACCCGAGAAGCCTTCACTGTTGGCAGTGCACCTCTTCCTGAAGTATTACCAGCAAATCTAGAAAGATCAGCAGGCTTGTATTTTGGGCATCGATATATGAACTGGAAACATTATTATAAGCATTTCCTCTGACTTCGGCACAGTATCTCCTTTAAAACTGCTGCGATCTACCAGCCCTAAGTGCTGGTATGGTCTAAGGCAGTAGTGCTCATCCTTGTCAGATATGTACGTTAACCTAGTACTCAGGCACCACAAACACAGACAAGAAAGCAGTAAGCTCTCTAAGCTTAGAAATAAGCTGGTGAGATGCACATTGCCACAATCTGCAACCCACCAGGGCCTGTGAGATGGATATGCCTGAACTAGAAGAACATGCTTACAGGGCACAACGAAACTACAAGCAGAGAAAGCTTGTTGCTTGATCCATTTGTAAAACACCCTTCTGAAATTAACTGCTCTCAAAAGACAGGTGCCAGAAGTACGACATAAGAACAAGCCTTAAAACAAGTTGTTCATGCCTATAGCTGTAGCTCCAGCACCTAAAAACCCTCATCTGCTGGGTGGCCTTTCATTTCAGAGGATGAATGATACTTGCAGGTGCCTCTAGCAAATAAGATGCGAAGCCAGGGTTATTAACATACTTTGTGAAAAGGAAAAAAAACCCCATGGTTCACAGAATAAACTGTTCATAGTGTATTTCTTAGGCAACTTGGAGATTTTAAAATAAGCATTTATTTTACTTTGAGGCTTGATCCCAAATAGTAAAAAGTATCTGAAAAAGTGCGTGGAACTGAAGAAAGCTATCCCTTTCCCTGGTATGATTATCAGACAAACAAAAGTGAAAGCCAGCCATTAGGGGAGAAATGTACCAGCAGATTTGCCAGCACGTCTATCAAACCTACTGACACGTTCAGCCTGGAAATGTCACAGCTCGTACACGTAGCAGAGTGGCTCCATTACCATTTTCTACTGAGAAAAACTTACTTCATACAACCGTAACTGCTTCTCTACAATAACAGATATTCTGGAAGTAACAGCACACAGGAATTTTTTTTAGATCATAGAATCATTTAGGTTGGAAAAGACCTTTGAGATCATCAAGTCCAACCAATGAAGGTGCCCACCTTCCCGCAAGGGTGATGTGGTGGAGATGCTGTATCACACATCACCAGTTTACAGCCACGACTGTTACAGGCTTCACCACCTCTGGCAGGAGGAATGCAAAGCAAAGTATGGACTCAGGGTCTGCTTCAGAGTCTCCATTTTACTTGCCAGGGCAGCTCTGACATGGTTCCAAACACAAAAACGTCAGGTGAGCTGTAACATACTCTCTTCCTTCCTCACAGCTGGAAACTTGTATGTTCTGAGAGTTGACAGAAAGGGAAACACAGAGAACAGAGAAAGCCTTGCAGGCAACTCAGACTACAGACTAGTTGCCCAGAGAGTCGATGTTTTCAATCTTATTCCTGCAGATATTTTCTACTCTAATTCAGAGCAAATGGACTGACCATGAACCTCCTGGGGGAGGAGTGACTTTAAGAGCTGGTGAACAACAAAGGAAAAGAGGGAAAGCCATAGGAGAACTGATCTGACCTCTTCCCTAGATCTTTTAATCTCTCAGTGCTGTTTTAAGCCTTTGTGTGAGGAAACCTGCATCGATGAACTAGAGTGTCTGCGTGGACACTTAACTTTTGTTATAAAGACATGACTTTTCAAATGACCTAACTTAAATCAATGCAAATCCATCACTATTTCAGTGAAAATAAGGCACACCCAGATGTGAGTCACAATAAAACCAGAAGCTAGGTTAGTGAGAAGTGGCTCTGCCACAAAGGCAAGGCCTGAAAGCCAAGTTTTTTAATGAAAAAGCCAGCTTATGGACAAAGGTGAAGAGGTCTGAGAACAAGAAAAATAACATGTGAACATTACCTGTGGTTTGGTGAAATTGTTTTTTATACACCACTGAATAAAATATTGTTTTGCAGCTGAAACAATATCTGGATCCTGACTTCTGCAATAAACCCGGATAATCTGCTCTGCAAACGTCATGGGTAAAAGCTTTGAAACCTTTGAAACAACAAAAAAAAAAGCTTTAGTATCTCTTGGAATTTAAGAATCCACTGAATTTCAATTTTTTTATCTGAATACAAATGGAAAGCAGTAAAAAATATCCTACTACAATTCATGAGCTTTATCCAAATCAACTGTATTTTTCTAAGACTTCCAATGTATTCAAGTTAAATACTGTTCATATGCAAAGGCTGTCAGAATTCCAGACTGTAGCAGTACAACAGACACCGAAGCCCTGCAAGGACATGGATTCCACCACCTCTCCACAACTCCTGCAAGAACTACCATGAAGGACTGTAATCACTTCCATCGCAAGTTGTGAAGATGCTGCCCTTCAGCAGCCAGTTGAAGAAAGTAAAAGACTACCTGTTCTTTACTGATCTTGACTGCCTTGGAAGGATCAGCCTTGCAGTAGAAGAGAACGTTATCAATGGGATTCTGTTCTTTCATTCCATAATCCATATGGACAACCTTGCACGTAAAACAAAGAAAATGGCATTTGTTAATGTTTGTCTTTAGTATTCTCACAATAAATACAAAAGGATACACACTATACTTCTGTAAACAATGCTAATAAAATAGAACAGTAATTAACAAATTATTACTTAATAAAACAATCTGGTATTTGCATTTTATATCTTTTCTTCCACCCCCTTTCACTCTGAAGCTGCCAGGTGGATAGTCACATTTACATCAACCAGCTCCTAGTCACGCTCTGCAATGCTCCAGTTTCAAACGGTGGAAGCATGCTGGTCCCTTGCCAGCCCGTGCCCTTCTGAAACACACCTCCTGCGGAGGCAGCAGTAGAGCTCACAACTTTAAACTTGAGGTTCAGACCGCATTATTTACATCTGCTTGGTACACCAGCAGTTTTGTGGTCAGCAGGGAGGAGCCCACTTTCCCATGACTCTAGTTTATGGGACAAGGAAAGCACAGACAATTTAAAGCCAGGTGAACTGCTACAATTTTACCCAGTCTGAAGTGAATCTTCAATGCCAAGGGAGCTTTTGAAGTGATCTGTGATGCACTCTATGCAAAGCCATTCATTAGCTCTTCCCAGAATTAACCAAGAACAGAGATCAAGCTATCTGATACTTGCAGACTGCTCAAGCTCTCTCCTCTGCCTCAGGGTCTCTCCCTTCCCACCAGCGCTGGCTGGCAACCGAGCTGTGGCAGTGAGGTGCTTTACGCAGGAGACAAAACCCAGGGTGGCTGCCACGCATCAGGCCAGCCATACCAGCAGCCTGGAAGTCACTGTGCCCGTTACCCTCCCTTCAGCGCCCGCAGCAGTGGTTCCTAGACTGCTGACTTTAACACCCATATGCTAAACCCCAAAGGATTCCCTACTGCTGCTCCTTTTCCAAGTGAGGACAGTCGTGGGACAACCACGTGCGTCACCAGCAGCAGAAGTGCCCGAACAGCGGAACACCAGCCCGGGGGAGCTGCCCGATGCCTCTGCCCCCAGGCCCCCAGCACAGCAAACCTCCCAAGGGAAGCTCGGTGCTCTCGGAGCCTTGAGCCGAACACCTGGGACAGCACTTCTGAAGCAACCCTGTGGGTTTGGGGTTTTTCGTTTGGTTGGTTGGTTTTGAGGTTTTTTGTTTGTGGTTGGTTCCCCCCTCCCTTTCCAAACGTATTGAAACATATCTCCAATTTTCACTAGGGTATACAAGGCCCACTGATTGAGAAGTTTTTACTCTGAACTTGCTCTGAGAGATACTTACATCAATTATGAAATCTTCGGCCTTTAGCTCCACATCTGGAGGATCCTTTTCTGGCTTGGAATTAGCAATGCTTTCTGACAGGCTGTTATTCTGAAAAAAGACAGTAATTCAGATTACATTTAGGCACTACCAGGTCTAGACCAAGGCAAAAAAAATGAATGACAGAACATGTCACTAAACTAAATATTTCATGTCCTCATAGCTTGACAGACTCTTCCTGCACCAATCTGGGTGTTTGAATCTCTGCATACCTTAGCCACAAGTTTTCTACCAATTTTTAGAAACCAAACAAGCTTATATAATTGAGAAGACTCAAATACTGCCAGCCTGTGGAGGACGAATTTTACACCTGATGACAGGAAGAAGCAGGGGGAAGAAGAATGTCCATCCAGGATGTTGAAGTCTCCACAAAAGCAGAAAATAAGTACCTTTAAGCAATTGTTTAATTAATACAAATGTTTTGCAATTAAGTTCCCCAAAGCTAAATATTAAATGTTTTTACTGAACATTTTTTTTTTTTTAATGAAGGGCTACAGGATCTCACCCTCCAATGAAGCTTTTATACCTATACATTGAAACATATTAAAAAAACTCCAAGAGACAGACAAGATCAGTAATGTCATTGATCACTGTGAAAAAACAACAACTAGAAGCAGCAAGCTCCTAGGCAAACTTTGGAGAGGATGGTGACCTACTTCAAAAGCTGAAAGCTGAAACCTCCAAGGGGTTTCGCCTGGTTTTGGACCTGAGAGAATATTCCCTGCTGATAGCTAGGCTAAAGCCAAGCAGAGGAGCAGGGTGTGATGGAGAGGAGTTGTTCAGGAAAATGTGTAAATTCTCATTAAAAGGCTGTGGCTGGCGGGAGAGAGAAAGTTGCCTATTTACCAGGGCTGCTATGTTCTGGGGAAGATGCAAGATTTGGTGAAGCAAGATTTCCTGGGAGCAACTGAGACTCATGGAAGAAAAGCTTTGAGTGCATCACATTGCTTCCAGGAGACAGGTCCAGAAGGGAAGGATTTCAGCTAGCAGCATTTTTTTGCTGCTGCTTTGTCCATTGCAAAGATAGGGAAACTAATAAGAAGAGCAGGGAATCACACACATTGCCAAGCTGAGGCATGTGTGGTTTCTTGTGACTCAAGAAGCCAAGGGAAGGTTTAGACTGAGACCAAACCTAGAGGAAAGAATTGCCAGGAGGCAACTGGCAGGAGGCAGCCTGTTTATAAGCTATTCTATTTCCATTCTTGTTTCACAATGTACATATGCTATCTCTCTCCTTTTCCTTGTTGTTGCTTGCTGCTTGCGCTTGTTCTTAAGTTACATCTTCCAGTTTGCCTTAACTGGAAACTCTAGCTTTGAATTTAAGAACTCTGTAGCTATTTGGGCTGTTACCCTGGCTCTGGCCAGCATGAGGTGAGGACCACAAAACTGCACAGTGCTTTGAGCAACCTGATCTAGTTGAAGATGTCATGCTCATTGCAGGGGGGGTTGGGCTAGATGGCCTTTAAAGGCCCCTTCCACCCCAACCCATTCTGTCCAGCCACTGCTCACCTCCAGCGCTTCAGAGGAAGTTGAGTCTCCAACACTCCTGCAACAGGCAACTCCTGCACTGCAGGAGGAAAAATTTGCCCCCAAGCCCTCAGCTGAGCATCAGAAGCTGCAAAGCGTTGGCTGGATATAATTACGGCAGCAACAGTGATCCAGTCTCCCTTCAAAACAACACACTGGATACCCCAAGACCCAACACCTCTGGCTGGATTTTTAAAGTCAGAGGTTTTCTTTTCATTAACGAGTTCTAAAAGGAAGTGTTTAAAGATGGAACTCATGCAATTCACTCTCCTGCTCATCTCCTTATTTGTTAGGCTACCTATCCTGAACTACCCCTCAGAAGGGCAGGAACCTGACAGTTGATGTACAAGCATTTCATGTTTTCCTTCCTCCTATTTCCTCCTACTTTAATACAGAATCTCTTAATGCTACTTTTTCTTAGACAAAGAGCACAAGCAAACCATCTCTTCAAACAAAAAGAACAGAGCAGTAAGACATCCAGTAGTCCTTCTGTAATCTTATTCTTTAAAACAGCTGAATTAATCTTACTAAGGCTTTCTAGATACAGCCACTTCAGCCCCAAGAAGTTTGGAAGTTATTATTCAGTTTGACATCTGTTCTCAAAGTAAGGGACACAAATCACAATTCAAAGCAAATGTGTTCCTTATTATTCTGAAATTTTAATGAACACAAGATAATAGTAGGAACATTCTCAATCACTGGACTGTAACAACTTTTTATGCAATTTTGTGTTTTTCATAAAAGTTTTTTTCTGAAAATATTTCTGCAATAATCAATTTCTGAATGTTCACCTCTTGCCATTCTTCTGGCTGTTTGTAGATAAAACTCTTCCCAATTCCCTGTATGTTTCATGGCTCAGCTACATAGACAGGAGGATGACTTTTGACTCTAGTTTTGGAATAGTAGTTAAGCCAAAAAAACCCCAAAACCCACATGGAGATAGAGAAAAAAAGATGGTCAGCAAATTTTTACAGGGACACAATTCAGAATTTTCCATGAACGGACATTACCTTTACAATTTCCATCCTTGTTTCAGGTTGAGTCTCTCCTAAGAACTTGTATAATTGACGTCGTTCCAGTTTCTGCAAAATTTCTCGTGCCTCCTTCAGTTCTGGACAACTTGAGTGCAGAATTTCCAGGTAGATATTATCTGCCAAAGTTGCACCGATTTTTGTTAAGTATGTCACAATCCAGTGTCACAGCAAAATGCACATACAGGGACAAAGGTTAAAACAACAAGAAAAACTGCTGGTTCAGGAGTCACTCACTTTCAGAGAATGGCTGAGCACGCTAAGTCTGACAACTGAGAAGTCACAGTGTCGCCTTGATTATTGTCAGATTCGTAACAGCTATTGACAGAAAGACCAGATCAATTCTCACCCTTGCAACAAGTTTTATCATTTCACTGGAAGTTGCTTCCTCCTCTTACTTAGCCAGTCCTGTTCAGCAGAGTATCTTAAACCCCAGCACTAACTAGCCCAGGGACAAGGGTGCTCTATCTTGCAAAAGAGCAACGTACTTCGGTTAAACTTTCTGAGTTTCTCAGACTTTGGATGCTAGCATCAAAGCCCCTCTCTTGTCTCCACATGACAGCGAGGTACGCAGTGTGTTTCCCACCATCAATATGAGCAGCAAGACACAGGTTTCTTTTGATGTGGCTTCGAGCAGAAAGGTTATTTCTGGCTGTCCTGAAGAGACTGCTGCTGTCAGGATGCTGCTCGCCTGTCACAAGCACCAGCTGCGCTCCACGTCTATACGCATTCCCCAGTCAGAAATACCTGGGCAGCTCTGACGCGCACCGCAAGCCCAGCTCTGCAATGCCCTGCCCAGGACTGCAGCTGGCTTAAAAAGCTCCCAACACACTCCAGAAGCAAGGTATGGGCCATGCACCAAAACACCCTTAACTGAGGGTTGTTTTTATGGACAAGGTTAAGCAAAGTCAGGAAATTCTCCACGAGGAACAGACTAGGTCTCTTCAGACTGAGAGAAGAGGTAACACAAGGGAAATAAGCAGCCCATGAACGCATCCATTGTGCAAAAGCAGTAGTGACAAGGAACAGTTTGCTGTCTCATCCTTTACTAAAACTAGGATTTGCTGTCAAATCAGGAAGCAACAAATCAAAAACTAACAGTGCTTCTTCACCCATCATGGAAGAAAGCTAGGGAACTTCCTGCTGCAGAACCTCACAGAGGTTTATCATTTGCAAAGGTCCAAGAGGCAACTGGGCAGTTTCACAGAAGCATCACTCATCACCGACTATTGAAAACAAGCCTACTGTCCTCTCAGGAGCCCCCAGGTGGCAACCACTGAAGGCAGGGAAGGAAGTGCCTTAGTTTAAGAGAAATTTGTCCTTTGTGGTCCGCTGTTACATCTGATATTGGCATATTCCTCGCATCACTCTTCTTGCTGTTCAACTCTCTTGTCTTGTTGACCACGACACCCCTGGCAAGAAGCTCCTTGCTGCGGCAGACTGCAGGAGGTGGGGGACAGCCCTGGTCTCCCTGCCCTGAGCTGTGCTCCTCACCACGTGCCACAGGCCAGCAGGCAGGTACAACGGGGCCCTGGTGCACAAGTATTACAGACCAGACAGCCCCCAGGGAACAGAACCCAGCCCACTGAGAACTTAAGTCTCGGTTCTTGCCTTTCTGCCCAGCCTTTCCATGGCCTAACACTAAAATTCATGCTTTCCAATAGTTATTGCCCCCCAAAGCCAGCCCATTCTCCTGCCCTGGGGCATAGGCATGCAGTGTCAGCGGGGCCAGGCAGCTCCTCATCCCAGCACTCTGTGCAGTCCCTTTACCCACTTGATGCAGCAGGTCTGCGGTCAGGCTGAATGTGGCCGTGGCAGACAGAGGATTGCCGGAAACTTCCAGCAATAAACTGAGTTGTTCATATATTCTGTTTTCTTCTGTTATACTTGCAAGCAGGGTTGCAACATCTCAAGTGAATCAAATCAGACCCCATCAGTGCCCTTTGAAACCTGCCTTGGGGTTAAGTTTCACATGACACACACACAGTACTTCTTTATCTGACGTAGCATCACTCGGACCTGGACCTGACTTACATCCCACCTGTGACAAGTGCAACAAACTCAGGGCACAGGCAGGACCTCCTGACAGGACTGCTTGCAACAATGTGAATTTCAACGTGTGCAGAACATAGGTAGTTGGTGCTTCTCTCTCTCAACATAAAAGTTGGATGGTCCAGGTCTGCCCCACCATCTGTGCAAAAAAGCAGCACTTGAGTCCTAGTCATGGGCAAGGGCCCACCACACCAACAGATGTAAAACCAGCATTTTAACAGGTACTCATGTTCTTTTACTTAAAAAAAAAATAAATCTGAGTGCTCATACCAGTTAGCTTAGTGTAGGCTTCCATGTCCTCCATTGCTGTAGAAATCTGGTACAGTTTTCCTCCAGAGCCTTCTATTTTAAAAAATTTGTCTGCTTTTTGAAAGGCTTCTGTAATCCTAGTTTGAGACAAAATTAAGACTTAAGGATAGCATCATTTTTAAACAGCTTATTGCTCAAGAGTCAAAAAGAAATGCATTAATACGTTATAATTAGAAGACAATGGATGAAACTGCATTCCTGGCGCACAGCAGACCCTGATGGCACTGCAGTATGTCCTATCTCCATGCTGTGATCGCACATTTCAACAGAGTATTTCCATCTACTGAAAACAGGTTCAGATCAGACCCTTCAATGAATGACCCACTTTATTCTGCTGCAGACTAAGAGTTTATTATTGTTTAGACAACTGCAGAACCCTGCAAGACAGTGACATGGTCACTCAGCTGCAATGAGGCTGCCTCACAGATGACCATATCCTTTTACAGACCCGTTGCTCCAGGAGTTAACCAAGAGAATACAGAGCACTGTAAAGGTAAAGCATCATGAACGTGGGATTTTCAGGTGGGAAAAAATAATGTTCTAAAGATCAAGTTCTTCCAGAGCTCCCTGTACCTCATCATTGTCACTTCCAGCTTGTACGCTCATTTGGATAAGCTGCTATAATTATGGTACTAAATTTCTTGGCTGTTTTACTCCTCATACATAGGTACTGTCAAACCTTAGCATTTTTCATCTGAGTTTTAGAGGATCACTAAATCAGTAGCTGAAGTTTATGAAATAAAAGCAGTACCAAATCACTCTTGTACTGTGTAGTCCTCTGTGTTCCTTTTTCCCAAACTCAGCAAATGGTTACTGAGCAGCCAAGATCCTAATGAAAAAAATCTTTGGGAATAGGAGTACAGCTGCTTTTCAAGAAAAGTAAACAGAATAACGCTACAGGGAAACTTCTACAGGTATCAACAGAGGTACAAATGCTGGCAGCCAGCTGAGTTTGTTCTGAACAATTCCTGCTGTGGCATTACATAAACACAAAGTCAGGCCTCAGCTGAGCTACAGTAACAGTAAGCTTGCTCATTACTTTGTTAGTAACGTTGCTCTATTAACCAGCCAGTTTGAGCTAAGTGGTCTCTAACTTGTAGGTATAGATTTGACTTCAGCTGTCAGCAGTTAAAACAGCATTAGCACACCCTAGTTCTATCTTTCTTCAGGGCTTTCGTAATCAGCCTCTAACTGACTTTCACATGGAAGAACGTAGTTCTCCTCCTCTCTTCTTTTGTCATTCATCACAGCCTCTGTGACACTCTAAGGACTGAGCCTTGCCACGACAACTGGGTTATACAGCCCAGCCGCTTTTATTTTATGTCACATCTTTTTGATTATCTGAATATTCCAGACAGATATACGCTTTCAAGAATTTAAAAATTAACGGAATGCAAGAAAAGGAAAGTATAATACTTGCATTATTTCAATGATGTTGCCAATCTTATGCTGGTATGCTCGCCGGTGCAGGCAATTCCGTGTGTGGAACATATCATACAAATTTCCAACTTCCTGAATCAAAAAAACCCAATCATCTTTTACTTTTGACATTGTATTGACTGCAAAACTAAAACAATCAAGGAATCGAATGAGTTGCCTGCTTCCATTTGCAGCACAGAGCAGAACCGTTATTTTTCACAATTTACAAATTTTGAAACAGCCTCAGGCTGCCATGGGAGAGCAGAGATCTGACAGTGACCTTGGCAGAGAAAAGTACCTCTTGCCCCTTTAGCAGCCCCTTGCCAAAGCCATATTCACCTCTTGCTCAGAAGACCTGGAGCAGGATCATGCATGCTGCTGGTTTTGTAAAGTCTCCTCTGGAAGGACCCACCACAAGCTCTTTCAACAGAGGCTTGCTCTGCCCCTCCCTTCCTTAAATTAACTGCTTCTGAGAACAGCTTTCAGAGCAGCAACTCCTTCTTCCTCTCTTGGGCTATAAAAGCACCCAGCAGGCAATCCCAGCATCCCTCTACAATCTGGAGTGCAGCTGCACCACGCTGACCGAGGCAGGCTGTGCCACAGCCCACACGTTCTGTGTGCTGCTATACCTTGCATGCATTTTGCTGCTGGGCGTTCCCTCAGTTCATGCACACTGCTTACCTTGTCACGGGTACAGATATGCTTCTGGTTTTTTACTTCACAGACCCGAGTGAATTTAAGTAACCGCTTATAATCAAAATTATTCTGGATTCCTAGGTGATGGCAATCCCTAAAAATATTCCACAGAGAGTGTTTAACAATGAGATCATACTTGTACATAGAGTAGCATTGTTTCAGTAGGAATTCATAACAAAAAAAAAACCAGAAGATTTGTACCTTGCAAAATAATCCCATTTGTCAACATCAATGCCATTTTTTTTGTTAGCTACTATCTCATATAGGAAACTTTTCTCCTTCTGTCGACCACGGTAGGGCCACTAACAACAGGGGAGCCGAGAAGGAAAAAAAAAAAATAATCAGAAACAGTAAGAAATTAAAGTGTGCAAACAAGGTCAGAACAATTTTTTTAAGACAGCAGGAATACACTTTGATTTTGCCTGTGATAAACATCCAACACTGAGGTAGCAAAGAACACAAAGACAATAAGAAGCTGTTGGGCATTAGATGTTCAGAACTGGGGCTTAATCAGCTGACTTCCCAGAATATCAGGAAGAATAAAAACCACATACACAAGTACTTAATTTCCCATTCTACTTAAGCAAAGCCTGCAGCTTTGAAAAGCTTAAAAAAAAAAAAAAAGTGCATAGCAACAAAGAGAGGAAAAGGTTGGAAGCATTTAATCCTCAGGGAATTAGTTAAACCCACAAACATGTCACTGTCTTGCAGTCTCCTGCAATCCACAATACAACTTTACAATACAGAGTTTTAAAACAATAATTTAGATGTTTTAAACCAAAATTGTTCAAATATCCCTTGTGGGTTAGGAGTTTAAGTAGCTGGCTAATTCAGCCATGAGGCAAACAGGAAATCAATGCCAAAGTAATAAGATACAAGTTGCACATAAACATTTCTTTTCTTGAAAACCTAATGATTCTTCAGTTAAACAAAAAATGCCATAAAATGGCCTTGAAATTCTGAAGGCAGAAAACACAGTACACAAACAGATATGGTTTTCATGTTATCTGCATTACAGAAATTTTAGAACTGATATAAGAACAGAAATGTAAGTAAGCAGCAGGAAGAGAGCACATCACTGATAAAAATACTCTGTGCTGACCACAAAGAGTTCTGCTACTGGGACAATGTCCAGGACACAGTTTATGTTCAGCACATAAATAACTTATGGTTCATTTCAGGACCAGAAGTCCCGCGGTGTGATAGCACCACAGCACAAACGCTCAACAGCGGAGGTGCCTGTACTCTGGTAAGACCACCGCAGCACAAGTGACTGCCAGCAGAAGATCCTGCAGCCTAACGCCAGCAGGGTAGCAAGAAGGTTGCCATGTACTGTGTATGACACTCCTTTTCCTGTTATCCTGCTGGAAAACAGGCATAGAATCCAAACAAGGAAAAAAGAGACACTGGGTGAGAACGCAGCACAAGATCAGTGCCAGTGGCAGGCAGCAAGGTTTGTGTGCACATGGGTGAAAAACCAGCTTGCAGTCTTTGTAAATCAACATCCCCTTCCTACAAGATCTCAGACTGAATTTCATTATGCTAAGTTCCCTATGTTTGTCATCAGAGTGCTGGAGTACACACGGCAGAATTACACACCACTACAGCAGAAAATAATGCATAAGTGCTAACATTTGCGGGTGATTTGTGTGGGACAACACACAAATTCTGATTAGGACCAGATTGTCATGACAGATCTCCCACTGACAGGTTCTTAAATTCTAGTGGCAACTGAATGGGTGTCCTTGAAGAGATGACAAGAGCTGTAAAGTGAGGAGAGAGGACTTACTACTTTCATAGAGTGGCAAGGAGTAACAATCCTGATCTCTTCTTCCTTGTCTCGAGGCAACACACTTCTTTGAGTCTTATCCCTGCCTCTATGTACATTACTGCAATAAATCCAAGCATTTTGCTACTCTTAAAGCTGATGTGGCTCTGGCACTCGGGCCACGCTTTGGGTTGCTGGTTGCCTCATCTCTGCCAGTTCTCAGTTTTGATAAACCGTCTCCGTGTTTTCTTCACATGAAAACACAACCTCCCACCACCACCACCTCCAGGCATCTAATAAACAGACTGTTATCCTAACCTGGCCATTTAAGGTTCCATTAAAAATTCAGTTCTACCAATCTAGTTACAATAAATTAGGTTCACTAAATACAAATAACATTCTTAAGCTTTCCTCTAATCTGAAGACTTTGAGGCAAGAACTTCTCAGGAAGATGTAAGCACGTAACGTAGTGAAGCTACCACCTCCCGCCAGCACTGTAAGAAATAAACACCACACTTCTCTAGCATCTCTTGTACCAGAATTCTCAGAATTCCACTGGGCTAAAAATAAATAAAACATAGCAGAAGCAAAAGTTATCTACACTTTCAGTAAAACCAAAGACATGTATTGGGACAACCAGAGGAGCAGTACACTGACTCACCGATGTCTCGCAAGTGGCTTCATCTACAGGCCCTCCTATTTGTTCCTTGATGAAGGTCATATCTTCTTCCAGGACAAGACCATACGACTTCATGACTTCTTCTAGTTTATTGGAAGTGATCAAGTGCTCAAACATTTCAACAGAAGCAGTTTCATGCTGTGAAAAAAACCACTTAAATGTTGCACGACAAATGTTAAGCGTCTTTCCTGCCCTGTCACAGCTTCCCCCTAACCCAGCAGCGCTGCCTGGCAGGGCACCTTGGCACCGTGGGGTCGAAGTGCAGCTCTTGGGGGATTTTCTATTAATTTGTACTGAACCAAACAGGAACTCACTTGGTCTACAGAAACAGCGGCTCCAGCAGAGAGCTGTTAATTTTGGGTTTAAACAAACAGCAGTAAGACAGTCACAACGCTAAAAGACAAAATAACCAGTTCTGCTGGGCAGAAGATTAACAAGTCTACTCAGCTGATTTTGCTCAGCAACTACAAGCAGAGAGAGGCCCGAAAGGACTGTCTCACATCTCATTCACGGCAAACGTCCCTTGAAACTCCACTCAAAGTTTCTGAAAGTTTGAATTCTAAATGCTGTATTAAATATCCTGGCCTTGAACAAAAAAAATCTTAAAACTGGAAAGGAATCTCCCAGTTGGTATTTTGCATTTGTAAAATATATTCTGAAGAAAGCTCACAATACACATTTTAAGGCACAATGCTGACTTTAAATGATCAGTGCAGTCCTAACGAATTCTGCCTCTTCAGAGCCACACTACAGGCACCAACAAAACCAAGACATTTCATTTCTCCACTGTGTCACCCAGTGTGACATCTGCAGGAAGAGGACATGCGTACACAAACAGATCTCATGAAAGTACACAGGAGTTCAAGAGCATTTGCGCTTTCAGGGGAGAGATGCTGGTGACAGACATCTGCCCTCACTTCTCCCCACGCCTCTTTCTGCTTTGCTAGTAAGGCTGCTTCCGCTCACAGCCATGCTGCGGGGGCTGACATTCCCCAAAACACACAATTAAAGAGAACAAGGAAATCATCACAAGATTAGAAGACAACATTCTGGTTTTCAATTATGACACCAAAATGATGCAATAAGAGAACACTAGAAGACCATTATATTCTCACAAGCACTGGCAGTCTTTAAAGACGAATTCTTCTCCCTTTAAAAATTCCAGTTTTCTATTTTTACTTTAATAGTGAAAAGCCTACCTTCCACTTCAAACCTGGACGAGTGAGTGGAATAAATCTTCCATCAAACATGTGTGAAAATGGCCCATGACCTTAAAAACAAAGATTACACAGATGTAATCTGAGACATGATTGTCAGTAAAAATAATCTGAGCAAGCTAAAGATCTGGATTTTCTTGTATTTGACTTGATCTTGACACATCATAGAATCACAGAAGTTGTTGGCTGGAAGTGACCTTAAAGACCATCCAGCTCCCATGCCCTGCCGCGGGCAGGGACACCTCCCACTAGACCAGGTTGCTCCCAGCCCCATCCAGCCCGGCCTTGGACACTGCCAGGGATGGGGCACCCGCAGCTGCTCTGGGCAGCCTGTGCCAGCACCTCGCCACCCTCACAGCAAAGAATTTCTTCCTAATATCTAATCTACACATACCCTCTTCCAGTTTAAAGCCATTCCCCCTTGTCCTGTCGCTACATGCCCCTGTAAAAAGCCCCTCTCCAGCTTTCTTGTCATCCCCTTTAGGCACCGGGAGGTGCTGTAAGGTCTCCCTGGAGCCTTCTCTGCTCCAGCCTGAACCACCCCAGCTCTCTCAGCCTGTCTTCAGAGGAGAGGTGCTCCAGCCCCCTGAGCATCTTCGTGGCCTCCTGCTGACCTGCTCGAGGAGCCCATGTCCTCGCTATGCTGGGGGCCCCGGAGCTGAACACGGCGCTGCAGGGGTGGGGGCTCTCACCAGGGCAGAGCAGAGGGCAGAATCCCCTCCTCGACCTGCTGGCCACACAGCCGGTGATGCTGCCCCAGGGTATGGCTGGCTTTCTGGGCTGTGAGTGCACACTGCCAGCTCATACTCCGTTTTTCACCCACCAGTACCCCCGAGTCCTTCTCCAGGGGTACCTGACACTCCAGGAGACTCTCTAGGACAATTTAAAATCAGCCAGATTCAATGCCCAGTACTCCCACTGAATCAGGACAGCTTTTGCAGACTTAGGAAAAAACCCCAAGTTTCTATAGCTATCAATATACATGGCCAGAGGATGTAAGATAAAGAGGGATGAAGAGTAAAAGACCTTAACTGCTTATCAGCTTCGTGACTATGTGAAAGCTGTAGGGAGATCTACATAATAAAAGCTCTGACTTAAAATTAAAGACATTGCAATAAACCCACTCCCAACAAAGAGGCAGAATCATGCAGAAATGCCAAGGACAAAAGAAATTTTCAGCAAAGTAAGAATTCGAAGTACATAAAGGCAGAGAGATCTATCTTATTTAATTTTCCTTGAGCATAACTGTTTCTGGCATCTGTACAGCTGACATGGAGAGAGCCAGGCCTACCTAATATCCTATTAGCTACCTAACCAACACTCAGAAAGCAGTGTGTGACCTGAAAGTCCCTGAACTTTCATGAGTCAAAACTGAGGAGAACATAAATCAAGAGAGAATAAAGGTAAGAAATGGGGCAAACACAGAACTGTTCCAAGAGCTGCTGCTGAGCATGCAAGTATTGCCAGGGAGAGCATCTGGAGTTAAACCTTTTGCCTAATCCAGCACACCACCGATTTTTGTAATAGTGTTGTTATAAGCTTACATGCCTCCACCAATAAATTTGATGAAAACTGGCAAAATGCATACACATGCCCCAGAAGCACTATATTAGCAGCCACAAATGAAGAAACATTCTGGCAGCAAAATCACCTAGAAGACCTGCAACCTTTAACGTAGGTGCCAGCAACATGAACTGGAATAACTGCCTATTGTGAATACAATCTTGAATTTGTCATTTTGCCATTAATGATTTCTTTATAATGGTGGGAGATTAAAAATGCTACAGTTAAAGATTAGATAAAGCTGATGCAAAGCATCACTGCACAAACAGGTTTAACCTAGAAAACAATCATGGTGCAAAATCAATTCTTAGAAAACATCTCGTGCCAGATGGGTCTAATCAGGCAAGCTGTACCAACCCTGCAAAGCAGACACGAGCTGGCTAGCAAAGTAGAGCAGTTATTGTATGAAAGACTGCTACTGTAATTGCTGGAGAATTTAAACATAACTTGAATTTTGAACGTTGCTGAAATTCATGGGCATATTTAGCAACCACCACTCATCAAAAAAACCCCCAAATTCTGAATACAAATAGCAAGCAAGATGACAAATTTGTGTAAGAGGGACAAATATTCCCTATTTGTTCTTCTTTCCTATTGCTCTGGATGTGAAAAAAAAAAAAACAAACCCAAAACACCAAACAACCAAAACCAAAACCACCACACAAAAAATCCAGCTGCACATCAGGCACAGCATGGACTGCCGTAAGTGAACACCAGCTCCTCAGCTGCATTCTCAAGCACAACCTTCAGATATAAAATCCCTCATCAGAACGGAGAGAGAACTCCAGAAGACAAAGAAAAACCCCAAACTCAACCCCAAAAAGGGCTGCAGATACTGAAATAAGGTGCGCAGAAATAAAATTACAGTACAAATACAAGCAGAACCAACCCTGCTGACACGGTACAATGCTCTGCACAACTTTTCTTTTACAGAAAGGCAGTCATCCTCTGACACTACCTAAGTTTCATTTCCCATGCGTACAGGGGGACTGTCACCTCCAGACCCATGGTTACAAGCTCTCTGAAGCTGGCTGAGAAAAATTTCCTAGTCTGCAGTGCTGTTCACCATCCGCATATCACCTCTGCGCATCACACTTCGCACTGGAGACCACAAATCTGACAGCTAGCAGTGATTTTACAGAGTGTAAATTGGTAAATTATTTCTGTCCTACCAGTACACATGATGTTTATGGCCTGTGCACAGGGGAACATTAAACAACTGTATGTTTCTGCATGTATTTAATAGAATTAACTAACATGTTTTATCTACAATCCCATTTCATCTAGCATCTTTTTCCTCAGTTTACATCCCGTTACCTACAGTCTTCAGGTCCAGAAAACAGATGCAATCACTTTTAAACAACCTACTTTTTCAAAATACCTTGGTTTTCATTCCAATGCTGAGCTGCTCAATTAAGCAAACCCTTAAAACTATTTTAGACTCAGCTGAATAAACTCTTTCAGTAGCTCACTTATCCTATTTACATTCCAATATGGCTCAGTCTACAAACCATATTACTAGCGGTACTTTTGTTACTATATTATTACATCTCAGAAGTTATTTCCAAGAAAAAACCAGAATATTTTTTAGTGTGTTTATCAAATTAACTGCATTTCCACACAAGGTTTGCTGTCTGAATTCTAAAATATCTGAGGAAAAATGACAGAGAAGCAGAGATGAAAAGCATCCCGCTTACTTCTGATGCAAAAGAAAGTGAGCTGAATCAGATTTAAAAGAATCAGCAATTCCAAGACAGGAAAATGCTGAGCTTGCCTAACCATGCTAGGGACACTGAGAGTCAATGAGGCAGGAAGGTATTACAGCCAGCTCTCACTGCAGTCGCCCTCCTTTTTCTGGAGAATGATCTCAATAACATTTATAAGGGTAGCTCCCTTTTAAATGCTCCTGCAAGGATAAAGTGATTAATATATAGCCCATTAAGAAACAAAATGCTAATCCATATCAGCTGCCAAAACATCATTCTGCAGGTAGCAATGACAAGAGAATGTTCAGTGAAAATTTAAGTGATAGAATAAGTACAAAGTGGGATTTTCTTCGTGAAGGCTTTTAATCGGATTCTGGTATATTTATTTAAGAGCTAGGAATTCTTCTGAGTTATCATAGCTCAATAGAAAAGCTGCAATTTAAGTTTCTTTTATTCTGAAAACTTTTTAACAAGCAAATAGTCTTGTAGGACTTTGTAAACTCAGAAAAGCTTTATATATCCATTTACTGGTACTCTCAGGCCACAGTGAAGCTGGGTGATCATCAGGAAGACCAACGAAAACAAAATCATAACAAGGCTTTTTTTTAATGATTAACAGATTTTCTTTTCAGAAGGGAGTGCCAACTCATCCGCTCCCTCTGAATCCTCTGTCATTTCCATGGCAGGACAGCTTGCTACCAGTAGTGGTTATTTTATTGGAATCTATTTAGAATTGAAGCATTTTAATTTTTTTACACATAGCACCAGATCTTTCCTACCTAGAAATACAAGGCCATCTTTGTCTTTGATTTGGGGTAGAAAAAAAAATAAAGAACCAAACCAAAACTTTCCATGAAAGATGCAGATGACTAACAGTGACACAAGGTTTGCATGTTTTACTTTGCTGCAAATTATGAGCAGTGTCTGCTGGCACTATACAAATTGCTGTTGGGTAGTGGCTATGCAACCTGAACGTTTTTGATACAAAGAAAAGACAGGCAGTTATTGTTTGAAAGACATCTGCATAGCTTTGAATGTCAGGTGAACAACAAACAGGAAAATATTGGCCGACTATTTATTTGAGACTCTCTGTGATATCAAACGTATCAAAAGCAGGAAGATGCACATCCTACTGTTATGCTACTACTATTCTTTACAACTGGACCACACGACACTACCTTGTGCAATGCACTGTTACAACTCACTCTTGTCAAATTACTTGCCCTTAAAATTTCTGGAATGCAAAATGAAGAAACCTACATGCCCTCATGTACCTCCCTTTCATGTAGCCAAAGACTATCAAAGCTAGAAAGCCCAGCACATCGTCACCTACAGCCTTCCCTACCAGCCTACCCTGCTCCTTGCGGCAGCACTGCAGCAGGATGGGTCGTGCTGTCCGCGACCGCCTGCCTGGGCACGAAGGAGCCCTGCCCTACACATTTCAGAAGCGGAGGCATAATGAGTTAGGCACTGCAAGAGACGAGCTGGCAGCTCAGTTTCCAAGGGTTTCCAAGTCACCCTGAAGCTGCACTCTATCCGCACGCTGGCCACTTGGCTCTAGCTGAGTTACTTTGAGCAGGTTTCCAGAGCTGGCCGTAGAGTGTGTACTCCTTCAGATTTAATCTGAAATCACACGGCCTGTTTGCAGCTGTGTTGAGCTGAGAGGCCATACCATGACCATATATCATTATATAGCAGGTATTTGAAATACTTTTTTCAAAGTACATTAAATTAGCATACTTTGTTTTCTCTTGGCCATGCAGCATTTCTGCACCTGTAAAATGCACGTAACAGCTCCTGAATTTTATTTTAGTACTAGTTACACCAATTAACAATTGTCACTAAAGATCACTTGCTATAGATGATATGAGTCATCTCAGTCCCGAACTAAAATGTCCATAAGAAAATTAATTCCATCCTCATGAAGGCATCTTGACACTGTACAGAAAATGCAGGTTGGGGCTATGCACTGAATAACCAAGAAAGAAAAATAAAATAATGAACAGTTGCTTAGTACTTGTATGCCACCCACTGTGCACTGAACCGGACATCACTGAACTGGACATCTGCCTCTGGAAAAGCTAGTGTAAACTTCAGGTTAAAGACTTACAATGATTATTCAAAGGAATGGGACTGGTGGAACCAGAGCCACACCAGTAGCTTAATGCGCCACTGCTACATTTTGTTTGCTTCTTTTTAAGAATTTAACTTTGAAATTTGGATAGTCCTGTGTTGTAACTCTCTGTGCAAAGTTTTTCCATTTTTTTTCTAAAGCAAACTGGAAACAATCCTCAGAAGTTCCATCAGGTGGATTCTTGTCAATGTCCCTTTGGCTTACCTGCAGCATCAGAATAATTAGATACAGCATATCTGCCTTTACCATTTCAGCTGAATAATGGTACAGCAGCAGTAGCCTACCACCTGTGCTGGTATTAGTAAACTGTCAACAGCAAAACTTTACAGGACAGCTGGCCAACGAAGAATATGCTGGCCAAAGAGGAATGAAGAAATTCAGCAAACTTGTTTCACCAGATTTCATCAATTTCATCAACTTCCACTGAACAGGTACATTCATTCATTATCTCTCAATATTATTCATTTGCCTCTTCCCTCTCAAGAGCTGTGGGTATTCTTCCTTCCTAATCTCTCCTAGGCCAGGAAGATCAGCACTGCTTGGGCCTGTTATCATCATACCCAGAAAGTACCAGATTCCTCCCTCTAAATTCTAGCTGCAGCTTTCAAGAGAGAAGTCCAGCTCAACTCCAGGCAGAAACATGTCAGGATATACATATAATTAGAGAAACAACCCCCCAGCAAATCTCTACTGCACATGTTATATGGATGCTTTTATTTCTTCTGAAAGTACTTCCCAACCTTTGATCATGGCTGTCGGACTGCTTAAAAAAGGCAGCCTCCCCTTCCAAGAGCTGTGGCACATTCTACGCTTCCTTTACCCAGTAAAGGCAAGGAACAGTACTGCTATAACTGGGTTTATAACTGAGCTGGCATGTTTGCATGGGGTTCTTTTTCAATCTTGAACAAACTTTCCGTGGCAGACTTGCCAGTAGGTTATCATTTAACTCCTGAGAGAAATCACCAGAATATGAAATAATACAGGTCCTTTCTCACCCCATACTTGCTGAAAAAATATTGACAAGCTGCCTGTGGAGCTTCCCCATGCCCCTTATAAAAGCAATGTAATACTAAACCTACGCTGTTTGTTCTAGTTGTTGATTATTTTTCTTCTTTCTTGGAGGCTTCTTCTTCTTCGGCTTGTTGGCATTCTGATTATTTTGTTTGTTGTTCACACCAAAGTGTCCTGCTGATATATCGCTTTGTAGAAGGTTAACCAAGAGCGGACTTGTGAGTGTAACATCTTTATTGACAGGAAAAACGGGATTCTGCCCACAGGAAATCTGATTCCCATTTGGCGTTCCACTAAACCCTGTATTGAAAGGCAGCCCATGGCCAGAGAAATGACTCCCTGAAGCATTGTTGTTTCCTTGCATTGCTTGCATATGAGAAGGCACCATGTTTGGCTGCTGCACAGGAACATCGGGTAACATCTGTGTCAAGTTCACATCATTACTTGTTGTAGTAGTAGTGTCCCCAAGTTGCTGAGATATGTGAGGACCAGGTCCAGTGGGTCTTAAAACTTGCCCTTGAATTCCCATAACCTGAGAAGGATTACCATTCACAGGGCCTTGCTGTGCCATCATCTGCCCAGTGAACTGCACCATGTTTCCTTGCATGTTTGGGGTTGGTCCTCTCATCAGTTGAGCTGGCCCCGTCATAACATTGGACTGGTTTTGAGTACTAAAAGGCTGTTTATTTCCTTGCATCTGAGTGGTCATCATCTGTTCCATCATTGAGTTTTGCTGTAACAAGACCTGGCCCTGAGGTCCCATCATCTGATTGTGTGTAGACATCATCTGTTGTCCCTGCTGGGGAATCATCTGTTTGGGTGGGGTCATCCTTTGGGGAGAAGGACCAAGATTTTGGTTTTGTGGTGTCACCATCATTTGGCCTTGTGGCATGAGCTGAGTTCGAGAAAGTATCATCTGGTTTTGAGGGTTCAGCGATCCCTGAGCCTGAATGTTTACCATCTGTCCTTGAGAGGATACAATTTGCTGATGCATTCCCATAAGCTGAGACTGTGGTCCTTGCTGAGGCTGCCCCTGTATGTTGCCCATGTTAACTTGTGGCACCCCATTAGCACCAGCCTGCTGGTTGTTCATATTTCCATGAAGTCCCATTAGATTGGTCTGCATCATATTTGGTGGGCCATGTGGTGCTTGCATCTGATTTTGAGGAGGTCCAGATCCTTGGCCACCTTAAAAAAAAAAAAAAAAAAAAATTGCCAGTAAGAAACTCATTGGAGTGGTACAAGAGTTTTTACAACTTTTGATGTTGAGTAAGTACTTCAAAATTGTTTTCCTCCCTTTTCCAATGAACTTGAATATCTGACGTGTTTGCAGTCCTGTGATGCAATGTTTGATGCTACAGATACATGTTAGTTGTCAAAACAGAACATCATACGTCTCAAAATTAACACTTAGACTGGTACTTCCGGTGCACCTCACTGCAGAAGACATAACAGAAATTTAATTTCAGTTGTTATCTGTACATAAGTTTGAAAATCTTCCATAATACCACCTAACTCAACAGAGTAATTCCTAACCAAAATAAGCTTCAAACCTTGAGGTTATTTTACAGTGGGTTAAAAAAATAAATACACATGGGGTACTGATGAAATGACTTGATCAGGGTAACTATAATCCAGACAACAGACTAATAATCAAATTGTTAATTGGAGACATTTGTGAACTAAAGATTTAATTTTTACAGGAGTGACTCTAAGTACACTTCCAAAGCTTTCAAAGGAACTAATATACAGTCTTTTCAAAGCAGAACAAGACTCTAAGGTAACACCACTTTTTTTTTTTTCTGGACAAGAAGTTCCTTTTGTGTTGTATCTTTATTACCCATAGCCTCCAAATTTCAGTGCTACTTCCATTCAGTTTCTTAACAGATTCTATTTAGTATCACAGTCCAAATCCATAGCAGTTAGGTTGTTTGAAAAATATGAGCAGCCTCACGCTTTTCTTTTCCTTGTTTAGCAATACACACAGCATGCCCCTGCAGACCCTGCTAGCTAAGTCCCTGTTCATGACAAGAGTTTAATGTTTTGGTATCTGTGTTACACAAGTAAAGGTGTAATCTTCTACCAAAAGAACAGAAAAAACTGAGGAACACCACATTCCAAACAAACCTGTGTGCTGCACATTTTGGCTAGTTTGCAGCTGCGGTGCTCCGCTGTTCACTGGTGTTCCTGGAGCTGTGGAAGGCACCTGACCTTGCATGAAGTTCTGGTTAGCCTGGCCTGCAGGGAACCCTGGGGGGAGGCGCTTGGGCATTCCTGAACACAAGAATTTTCTTATTAGTAAGTATGGAAAACAGGAAGCAAAAAAAAGAAAAAAAATCTACAATTGGAGTATGAGAGGAAGAATACCTTTGAGTCTTACTGTCACATTACAGGTTTAGGCAGAAAGTGTTTTTTGTCAACATACGAAACCCACTGAAGACATTTATAGTTCTTATTTGTGCAAAAATTCTGCCTAACAAGCTACTATGACTCAGTTCAAACTGCAATTGAAGTACAAAACGTACCCCACAGAGAAGGCAAAAAATTCATGTTAGACTTTTTAGAAACTAGAAATTAAAGTAACATAGTTTGCTGTTTTCTTCTCTACTGCATCTCAACTCTGATCAGGCCCTTAACTTACTCCATGTATGCAAACACAAGTAACGTGCATTTTTGTTAGAGATGTGCTCCTCTCAGCAACAACTCTCACTGTAACACACAGGTACACACTCCTTAGTGCTCCCTTGCGCTGCTGCTGTGCATATGCATGCTCAAAATTACTTCTCAGACCAGAGTGGGCCGAGTAACCTCATGAGACAGCACGTCCAGAGCCCAGGACGTTCATTCAAGTAACCCTGCAATTCCTGCTGCAAGAGCAAGTAATTGATCAGGCCCCTATCTGGCACAACACCCACACTGTGACATACCAAAACATCACCACTGCCCTGGGACAGAGAGTAAAACCTTCCCTCTACCTATCAACGTGAGCAGCAGCATAAATGGATTTAACAGAACCCATTTCTTTTTAACTTCTTGCCAAATAGATGATGCCACAGACCTAGACACAACCCTGTCCTCCCTTATTTTTCTGATCCACGATACACTGCCAGAATTTGACTATGGTTCCTTCTACAGTGACAGCTTTCTTGCACACTTAATTGTATTGCTTGTGTTAATTAACATGGTCTTAAGTTTGTAATTAATATTTCAAGACAGTCAAGTTTACAGGTCCAACAAGACACACCTGCAAACATGGAACATACACCCCAAAACATCACATCACTGGACTCTCTAGTTTTATTTCTGCTAAACTTTCCTAAACACTTTGCACACAGAAATGCCTGAACTGAGAAAAAAAAAGAAGTGTTAACTTGGCCTATTCCAAATCTCATACAAATTCTGATTTGCTAAATTAACTCGGTGAAATGGAAAGCATTTGAATGTATTCATGTACACCAAACCTTTAAATGTAAGATGGCTTAAAAATTCAAAAATATGCAGTTATAACTTAATTAACATATAAATTGCAGCAAGGAATGAGCATGCACAGAAGCCAGGCAAAAATCTCAGCAAGTGGAAGCAACACAGCTTTGCTGAAACCAACAGAATCTTGTCTTTTTAAATCAGCTGAGGATGTAACTCACAGCAGGATCACTGATTTTAGCAGTAAGATCTACATTGAGGCCAAATAATATATTTTGGTAGCTTATTTGGGGAGTCATTTTTAACTCAAAAAAAGTAGGGTTTTGTTTGTAGTAGGTTTACTTGGAAAGGAAGGAGAATACAGAGGTTATACTATTGAGAAGTCATGGCTACGCTACCTAGAGGAAATGATTCCTGACGGGGACATATGACTGGTGAGGCAATACTGTAGGGAAGTATGACTATAATAAATAATAAGTAACTGCTTCCAGATGGAGACAAGATAAGGTATACCAAGTATAGCGCACTGGCAGATCCTAAGAGCAGTCTGGAAGAGCAGAACCTTGCAACTGAGACAATTCATCTGAATCCAAATGAGACCCATGGTACAAACAGTGAAAACAAGAAGCTTGCCCAGATCAGCAGACTAAGAAATGGGTATTCCTTACAGCTTTTTGGACAGATTTCAGACGTACAATGTGAGAATGCAAGAAACTAGAATATATATGTGTGTGTAGGTGGCTCATATTTTGAGAATGTGGCTCGTTGTGTAAGTACAAAAAGAAAATATTTCAAAGGCTTAAGCAAGAGCTTGTACATGGGTACCTGAGAGCAGCCATTCAAGAGAAAGATGAACAAACAAGTGAGCAGAAAGAAGTGCTACAGGTGTGGCACAGAACTACAAAAGGCTCAATGGGAAAAAACCACCAAGGACACAAAAGAGATCTTGGGACTGACAAATGAAATTCCTTCACTGTTAGAGAAGAATTCTAGGAGTATTAAGTAAAAGATGTGAGTGCGGAGGTCCCAGGAAAAAACTAAAGACAACACAGCCAAAGGCATAGTTAAAACATCCCTTGACCTCTTAAATTTTAGAATAGGGAGTACAACAGCATGGCAGTAATAGCTCTTTTCTCTTTCATATGGAAAGAAACAGATGACAAATAAAAGACGGGGTCAAGAAGAGACATCCACAACTTAGAAAGGAAGATGCAAAATAATGCCTCACTTCTGTAGCAGAAAATGTACATGGTGAAAGAGAAAGCTGAAGAGAGAAAGAAAATGTTCATTTGTTCTTAACACGCTCCCTCTCTCTTTCTCAAAATAAAAAATACCCACCACCACCAATCCTCCCCACCCCCCAAAAGAGAACAACCCCAAAACAAAAAAAGCCCACCATCTCTGAATAACTTGCTTAAAGGTAACAGAAGAATTGTCAAGAGGACGACTGGCAGACCTAAGCAGCAATTGCATACAGCGATTTCTTTCTGCGGTGGCCTGTGTCTACCCTTAGGTTATCACTGTGACACTGCAGGACAGAGATAGGTAGTAGAAATGAAGTGATGCTGATGCTAAAATTCACCCATATCCACTTTATACTCTATCTATGCCTTTATTCTGTCTTTTAAAAGATCTTTTCAAAACTAACAGCAACATTAGTTCTAGCCATTTTATGTTTCTTCTCTTTTTAAAATAAAAGAAGGTCTCAGTACTTCTTACCTCCTAAACCAGGATGTAAACCTTGTGGACCTTGGTTTTGCTGCTGCATCACCATGAAGTTGGGGGGTACATTCCCCTGTTGCACCATAGGATTACGACTAGGAGAACTAACAGGCTGCTGAAATCCCTGGGGAAGCGTGCTACTCTGGGGAGGCCTTGGTCCCATCTGCTGCTGCGTCTGGTTAACTGTTGGAGATGATGCAGGAGATCCCTGCTGGAAGGAGGAGGGAGAGGAAGCAGGAGACTTGCTGGTCAGGTGGGGTTGTTGTAGTGGTGTAGGAACCCGTGAGGGCCCCCCCTGAAGGCTTTTCATTTGAGGAGCAGTAAACTGGCCAGGATTGCTCATTTGGGGAAAGTTTGAGTGAGCCTGGGAAGCTTGCTGGCTTCCAAAAGGATATGGAGGTGGAGGATGAGTAGGAGTTTGTACTGTTGCTAGAGATGGTCTTGCTTGAAGTTGCTGCTGCATTTGTCCAGGCAACGGGGCCTTTTTCCAACCCTGGTTTACTGTCAATGTGCCCAACGCTCCCTGGGTTGGAGGAGGCTGGAGTGCTCCGGAAGGAAGCTGGTTCCAGCCAGGGGGAACTGGAACCTGTGCTGGTGAAGTAAATGAAGGTCGAATACCCTGCTGTGGCTGCTGATGTGGCTGGGGAGGACGTGTCTGCAACTGCGTCTGCTGCTGTAGCTGCTGAAAGTTGGCTGAGTTCATCTGCCTGTTTACAGGAACTGACTGCATTGAATGGAGCTGGGGAGCTAAAGATCCAGATGGATGATTTTGCTGCTGGATATTTAGCCCAGATAAAAGTGGGTCCATTGCATCTATTAAAATAGCAAAGAAAAGTAAAAAAAAAAAAAAAAAAAAACCTCCTGTAGACAAAACCCACCCCAAAACAAGAAAGGGTACATTGCTTGCTTGCATTTGCTTACTCTGCACAAAAATTCACACTCCCATATTCCAATTTCTCCAACAGACAGAACAGGCAATGCTCTGAAAGTTTTCAAAATGTTTAAGAATCCTGAGAAGCCAGGTCTTACCAATTTATAACCTCTACAATAAAGCATGACAGCTCCACCGTGCTTGTTGCTACAGACTAATGTAAGTCTTCTACACACTTAGAATCACAGAGTATCTCAGGTTGGAAGGGATCAGTAAGGATCATTGACACAACTCCCTGCTCATTGCAGTACCTAAAACTAAAGCATATGACTATGAGCGTCATCCAGATGCTCCTTGAACTGTCAGGCTTGGTGCCGTGACCATTTCCCTGGGGAGCCTGTCCCAGGGACTGACCACCCTCTCAGTGAAGAGGAGAACCTTTTCCTAATGTCCGATCTGAACTTCCCCTGACGCAGCTGCATTCCATTTCCTCGTGTCCTATTGCTGGTCACCAGAGAGCGGAGATCAGCACCTCCCCTCCACTGCCCCCCTTGAGGAAGGTGCAGACTGTGATGAGGGCACCCCTCAGCCTCCTCTTCTCCAAGCTGAACAAGCCAAGTGACCTCAGTCGCTCCTTCTAAGTCTTGCCCTCGAGACCTTTCACCATCTTGGTCACCCTCCTCCGGACACGCTCTCGTAGCCTGATGTCCTCCTCCTCTTGCAGTACCACAGCTGCGCGCAGAGCCCATGGTGGGACTGAACCAGTGTGGTGCGGGGTGGCCGGCTGCCTGGCTGGGGCACCTCACTGTGCCAGCACACCCCAGGGCACGCTGGCCTCCGGGCTGCCGGGGCACGCTGCCCAGCCGTGTCCAGCTGGCCACCAGCCCAGACCCCAGAGCTCTTTCCACAGTGCTGCTCGTCAGCCTCTCGCGCCCCCGTCTGTATGTACAACCCACTTGTTGGGGCTATTATCCCTATCAGTTAAAATAGTAGCATAACAAGGAATTAAGGTAGTATCATAAACTAATATTCCCAGAATATTTAAAACATTTAGGAAAAATGCTGTCTGTAAGAATAAACACTGCAGAGATCCACTGAAGCTGACAAGTATTGCCACCATTTTATCAAGGGACAAATAATAACTCCCTTTCTTTTTCTGTAGCCCCAAAATGTAAATAACTTGTACTGGCAGAATGGTGAAGAATAAACCCTAAACATTCACACATCCCAGACCCCCAGTCCTCAAACTTCCAGCCTACCTACCCCTCCTGAAAAGCACTTCTGCTCAGTCTGGTGCATTTGCTTCCTACCGGAGACACCTGCCTCGTTCAGCCAAGCCTTCTCTTACCTTTATCTAAAGGCAAAGCTGTCACAACAGTTCTACTGCACAAACACCACTGCTGCTGCTCAACGCATTTGAACAAAATACCAAGCAAGCTGGTGACAGGCACCCAAATTATTTGAAAAGTTTTACCAGATTAATAGAAGCAGGGAGGCTTCACAGAAAGAGTAACTTCCAGAAAGGGCAGAGGAAATACTCCAGGACAATTCTGGAATACTCTTATGATTACATGCTCAAGCCTGTGTGCTGAAGAATAAAAATTAAAGAACACTTTCAGGTCAGTACTGTGACTAAATTTTTACCACCTGGCTGTGAGGAAGGCCGAGGTGTTCTTGGTTGCAGCTCAGCACTAGCACCACTTGCCACCATAGAGGAGGGCACACTTCCACTCTGGGACATCATGACAGCTGCAGCATTGCTCATTCTTATTAAACCTTAAGAAATAAAAATAAAAAATAACAAGTCTTGCAGGTTTTACACAGAGAAGAATTTTAGATATTTTTTTAACAAGAAAAAAATAGTATTTGTTAATAAAAACATTTCTTCAGACTTTAGGAATTGTTTGTCCAAAATAACCTGAGGACACACACCTCTGTCTGAAAGCTTAGATTCCCTGGTATAAAACAAACAAGTTAAGGTCATGCTGAAGCTTTTCCTTTAGCACCAAACCTTTAAAAAGGCGTCAGAAGGAAACACTACCAACTCATGAATTATTCGAGCCTGACTTGCCTCCGAAGTCACCAAGTGACAAGACTGTATCAAAGTTGTACAGGTACTAAGGTTTTTGCAAAATTTGAAACTAGAAAGTAACTGAGGTGTTGTATGAGAAAAATTTCAATGTTTCACTTCCAGAGGCTACTGT
Organism: Ibycter americanus; assembly: GCA_035590275.1. Taxonomy (NCBI): domain Eukaryota; kingdom Metazoa; phylum Chordata; class Aves; order Falconiformes; family Falconidae; genus Ibycter; species Ibycter americanus. The sequence goes on along the minus strand of JAVJGI010000002.1, from coordinate 613,456 downwards.
TTTATAGAATGGTTTATATTGTTGACCTGTTGGTTATATTGTTGTTACATGTATACCCTTCACCTGCAGGCAGGAAATGAAGCTCATGATCATCACAGGGAAGATCAGAGCAGCCACTTTCAGAGTAAACCTTTCTTTAAAGGTTTCACATTCCTTGCTAAGCACAATGATTTAACTACTCTTTAATCAGGTTTCTACAGAAGTGAAATGTTCTTTCCATTCCTTCTCATCAACAGCCATACGTGCATCTTACATTAACTCTGACGAAAAACACTCCCAGTTTTTTTAATTGCTTTAAATTATTTACCAAGATACTAATTAGTTTATTTTGCCCGATGATTCAGCTATTAAAATAAATTACATAGTAGCTTTCTTTTAACTCTTCACAAAAAACTGACTTTTGTAGTTAACTATTTATCATGCATATACAATGCTCTAAAAGGCAGGGTTTAATAAAGCTATACCCCTCCACAAAAATTCTCTATGATCAGACCTCAAAAGTTTACCAGAAAATAGAGACTAACAATGACAGCTTCTTGCCCTTCCCATATTTATAATGGATTTAATCTAAAATAGTTTATCATTATACACTGAATAAAGGTTTATGCTCATTTTCATTAAAGGTAGCCAAACAGAAAACTGTGATAACTTGTGCACAATTCAAAGTGAATTCACTATACTAGACTCATCTACTTTAATAGTTTTTATGTAAAACAAAAACAACAAAACCCAAACCGCCAAAACTAAAACAAAAACCCAAACCACCAAACCCTCAAAAAACCCCAAAACAAATCAATCTGCCCCACCTAAATCACTGCAATGTTTATGGGACAAAAGGCAGCCAACTATTTAGCTTACACAATGTGGGACATGGTTTGACAGTACAGAAACAAGAACACACCTTAATTAAAACGGCAATTATAATTCTGCAAACAATAGTTGCTACAATCAGTGATATGTTATGACTAGCTCAGTAACAGATTTCAAAGTGTATAAAGCTAAGCAAATAAACACCAGGGAAATTTACCTTGTCCCCCTTGCATGGGAAACCCTGTTTCCATTCGCATGGAGTTGCTCGCTCCCAGGGGCCCGTTGATTCGGACATCTTGGCTTCTGTTTTGAGCTAAAGCTAAATTGATAGCACCTTCCCCTAAAAGTAATGCACAACTGGGGTGAACGGAGTGATACACAGAAAAGCAGAATACAGATGCTTTCAAAAGGACATTTAAAAGATGTCAAGGAAAGAAGAACAAACTTCACCTATAATGCACACTTTAGGACAGTTATGCATCACACTACCCTAATTTTCTGGATTTCAATTTTAACAAAAACAAAACCATGACAAGCATTAAATGCCCTTGGTTTTATCCTGAGTGTGCTCTTGGACAACTGTCTAGGATGGGTATTTTAATTGTGAAATCCACTGAAAACTTGTTTTTAAGAAAGCCACATAAGAAACAATTAGGGGAAAAAAATGAGGGCACACTTTGCTAGCTAACACTCCAAAAACATTTTCCAGGAGATTTCCTAATGCTCAGAGGATTTTCAGCTGTCGTATTTATTATTAAACCTATTCTTGCAGGAACAGAAGTCTTGAGCTACCTTTCCATGGAAGTCATTCTCCAAATTACTGAATTAGAAGTTTTGCAACAAAGTACACAAAATTGCTGGTTGAGTATACTTAAATTTTAGCTTAATGCCTTTGCAAGCAAATTAGGTGTGAAATACCTTCAATCTGAACTGAGAGAATTCCCAGGTCACGAAGCTGTTGGTTATTATTCTGAGCCAGAATTCGCAACCGCTCAGCAGCTTCACGGGGTATATTGAAGGTAACGCGGACACTGTTCCAAGGCTCTATCTTCTGCAGTTTTAACTGGTTGGATTCTTAAAAGAAGAACAGTCAAGAGTCAGTGCAAAAGCAGCTTTCAAACATGTGTGATGAAGTAACTTGGTAAAAAAGCACAGCTGAAAAAACTGAAACAATTACTTGGCTTTGAACATTATCAGTGGTTAGTTTCAGGTACAGGAGATCTCTCCAGAACAGGTGTCCAGTGACTGATCCTGCCAAACCACTTCAGGTATTTTCCAAAAATTAGCAATTTTTCGGCTGCTACGGTAATGGTATTATTAAACTTGTCCTCTTTCTACCTATAAACAGGTTTTGCCTGGAAACATGACCGGAGTAGTTTTTAAAATCTTCTTTTGTGGAGTTTTGAACAGTCCTGTATTTACTGTTATTAATGTTCCAATATTTTACACATAAAAATTGCATTATCAGTTTCAGTATTTCTAGATATTAGTACTGAAGTTTCTCATTTTTCAAACATGACATTTGTTAAGTCTAAACCAATTTTATTTACTAACTTGACAATTGAGTCGAGTCACTTGAGTGCAGACAATTGAAAAAATGAGCAATGCAATCAATATTTTAAAACATAATCTAGAAAACTAGTTTTGTTTAAACACAAAGACTGCCTGCCTGAAGAAGAAAGGTGCATTCTTCATTGTACAGCGTGATTTCAAAAGACCATGCAACAGAAGAGCAGCATGCTGGGAGGGCAACCTATAGTTATCAGGAAAGGCTTGGTTCACAAACAGCAGAAAGTGAGAGAGGGAGTGTGTACGGGCAATTCCCTGGCTTTTAGAGTGCAATCATATGACATCATGCCAAGTCAGGTCAGCGCTGCTGTGGTCCCAGTCTCCAAGGCTCTTCTAGTTACATGTTCCTGTCACTGCACTTAAGGCAGCCCACCTGGCTTTATTTGTTTCTATAGCAAACTATACTAATGACAAGAAATTAAGCTGTTAACCTGACCATTCAAGTAATACCAGATGAGAGGTGTTGCTGGGGAAACCGGTGGTGAGGAGGAAACGTATCATTGATCCAAGCACAGTGACCCAAACCATCACAACACTGCACCCCTTACCAAGGGAGGGCTGTCTATAAAGAAAGGTTTTACTTATAGCTGCTCAGTATGTAGTCTTGCTTGTACAAGTAATCATCATATGACCCTTTGCAAAGATGCTCAGACAGTGGACAGATGTCTTTTTCCAGACCTAGATGTGCTGGTAAAAGATGTCATTGTCCAAAAAGCCTGTTACCATTCACTAGCTACATAGCTGTCCCCAGACCTCGGTAGGCATACAGCAGTATGTGAGAGTACTCCACAGCCCCCATCAGGGAAAAAAAAATAATCATCAGGTAGAGTAGGTCAATGTAGCAGCAAAAGGGCAGTAATGTCTTGAACCGACACAGTTACTCGAGAGTGAAGCTATTCTCAGATGAAGTGCAGTGGTTCGCACTGGATGGTTTTGGTAGTAAAAAACACCTCTGGCGTGGACAAGCCTGGTTTCGCTTTCATATAACACAGCAATGTGTAATGTCGGTGAATGAAAGAGGAAAAAAACCCAAGTAAAACATGGGAACTGAATAGGAATAAATGAACTCACTAATGAAATCAGTTTTAAACAATAAAACATCTGGAGAAACTTGTACTCTGTGTCTCTCAGAAGAACAGCTCCCAAATTCACTAAGAATAACCCTAACAAATCTTATTACAAGTTAACTAACTTGAAAACGATATAATCTGCTTCTTTGTACAAGCGACCTAAGTAAATGAATATTTTAAGGACAGATGAAAAATGACAAGAAGGTACATTACCCATGTGTAAAAGGCCAGGGACATTCTCCAATATGATCTCTAGTTTCTGCTCAAAGTCTCTGTCACCTATATTTCCTTTAAAAGCTACAAAGATCGTAGAATCCTCAGGAGCAGCCTTCTGCTTCAGTTCATCTTCCTCCAGTCCTGAATCAAAATCCACCTCTAAGTCTTCCATAGCTGAGGAGTACAAGGAGGCATATGTATCCTTCAAGTTCGGTAGATCATCCAAAACCATTGTTTCCAACAACGGGAGCCTGTCAGACGTTAAAATGATGCTTGGAGGGGAAAAAAATTATTATAATAAGTGTAATAGTAAGTGTGTACAGATAGTAACAACTGCTTTCAATGGCACATAAGATCATTGACAGAAAAACCTACCAGGTGACTCAATGTTAGGGTCTGCGAGACAAAGTGTGCGACTTTGAAAACAGTGGCCATTGCAGTATCCGAGCTGTTTGTCTACTAGAACAAACAGAAGTGGTTTCCTGACAGAACCCTGCTGCACGTGACTTGAGAAGTATTCCAGTTGACCTAAATGATAGGTAGAAAGGAAGTAGAGGGGAAAAAGAAAAGAATAAGAAAATCAATTACATTCATCTCCATATAGTATAGAGGACAAGCAAACACCTAGTACCAATTCTGCAGTGTCTGACAGCCAGAAAATGTTAAGACTCATAGCAATACTTTAATTACAGAAACATAGGAAAAAGCCACCAGATTTAGTTTTAGGGACTGCAGATGCAACAGGCTCTCATTTGTCCAGCAAAGCAGTAGGAAAGCCACAGCACATTTTTACTAGGAGAAATCTAGCATTTGACAAGTATTTTACATCCAGGGAAATCTCAGGCATACTATGCCTTCTTTCTAAAAGTTTGTAAAGATTTAGGTGTTTTCAGCTGGTTATGCACATTACAACCTGAAATTTGTTCCTCCTGTGCTAGCCCACAACTCCCCCCATGCCCCTATTGAGCTTGGATAAGAATGAATTCAGTAAATCAAGTCGCACACCTGACTTTTTTACTTTATAAAATGTCTAGACTTTGCAATAAATTTTACTTGACATTATAATAGTAATCTAAGCTGTTATGTGTACAGAAGTACAACCTATGATGAAAGTTATCCCTACATCTACAACGAACAATACCGATGTCTAGTTAAAATACACATTTTTCCACCCCAACACAAGCCATTACAAGGGCTATGGCACTAACTCCTCCAGGCAAGACCTCTCTTCTCACATTCAACACTTTGCAAGTGTTGCTAACAGATTAAAACCATCTACACCAACAGCCAAAGCTGATGTCAAAACCAAAAACGGTACCCATTCCTGACCACCACTGTCAAAAACAAATCAATTCAAAAGCCAGGACTGTCAAGACCTCATAACTCCAAAGCTGTCAGTATTCAGCAGAACCACCCAAAACATTGAGTTCGGGATGATATACCCTTGAATAGGACACAGATTGGGTTTCTGGCAGAGGTTCAAGTTCCCAACACAAATGAAAACCACAGCTATTGAGATTAAAGGTGAGCTGCAGATACTGGCCAGAAAACAGCCTTTTCTAATAAAAAAAAATATAACTATGTTAGAGCAGCTTAGATTCAGCTCTGCATTGTTTGCACACTCGCAGTATGTTGCTGAAGGGACAATATTACAAATGAAAAAACAAGGACTTGGAAGTCCAAAATACCCTCAGCTTTTGGTGACGTCTCTATGCACAAACTTACTGTGATTTTACAAAACACTTTCTTTTTTTCTCCTTTGCCACACTAACACTGCACCAGGCACTAGACTAAATGACATTAATGAATAATCACCTATATTACATATAGTTACACTCTTCATACGGCAGCACCAGGCCTTCAGTCTCACACATGACTCAAATCTCGGATTAAAAACAAAGCTAATCTTGTCTCACAAGCTCTTCTGCAGTCCTGCCACAGAAAGTAAGTAAAAATGTTTCACAGTCATTGATCTATTTCTATAGTGCTTTCATAAATGACTTACTATTACCAGGGAAATTTTAAAGGTGGAGAATAGAGACACAAATTTTTAAAATTCATTACTAGGAGAACACGGAGACAATTGTATCTTCTTTTCTTTCCCCAGACTCCGTGCAGCTCAGCTCTGTATCTAAACTACAGGTCTGAGTGTCTGGCCATTCTACCAAGTTAAACTACCCTGTTTCATGTAAGCTGCCCAGAAAATTAGAATGAAAATTAATAAGCATCTGTGAAAGGCTGTTTAATTGATTTTCACACATGATTTCTTGAACAGGGAACTTCCTTGTCAGAGCTGGCTTTGCACCAGTCAGGAGAGAATTCCTTCTGCTTCTGCATTGCTGTCACTCATTACACACACACTCCGACTTTGGGAGGAAAGGAGCTGGGAGTCCTACCCAAATAATCTTTTTAAAGACCAAGCATAGTCATTCTGTGCACCAAATGAGGCAAGCATCCTGTGAAATATAAGCACTGTATTTTGAAGAAAATTACATAGAAAAATATTTATCTGAAAACCTTGAGTAAGTTTTTCAGGGAGAGAAATCTCAGCTCAATATACAGGCTCTTATGTGTTGAAAAAGCACAATTATTTGGAGGGGTTGGGGTGTTCCACTTGCAGCAAGAAACATGAGTATTTCTGACAATCCCTGACACCAAAGAAGTAAATATTTCTCTGTAAGAACACAAACATTTCAAATCTTTTTTTAAATAGAAGTGTTTAAAGCATCCATCTTCTCTGTGGAAGAGCAGAAGACTCCTAGACTGCTTAAACCATGGCATAAAGGCTTCATGAAAGTGCTGCAGCTTAAACCAGATTCCACCAATCTCACCTCAACGTGCCAAAATCTGACAGGATTTGCTGAAATTATGGTCCTTCACGAACACTACAAAATATAGCTTGCTAAATCCCAAAGGGCCACAGGCCTTGTTTCATGTGACGCAGAAAATCATAGGACTGCAGGGAAAGCTTGAGTTAAGAAAAAAAAACCCAAGATTGAGCTTTAAGTTTTACTTTCTGGATAAGAACATGTAGCTACAGCTCTCTTCACATTTTTTCTTCACATTACGTGCCTCAAGGATCTCTGCTACATCCATCTTTCCTCTCAAAAACACATAGTTTAGTCTGTTCCTATCTTCAGGTATAATTTATCTCAAATATGACAGGAGAAAGTAATGATTTGCAAAACCTTCCTCTTCAGGCAGAGCACAGCACGCCATCCATCTCAAACTAAATGAATCCCAGCTGCATCCCTCATCCCAACAAATTCTGTAATCTCCTGGTTATAGGGTTGACTTCCATAAATCACGAGCCAGCACATGACCATAATTAGCACGTACCTTTGCTCAACGCTCTTCCACATAAGTACAAAAAGCCTTTAGCATAAGCACACACGGGTGAAACTCTGGTCATTCAACAACGCCTGTAAGCTAGATGAACTCCCAGCAGACCACGGAGTATCTCTGATGAGTAAGAACCATACCTGAACTGATCTGCATAACCACAGCACATTTCATAAACTTGAGCATTCATGTTCACGTGGCAGCGCAAAAAGGACTCTGAATATCATTCTCCATTCAAAGAACATGCATGACCTCCTTCCTGCCCCTGCAGTCTGTTTTAGAGTTTCCAATTTAATACTTCCCATTAGACAACTGTCTCTGGAAACTCAGGGCAAGTCCAGTGCTACCATGTGGCAACCACGTACCGTGAACCTGGCCTGGGACAGGCTGCAGCAGCATAAAAAGTGTTATGTCTGCTTATTATGAAGTTGGTCTTACTCAATACAGTCTAATTATTAAAAAGACGTTAACTGAAGTAAGCGTTGGGGATGAATAGCCAGATAACAGACTGACCGCACCTGCAGCAGGTACGGGGGTAGGGGGCTGCAGCCTGTGAAGACCAGAGAGTCCGAGCGGGGCACAGGGCACACCCTGGGCTGCTGGAGGCTGGAGCTCCTGGGCACACTTAGCATATGGATAAAACAGCTGACAAACTACAACGTGCAAGACAGACTCTCCAGCAGAAGAATTCATGTGGGATACAGCAATGCCGCAGCCTAGATCTGGGTCCCACCACACCCCACAGAAGGCAGTTTGTCATGCCACGTGCTGACCCCCACCAACAGCCCTGTTAGTAAAAGGAAGCCTGCATGACAAACCCAGTGCCACGTGACTGGGTAGTACTTCCAAAATCCCATCCACTCCCTGGGAGAGATGAGATTAGAACAAACCTGAAACAGCCAGTCGTCGCTAACTGGGGAGCAGCGGAACACTGGAAAGCCAGCAGGGTCTGGAGTGCCAGCACCACCAAAGGGGAGCGCTGGTCTCCGGGCTTTGAAAAAAATCAAAGAAAGGGAAAAAAAAAAACCCCAACCACCCTGGTATCTTGGTATCCTCATCCTAAGACCCACTCAACTGATCCAAACTTCAGGTTATGTCATTTTGTTTCTTAAACAGAACTTGAAACCTCTTGTGTTGCTTTCTTCTAACCACTGCACTACACAAAGCAAATAAACCAGAACAAGGCTTTGTCTAATAACTTGTCCGAGGTTTTCTGCCACACAGTCTATTGATTTACAAGCTGTCTGTACATTTCGACCAACTCAGAATAAACACTTTCACAACTGATGTCACACCAGAACATGCACCCTCTCAAAACAAATATGCAGGGAGCCCAATTAAATAAAAAGTACTAGAATCCTGCTCTAGACCTGAAAAAGTACTCTTCCAAATAACACAAAGGACTGGAAAGGGTGACAGCAGAAAGAACGATGGACTGATGTCCTTCACTAGCAGATGGCAGAAGGTAGCACTGAGCAGGGTCCTCATCCTCACACTGACCATTATTCAAAGCTGCAACAGGAAAAAGGATGAAAAGTCAGTCCAGAAATGAGACTGCAATCAAGTCCCTTGGGGAATCCAGAACTGAGAGTGAGGAGAAAAAGTCTTTGATTGCAGTAGCACATAATTTCCAAAGGATAGAGAACCTTCCTTGCTTCTGCCTTCTTTGAAAAATGGTTTTAAAGCAACTTAATAGGAGGAAAAAAAAAAAAAAAAAAAGAAAGAAAATTGGGGAAAAGAAAAAAGCATGTTTTGAATAATACACTTGAAAGTTTTCTTCTTTCCTTTGTTTGAGGTGCCAGGGAAAAAACACGTAAAGGTATTTATTTATTAAGTCTTCCAGGATAGGGACGGAGGAGGTTCAGAATTGCCAGAATACCATTGAGAAGATGGCTTTCTTTTAATGCATAACACATACTCACACGTACCCACACAGGCATACTTTTAAAATGTACCACTTATAAACCCCAGAAGCCCTCTGATCATAACACTGTTTTTATTGCAAATTTTTACACAGTGTATTATCATCCTATAACTAACTGTTCAACCTAGCATAGTGATCTTGGAGCTTGTTAAATCTGACCAATGAATAAACCTATATACACACAACCATTCTATGACACAAAAATTAAAATGATGTCACTGTTTTTCGTAAAAATTCACCAAAAAAAAGACTTCTAAATGAATTTTAGACAAATGTTGTATTGTTACACAACGAGATTAAGTAAGGCTAAGAATCACTGTTATAATAAAAGAAGAATACCTAAAACTAAAGTTAAATATGTAGTAAGACTTCCTCTTACACAACTTAGCTAGGGGTAGTTCCAGTAATATGGAACTTCAAACTTTGACGTGAAAGAGGGATAACACCACAAAAGCGTCTCAACTGTCCTCTTTGGAAGGAAGGTCTGACAACAGCTACAAACCTGATGGCAAATGTCACAACCCTCTACGGCAGGCTGAAAAGTCAGCTCCAGGGACGGCCCAGCCCTCCAAATACACACAAACATTAGAAGCAAGGACCCGTCAGTGGGACAGTTAGCAGGAGAATATATAAGAACAAGAGATACTCAGATGCATCATACGCTTATTTTACCTACCAAACCAAATTCCACGACTTCAGTATTTTGCAGCATGCAACAGGCCTTCAGGTAATTCCAGACTGGCAAACATGGTTAAACAGCAACTCCCAAAAATGTAATCCTGAAAGAAAACCATCGCATTTCATCATACAATGATGCAAAATATCAAAAACACTGAATGTAACAGTGAATACCTTGATTTTTAACATGCAGTTTTGCACCAAATCCAACTCTCTCCTTAGTAATGTAAAAAGCACGTGTTACTATATTCAAATATTAACAGCAAAAACTGAGGATCTGGAAAAAACAACCTTTTATTTTAGGCAAAAAACTGAATACTCCCTTTGGCTGGAAATAACATTTTATTCTTCTAAATGGGGCAAGTTTTATCAAGAATAATATATTTAAGTCTTAAGATAAAGTCTTCTAGATTAAATTCACCTTCAGAAGACAGAAACTGGCACAACTAGGATGTGCTTCAGCTCAGCCTAAGCAGGCGCCTAAACTGGCTCAGGTTAAGCTCTTTGCAGGAACACGTTACGATCCCATACAACCACCTCAGACTGACATTTTTATTGCAGATGGCCAACAAAGCGAGGTGAATCCATCCCCAGAACCTGGTCCTGTTCATGGTCTCATCAAGCTGCACTCAAACCTCTCAGAGTAATGAAAATGCAGCAGTAAAGCTAATGGCTTCAGCAAAAACAAAACACTGCCCCTCAAATCAAGATGATTTATATTAACACCCCAGTGCTGTTTTTCAAGCAGATTTTCTGCTTACATACCAGCCTGCTCATCAGTGGGGAAGAGGACTACCCAAAAACAAACTGGGGAAGCAGAAGAGGGAAGAAGACTCGGATAGACAAAGCAGAAATTTGCTATCTTCTATCTAGATGACAAAGTAAATCACTTTTAAAAGCCTTAGTACTGTGCCATAGCCTTTGCACTTCTGCCAGTCCAGCAACTCCAAGGGAAGGAAACAGCACTCACATTAAAACAGATCATGCATGCTTTGTAGCTCTTTCAGTCAACCTTTGGTATCTTCTTGTATTTCTAAAGAAGCATTGTAATTCAAGAAGCAGTACAGTACCAAGTAGAAGACCTGAATGCCTAAATCATAAGCAGTAACTTTGGTCTTTCCAGCTCTTTTAAAACCTGCCTAAATACCACGACCCGACACCAAGCTGACAAGCAAAACCAAAATCTAAAATACACTTAATAAACAACAGTAAAATTTCGTAAGCCAAAACTAAAAAAGCTTTCCAGGTTCTATAGCAGATACTGCATCAGTTCTACTTGTTCCATGCTTTTTATAAAATTATGTTCCAGAGGCTACTTTAGACAGCCTATAACTGAGTCACGTAAGAAACTGGCTGGTTATCTCCAAAGCTAAGCATTCACATGAAAGGACAACCCTTACTTGCCCAGTAAAAGCAGTTTTTAAGGTGCCCTCAAAGCTTACCAAAGTCAGCCTCCAGTCAAACTGTCCATGCCTTAGCACAACAGGGTAAGAGCTGACATCTGGCTGAAGGGTGCTGAGCCAGAGGGAAAATCATCTGAACTCCTTAGTGCAAGGAACTGAGGGGCTTTCTGTTGCTCCAGTTCTCCCTTCCGAGGGAAAGGGTGGCCCTCCCTCACCACGGGCGGAGGGTACGAGATGGTCTGCGGGTGCCCAGCTGCTCCAGAGGAGAGAGGACTGAAAGATGGGCTGTCCTAGCAAGCTCCAGTAAGAAACTGACCATGGTCAGCACAGGCTATGGGAAGAAGAACAATCAACTGCTGCAGTCATCATTCCCGTTGTACGGGAAACAATACCAATTTGGTTAAGGAAAATAACCAACTGACATTTGTTCATTAACTTCAACTTTCATTGCAATAAGCTACCTGACAGAGACCTTTGAGACACCCAGGGACTGAACACAGACCTTAGCGGACACCAAGGAATCCCTAAGAACAGCCCTGTGAAGTGTTCCATCTACAGAAAAGGGTCTTCAGAGCCTGTGCTTTCCCAAATGTCAAGAAAACAAAACAAGTCTAGAGGAAGGCAGGCTTCATTCACTCCTGCTACGTGCCCCTCCTCATACCGCTCTGCTGCGCTCCTACAGCCCTCAAGCATAAAACACCTAAACCCAAGTGCTTCCGACAAGGAGAAAATTACAGCTTGTTGTAACGCATATGACCTTTCACAGTGTACTCTGATGTATTTTGACAGCAGGTTTAGTGGAACATTGGTTTGTTAGTTTCATAAAGTTTGTTGAAACCCCACAACTCATGCCAAGCTGCAACGGACACGTCTAACTGAGCTATTAATTTTTATTTCAACAGAATTTGACTGATGAGATCATCAGGGTTGCTTTAAAAAACAAAATAACAACTCCAGAATGAATTTCAACTGCAGCTAAGTTAGCCGTGTAGAAATTCCCACTTTTGGCAGCTGAGATTCCAACACAAGAAGGCTGCCAGTCCTCTTCCTAAGCCACAAGTTAACTCAGAATCACCAATTTTCTTGGAAGCCACAGTCTACACAGTGTAGTATTTGATCAATCAATTCCCATAGCTGAATTATTAACTTCACGTTAAGGATACTTCCCTTTGGAAGACACGCACCATAGCCTGTAACAGATGAATACTAGACAGAGCTTTGCAGCATGTAACTTTTCACAAGGATCCATCAATACAATCAGCAAACAAGTAAAATGAGACATTATTTCAAATCAGATGTATCTCGACAAGAAACTGTATTTTATCTTGCCTTCCACAGACTACGAGAAAACTCCTCAAGTAGCAATCTACTCACTGTTTGTGTTGTGACAAGCATTTTACTTGAAGTTGAATGTAACCGCTACCAAACCTTTCTGGGCTGACATGTCCCACAGGTACTCCTTTGTCACCAAATTCTCACCGAGCTTCACAAATGCCAGTGTAGCCAGCCCAGGCATTCTAGTGATCACCAGTCCAGTACTAAGGTTTGACTGAAAACTGCACCTCTTGTTTATTGCAATATTCTTCCTTCTTACATGTAATAAAAGTCTAGGAAATTTCACTACAATTTTTAAAGTTCTGAAATGTTATAAAGTGTGAAGAAAAGATTTAAGCAAACAGCTTAAAAGTAATTCCTCTGATATGAGGCACTCAGTAATGAAGAGAGTGTTTTCCCTGACCCTCCAAAAAAAGAAAAAAAATCTTCATATAACAAAAGTAGATACAGCTTTTGTTGTTAAAGTCCAGATTGTTCTGAGAGTTTCCTGACTGTATAAAAACTTGCAGCTTAACTCCGTGCTGCTCTGGGCTTTTGGAAGAATCACATTTCAAAAGCATTATTAATTACTGTCACATACTGCTGTTGTGAACCACGTAATCACTGGTCAACTTTGCACCTTCTGGTAAAACTAGGATGCAACAGAACTAGACAGCAACGCGCTCTTGCAGGGATGGGAAGAGCTCCCCAAAAAGCCCTTGCAAGAGAACACTTTCCCATGCTGCAACCAGAAGATCAGGCGCTCTTTCTTGTCCAGTATTACTCTTAACTGAGCCTCACTAAAAAAAACTGGTAATGTTTTTGCCTTGGGAGGTTCAGCTCCTACAGCCATAGTCCCAAGACCGCAACTGCTAACTCCTCAGCTTCTCCGGGAAAGAGACCCCCCTAGAACTGCTAATATGAGCCTTGTATCTCATCTCTCACATGTTCTCCACTCGCTGCCAGGAAAAACAACATTACTACAGACACCAAAACTTCCAACTTACCAGGAAGCAAGGCAGAAATAACGCCTCACATTTTCCTTGTGCCATCCAGCAAGGAGGGAGGCTTGTGAGAGCGTGCCTGCACACATGTACGCGGAACACAGAAGCTTGCTTCAGTCTCTGCAGGCACTACCCAGAAACCATGATGAGAAACGCAACCTCCTACCAGCTGCACAGTCTTGGTAGGTCATTTCATTTTTAAAAGAATCAAAACTGTAAAACTAAAATTATGTGAACAGGACTTGGGAGAATTTAATAGCATGCATCTTTTGGTGCGAATAACTAGATCGTTCCCTTTCATGCAACAAACCTAACGTGCAGGCTCCCACATATGCAACTCTGTACAACCAGCTCCCTGTCCCAAATTACCGGTTTACATGAAGACAAGTGAATTTAGACAAGGCATCATGCATCTCCTATACTTTTCAATTTTCATACAAATCCGATCCAAACCCCTGTGCAGGGTTATGCTTCAAGACTACTCACTCAAGCTGAAGAAGCAGGCCACTGTCCTCTCAGTTCCAGAAGCACGATGGCTATGGAGTCCCCTGCGCATCCCATCCTTCACCCCAGCTCCCAAACTGGCTACACCGTGACATGCGCTGGTCACCTTTCTTTTTTCCCAAATACATAAAGAAGGGTTATTTACTGTGACACAGCCTCAAGGCTGCACAATATACCTGACAGAACTCACTTCTTGTTTCTATTTTTAATCACAACAACAGCGATTTTTGATGTGCTATTCAGAGTGCAGGCAGGATGCTGTTAATAGCATCAACTTATGAGAAGACTTTCTTCCTTCCTTCCAATTAGCCAGGACACTAGACAATCCAAGCTTCATACACCATCTTGAGCCAAACCTTGCGCTACCACCACGTACAAACTAAGGTGCGTGCTGACTACATGGCAGAAATTCTCAGTTATCTGCAAAGGGCAGTTCCTGCTGAAGAACGTCACTGATCCGCTCAGGAGGGGACAGCAGAGTTCGTAACAGCATCAAGACAAAACACAAAATACCCAGGACTTCAGTAAAGCAAAGGTGAATCGGTCATCTGGCTAACAGATGGAAAATACCTCACCTGGAGTATGGCAGTGCATCTTCCCTGCCTCAGCTCCATGTCAGCTAGGATTAGCTCTCCTTCCACTTCTGCCCCTTAACTCTTCCCAACCCTATGCGTTCTCTCCCATCACTTGGGCTCTAGCCCAGCGTTAAGGAACAAGTTTACGCTTGAACACAGGTTTTGCAGTACACAGGGTTAAGTCTCACTGTTCGATGGTCTACACACCAACAGGCGTTCTGCTCGCTCTATTCTCTCCACGCCACAGCGTTTGTATTTCTCAATAGAGACCACACGATTTTGAAACAGACACCACCATCATGCCTTCTTCCCTTCAGAGGTACACTAGTGACCTAAAAAAATTCACTATTCCCAACGCAATCAAACTGTTACCGCCACGTTAACTGTTCAACATCTTCAGTAGCAAACCCTTTGCCACTGCAAATCTATGACATTTAGTATGTCTGTGTAACTCAGTTGTAGCTCCATCCAAAAGCAATCAATATGGTATTAGAGAACAAAAGTATATTATAAATCTGTTCAGCAGTTACCAGCTTGAAATATCTACTATCCACTACAAAGGCACGCCATCTTTGGCAGTATCATACTTAAACAGAACAGAGTGGCATTATGATTGTGCAGCAGAATTTACTTCTACACCCTCATATTTTCAAGTATTTAAGCCAGTGAAAAATGAAAACATTAACACTTAGTTTAGAGATGCATGGGGCAGGGCTGGATTTCTCAGGTTTCCCCACACAGTTGCTTTTGATTTTAAGGAAGCACTTATTTTTTTTACTAGTCGCGTAACATTACTGCATCAATTAGAAGCCTGTTGCAAACAACTCCTCCCTCCAAGTCCTACAGAAAGAACAGGCTTTCCAGAGAGAATGGCTGGAGAGTGCTGCTGGGAGTTTCTCCAGCCAAAATCCAAAGCCTAACGGAAGACCTTTCTGTAGGTTTAAAATACTAAGAAATGTCATTTCCCAACAGAAGATCAGGTCTGCGCGCAGCTTCCCCCGTGCTGATTTTATTTTTTCTCATGGGAGAGTCAGAATACAGTATTAATGGGAAAAATTTCCTGATAAAGCCAGTTAGCTTTCAAAGGAAGCTGTACGGCTCAGCGAGTATTTGAAGAGCGTATGAATCTGTAGCAAACACCTCGATGTCTTGCTGCAGGTAGTGCGTTTAGCCCAGAGGCTCGCAGGCCTAGCCATTTTGGATACGGGCCTCAAGACCTTTGTTTCTCTCTCCGCCAGATGCACAGAAAAGCTGGGAGTGGCTGCTACAACTGGGAAAGAGCTGCTGAACCCAAAAGTTACGGCTATGACACTGTCCGACCCTTTGCGAGAACACCGTCTGCTCTCTGCGGCCGCTCTCGCGTGTGGGAAACGCTGAAAGATGCTTTAGCTGAAGAACCAGCCGGAAAGGCTACAACGCGCAGTGATTATCAACACCAACAAAAGGCACCGTCTGTCCTCTAATGAAACTGGAACGCGAGAGGCTTTACCGGCGCGGTGCGGGGAAGGCGCGGCGCAGCGAGCCGTGCGGCTCGGGGCAGACAAAGCCCGCGGCGCGCTGCCCTCGGGTG
>JAVJGI010000002.1:575303-586873 GCA_035590275.1 Ibycter americanus | reverse complement strand
CCCCCCGCTGGGTCTGTGCGAGGTTCCCGTGGGCGGGGCAGCTGGCGGGGAGCGGGGCCCCCCTCTGAGGGACCGCTCGGCTGGGGGAGCGCGGGGAGACGGAACAGGCCAGACGCGCCCAGGGCCGTAACCGTATGAAGTAGCCCCACACCATCTCCCCTCCCCTCTCCACACAAGTGACACCCGAGTAACCGGTGCTTGTCCTGTTAAGGAACAGTTCATCACCCGTCCGTTCCATCCTGCCCGCAGTGCCAAAAACTGCCGCGCAGAGCTGAGCAGCCGGGCTGTACCTGAAGAGCTCTTTGGGGAGAGGAAGGAGTTGAAGGACATGCACGCTCTCCACAGGCTCAGCATATCTGGAGTGCTCATCAAGAAAAAAAAAAAACAACACCAAAACCCACCAAACAAAAACCCCAGAAATTCACAAATTGCATTTGTGAACTAAAAATAGTAGGGGAGAAATATCCTGAAACAGCAGGACATCCTTTTTGGATCGATGCAAAAACTGTTGTTATTGCAACACCAGATGGACACATGGCGTAGCAATGGGGGGGAGGGTTACCAGTTTCATCCTCACTAGTAGAAAGAAAAAGAAAATACTGTGCTAGGCAGTATTGTTTCGAGCAGCATAAAGAAGCTAGTAGCCAAACAAAGCACATGAAAAGGGGAGGGAGGAAAAAACGTTTAGCTTTGCACTTGTTTGCATGCAGTAAAGGCATGAATGCCCTCCCTGCCCCTCCTGCCCACGCACACAGGGATCCATGGCTTAGCTCTAGGCAAGCGGCCTGGGGCAGGACCCACTGTGATGACAAACAAAAAGCAAGGTACACATTAAAAGTCAGGACGAAGTCCCATCTAGGGTCTCTTTTTTTTTTTTTTTCCCCCCCCCTCCACTTTTCATGTTCCTAGTAGCACTTTCCCGGTATCGCTGGGCTCTGTGAAGCAGCACTACAAGCTCCCTGCCGGAAGGCAGCACTGCTGTCTATGACTTGGCACCAGTTCCTTCCACAATCTCATCTGCTTGAACCCTCTATTTACACATTAACTAGCTGAAATTCTTGTGACTAAACTCTTGCAAAACTGTTTTTCTGTTATGAGGAGCTGTGATGGATGATGTGTAAGAGAAGGCAGGGAGGATGCTTGCAGTAAAGCTGCTGCAGCTTCAGTTCAGCTGCCTCAGCTGAGAGGCAGCGCCTGATTTGGGGAGCACTGCCATGGAGTGCACGAACAGCACAAACTGGGCTGCCTTAAACCAAAGGTTCCCTGTTAGGCTGGTGTATTAACCTTCCAGACGAGGCACCGCGTGAACCCCGTTGCCCACCAGCTCTGGCCAGCTGGCTAGCTCAGATGAAGCAGGGCAGCCATGAGCCCCAGCTGTGGGCAGGTTGGGAACCACAAGTGTAACCCACCTCTCTGACTCACCTGCCATCCGGTACACTCCTGGTCACTCGAGGATGTTGAGACGTTTTATAAGTTTGGCATCATGTTCATCTGACTCCTGTTTTTCAAGAACTGTCACTTGGGTGATGAGTTATGTCTTTATTGTAACCTTCCGAGATTACAGCAAACTCTGTTTCTTCAGCTGCTTTCACCTGAGATCCCAGCACTTCTTATACTCCTGCAGTTCCTTCAGTAGCACCTCCTTTTGCATCCCCAGTTCCAGTTCTTACTGCTCCTCAGGTGTCAAACAAAAAAAACCAAACACTAAAACCAAAACTCCGTGAGTCACAGGACAGGAACCTTAACAAGAGTATTTCCTAACAGGAAACTAAATACAAAATCAGTTTCAATTCCCCACACTGCTTAATTGCACCCTAACCACAAATTTTCTTGAGGCCACATCTTAGTACAACACTTGGGGTGTGGCAACCTAATATTGACATACTGCTTGTGTGTAAAGCGCTAGCAGAGGTATGGTATTCCCCCCAGTGGTGGTAATAAACTCCTGACTCTGGAAAGCTGACCTGTAGTAAACACAGAAGCTCTGAATTCACTGCAAGCAGCATTAAGGAGGCAGTATTTTCAGTTGGCAAAGTAGTGAAAACCTGGCTGGCTAGGCAAAACCCCTGTCCTAGCAGATAGGATGCAGTTTGCCAGACTTGGATCCAGCAGCCTTATTTCTCACTTCACACTGCCCAAGATGCTTTCCCCTCACTGGCAGTCCTGTCTGCAAAAGGAACTTACAAAGTCATTACAACTGCATCTGCACAAACTGGCCTTCCCCACGCCCCCACACCCCCCACCTCCAGACCAGATGCACAAGAGCAACCATTCAAAAAGCTCAGAGTTCATGACAGCTTTATGCTTATCTGTAGTGACAAAACCAGCACGAAGCCAGCTGGTACCAGTCTGGACCTGTCCAAAGCTGCTTGTGAATACACATGCACATCTGTGGGAGGAAGACAGCCAGGACCAGCACGCTGCAGCAGCGCTGGGGGGTCGAGGAGTAGGAGCCTGAAGCGCAAACAGTACAGAAACCTCAGGAGGAAACTTCAGACAGATTGCATGAAAGACAATGAATTTAAACTGAAAAAAATCCCAAAGAAATTTGAGGGAGCATAAAAATTATTAAGATCTTTCACATTACAGAAAATGCAGACAGAAGGCATTATTTAATGAATTACCACAGAAAGACCACAGGAAATACAGCAACACAGGTTAAAATACTTTAAAATTGTTTATTATAAAACACACATTTACACATGAAGGCACTTTAAAACCGTTAAAAAATTCTTGTATAAGCTATTGCTTTACTGTTCAGCAAGTCCAAAAATACTTCTTGCCATCACCTAAAAAGGTGAAAAAAAATTTGAACAAATCTGAACTTCATCCAGCTGTAGCACATTAATTTTTCTAATGAAGAAACACTACATCTAATGACAACTAATAAGGATCTCTGCATCAGCCTTCTACAGTTTCAGAGAACAGTAACAGTGTGGGGAGCAGAAGCATAATGCATGATGTTGAATTAAAACCACATGAACTAAACTCTTATCACACAACACTGCAGAAAGACTTACACCGTTAAGCCTGATCATCCATTTCCCATCCAGAAAGGCTGCAATCCTCCAAGCAAATAAAGCAGACCCTGCTGAAAGCTAAATGAAGACTCTTCATTTCCCCTCAACACAGGAGGCTTTTAGGGACTGGAGTACATACACTGAGCAGTTACAGTTGTAACAGCTCTGATGAGCAAATCAAGAAAGAAAAGGTTGCTTCTCTTGTACTTTTTATCTCAAGATCTGAAGACAAATATTAAAAAATTAATAAAATTAAAGGAACTGAACCTACAGGAATCTACATGAAACCTAGTCCACTGTGCGACCATTTCCTCATACTGCAGCTCTCTACAGTCAAACCTTTGAGAAATAAGCACCTTGTTTTGAAAGTAAAAAAAATAAAAAATAATCAAATATATAAGTACTTAATAATTAAAAAACAAACTACAGTTTGTAAACTTTCTACTCACTGCTGAGTAGGGTCCCTGCACACGTACAGTTTTAAATACATTTTTCCTCCATTACTGCTGACCAGATTCAGCTTGAAATCATTCCAGTGTTCTTCCCTGGAACTGTGGTACAGCAGATCTTGCAGCATATACTAAACAAACAAAACAATGAAGTGAACAGGGCTCCTTAAACAAGTCCTATGTAATCGGTCAATTTTTTTTTTTTTTTTTAGTTCAATATACAAATAAACTGAAAAACACAGTGCTGAGGAGTTTCTCTATGGCTCTAATCTTAAATGCAATTATGAAATAAGATCAAGCTACTGATTTACAGTACTGAATAAACCTTGACTTTTCTCCATTTTGGTAAAATAAACCCTACCAAACACCTCAGTGTTAAAACTTAGTTACAAGAATTGGATGCTGGAATTTACACATTGCCAACGAATCCAAGCCTTTAATAGCTATAAACCAAACATATATACAAACATGCCTTATCTGATGGGCTTACATTCAGTGTAGATACTACACAAGAGGCCAAGATCTTCAGGAAAAAAATGAAATTAAGAGATACAATTTGTTAAATGAATTTGTGTATTTGAACAGCTGCAAGATGGCCAAAACCCCAGCTGTTTTTCAACTGTATCCTGCTCGGTACTTCTTCATAGCTAAGCTGCAATACATATGAACAGCTTCTACAGCAGGGTTGCTCTCAGGCTTCCAGCGGGAAGGGAGCAGATCCCATGGCTGCATTCACTGGCTCGAGAGAAAGGTACTTTAGACTCCCTGAACCGTATCTCAGTGCTTTATCCGATGTCAGTATCCACTTCAAGACACTGCTATTTGTACTTCTTATTGCCTTTGTTATTGCAAAAGCTGTCTGATGCACTTCATAACATACACTTTTACTGAAGTTCTGACAGGAGATGGAGCTCAGCAAAATCATACAGCTCAAAACCGCTCACCTCTTCCTGAGGCTAAATGTTCAATTTGTTCTCCACTCCAGTTACTCCACAGTAAAATAATCCATAAAATTCCACATTCTTTTAAAATAAGGCACTTTTAAAGTTTCCCCCAAAGTTTTAAAGTATTGCCCAAATACCAAAAGCTTGAGGAAACTTAACCGACTTCATTCATTTCCTTATCATTCTCTTTTCCAAAAATAAAACCAGTATTACTAGACACTGAGTTACACTCAGAACTCATGATGCTCTAAATTAGGCTTCACAGCATCCAGTATGGCTTTCTACAGATCACACTTTTGCTCAGAGTAAATTATAGCACAGAGTGGCCTTTGGGAATGAAGGTCATCACCACCTCTCATTCTCCGGTGTTTACTACTTAACCCTTGCTTTTTGCATCCTGTGGAGGTCAGGTGAAAGTTCAATGTTAAACAAACTTGGCAGTTGTCTATATGCAAAAGCAAGAAATAAATAGCGCAACAGCTGTATCCAACTCCACAGCTTTTAGATCCCACAGAAAATGGGCAGTTTTAATGATTTGCTCTTTCGCTGACAACATCCTGCAGACGTTTAAGTAGAACATCATCATTTTCCTGGCAGAGTCGCTTCGTAGGGGATTCAGTGTCACTATCAATTGTTATTGCTCGCTTCTTACTCCTATGTTCACCTTGTTTTATCATATTGTTGATGTCCTTCAAACTCTGCAATCAAGAAAAAAATGATCGTGAATTACTATGGCTCCATTTCAAAATTGCTCTGGTTTTAAATTATCTGAGAACAAAAAGTCATTCTGAACCTCTTTGCTGAGCAAGTGATGGATTCTACATTAAGAATTCTACCCTTCACCAGAGAGACTAGTTCAATGAAACCTTACTGCATTAGAACACATCCTAGTTAGAAGATTAATAAACACTCTCTCAAAGTGACTCCTTTTTTGCTTTCTACCTTGGAAGGGCTCCCATTAAATTTATACAGTAGCGCAGTTCGAGGTGTCAAGCAGGCACTGTTCTTGTGAGGTGAAATATAAACAGAATGCTGTTGAGAGATGCGTCGAGGAGACACAGGCTGTTGCTTAATGTTGGGGAATGGAGACAAGGGAGGGGCTTCCATCTGCAAGAGAGGGCAAATTTGGACAGGAGCTGAATCAGACTGTATTTAAGAGCAGTAACTTCACAGAAGGAAAGATGAATACACTCGCAGGTCGTCTTTAGATTTTTTTCCCATAACAGCTAAACAACAGATCAAGTATCCACCAAATTTATTTTCCAGATGCATTACACAGATGCTCCACAGGCATACATACGAGCAAATGGGTGTTGCATTGATACAACGAAGCTGAACCCGGGGTTGTAAACTGAACTGCATCTGAATTTGTCCTCTTGAAAGGCTGTTAAAGCAAGTCCTCATACCATTACCTACAACTATCTAATTTCTGTAACCACAACAGGTGAGGAACAGAACACAATTATTGACATGTGTTTAACTGGAAGGACAAACAACTTTGTGTCTGATTATTAGAGCAAAATTCCAAAATACTTTACTTACTACATGATCCTGGTTTGCGATATCATACTTCAGTGCAAATGATTTAACTCTTCCTACGTAGACTGCATTGTAAAATTTAATAAGATCTCCTCTCTCCTCTGTTCCTGACACACTGGAGTTTGCTGTAGATCGTCCCGAGGAACTGCCAGTTTTCACACATGAGTCTAACGGTAAGAGAGAGCTTCAGAGTTCAGAAACACAGTATCAGCAAACTGGGCGCTTCAGATTCAAACTCACAATATCCAACTGACAAGAATTTGTCCATAAATTGACTAATGAGATGAATTAAAGAAATGTGCTTCAGACAGGAGCAGGGCATGCTGTAGGTGGTTATGAACATTAGGAGGGGCTACAAATCACTGCTAGCAGACTAGTGGATGGTGGCTAAAAAGGCCAACATAAATCTTTATTCCAAACTTCGAAATAGCTGTAGCAAAAAATCGTAGCATAACTGACCCCTTTTCCCAGGCTTATTCTGGGGAGTGGTACAAAGCCATTTGTTGCTCTTAAAACTAAGTTTTAAGCAGGCTGACAAGTCCCAGCTTTCAGCTTCTGTGAAAGTTTTAGTGACCAGCTGGCAAAGAATAGCTTCGTACTCAACTCATGTCTGCTGCAAGCCAGCCATGACACCATCTGCTCAGGCATATTATGAAGCGGCTCTTTGGTGGAAAAAGCTGCAGCCACACAGCAAGTATATTTCTGTTCTCTCCTCCCCAGTTAAGCTGGTCTGCTATTGAATACAACCTTCTGTTTCATCACCCGTACCGTTACTGCCAAGCAAAACAGGGCAACACAGAATAAAGCCTCTTGCAATCCATGCTAGACTAACAAGACAAACACGAAAAGCTTCAGCTGACACACACACTGTGTCTGCCTTGCATCACAACACAAGCACATGTTCCTGTAGGCTGGTGTCAAAAAAGCTGGAGTTAATACTAGATAAGGGAGACAGGAGTGTATAAACTGAAGAAAAAAGTCTGGCAGGAAAAGCAACAGAAGAACTTTGTAACTAAGTACGCTTCGGTGACAAAGCAATGGAGCCCTGTGCCACTTCAGATGCTCTTCAATGGCCAAGAATTGTGGAGCTGCTAGACAGGATGCTGAACCTACAGATCAGCACTTCCTGGATCCTAGTGGAATTTAAAAAACTGCTCCAATACTCATTCAAGCAGTTGAATTCCACCCACAGTGAGAATTTACCATATGGAACAGCCTTTTAAGGTTCTGCGTACATTCTGGCTGCAGATCTGCTCTGCTCACGGGCTCATACATGGGCTTGTGATCTCTCAGTTTCCTGACATGTCACTAAAAACAGGCATGGCGCAATTTTCATGCTTTTCTCAAATACTACTCTTACCCCTTTTCTCCTCTAACCCAGAGCAACAATAATATTAACTATTTAAAAGAAACCTGCATAACAGAAAATGGTGGTCACCATTTTTATTTTCTGAAACAAGTTCTCCCTATTTAAGCCTTCAGGATAGGTGATATTAAGGAAAAAACCTGCCATAATATTCCAGGTACTGTTCATCTTTCTTTGTTAACCAGTGTTGCTATCCAAGAACTACAGTATCACTGACACACTAAGGAAACACTTCAGCCTCAAGTAACCAAATTTCACACAACAAAGATAAAGCGTTTCTTCCAAGTAAAAAGTGTATTTTCCATATCTAACATACAGGAGGGCTACTGAAAAGATGGGTTTCTTTTTCAACAATGCATTTGTTTTTCTTTAATACATTTAAAACTGTAAAACTTGCTTCACTTCTTATTACTTGACAGTTCAGTTCTTTAAAAGCTCACAAGTACATTTTTAAAATCAGATTACTTTGCTGTACCTACCTTCTGTCATCTCCACATCTTGATTTGCATTTTTGTCCAACAGGACATCGGCAGAAATATTTCTCAACAAGACACTCCTATAAACCTACAGGACACAGGGGAAAAACACTCTTGTCAAGGAAAACAAGGAAGTCAGAAGACTAGATGAAATCCATCCGAGTAAGAATGAATGTAACACTGAAGAGGATTTGACTTTTCCCTTATCAGCATAAACATTTGAAAAGCCACCTCTGATTTATAAAAAGAAAAGGCAACACTATTTACTCACATGGCTGTTTGCTTGTGGCTGATTTCTGTAACTTTTCATTATGTCCTGAAAAGTTCTTTCCTCTTTGGTTACCTGGCAAAGAAAAGGCTATTGAAGACCAAGTGCAAGCAGCAAAGCTGGGGCTGCTCGAGTCCAGACTATTCAATCAGCTTCCCTCTATACAGCTTTTTTGTATTACTATGAATACATTTTTAAAACTTAGTTCTGGTGATGCGAATATGAAAACACAAGCATTTTTCTTGTTCAGGCATTCCTTGTTTCTTATCTACTAAAGCCTTTTGCTGCTTACGATGCTTAGGAATTATTCCTTTTCTTACTTTTCTTCTACTGACACTAAATATTAAAGAAGGGAAATATATTAAGTCAAAAATGTATTTGTAAATTTGAAAACTGGACCCCTTAACTTTTCTAAACAGAATATGAGGAAATCCTGAACAAAACACTAGGCAGGTATATACACACACATGCAATTTCAGCTTTCTTCTGTACCTCAGAACAGCTCATTTGTTAAAGGACTTTGTTTTTCAGTCACACCATCTGTGATTTTAATAGCAGATGAGCAACAATTTTTATAGTGGGAGCCAGGAGAGAATGCATCAAGGTCTCTGCCTAAACTGTCAGGTCTCACACTGCACCTCCAGTGTCTCCAATAGCACTCAAAAGACTGTATTTAAAAAAACAACAACAACCA
The DNA here is from genome assembly GCA_035590275.1 of Ibycter americanus. NCBI lineage: Eukaryota > Metazoa > Chordata > Aves > Falconiformes > Falconidae > Ibycter > Ibycter americanus. The sequence continues at coordinate 578,117 of JAVJGI010000002.1, read as the reverse complement.
CTAAACCCCACAAAACAACTGACGAACTACACGATAAAACGCAGAGCACTGACTAGTCAATGGTTTTGCTTTTCTACAGCTAGCTATCAGTATCAGTGTCAAATGAGTGTAAGCTGTGCTATAGTTAAGAGCACAGGTGGTCACAATTTGAACATCAGTTTCCCTCCACAGACAGTGCTCCTCTTCATTTGTCTTCCCTCAAGAAAGTAGTCCAGCCCCAGTGTTTTACTCAATTTGTGTCTGAATCAGACTTGATGGCCATTGCAACTAACAGCTCTCAAGTTTGAGTCAAACCAATATTCTAGTTTCATAATCCAACTTAACACCTTACATCAATGCTGGCAAATTGAATAGGAAATGAAGAAGCATGAGTAACAGGCAACCAGCTCAATTCCTCAACTTGAATCTTCAAAAGCCAAGTTTTTTGTGGAACAGAAACTTTCCATCCCTACATACGGTTGCAAGCTCCTGCAGATTTTGGCACCTGCATAATTCTGTAACTGTAATAGTGTTTTTAGTTCAGATTACATAGATCATGAAGATGGCAAACAGGATAGAAAACACAAACACGGGGCAATGAGACCACACACTGCCTTGTATATGCTGACCAACACTCATTGTGAATGTGCTCAGTAAGAGAAGAAAAATCCTCAACCAACTGGCTGGTTGGTTGGAACTTTTAAGATTATGCAAAACAAGGGAAAAATATACTGGAACTTCATCCACTTCTTGGAAGGACTTCTCCTTTCCCTCCAGTAATATGACATGAATAAAGCAATCAAATTTTAAACTGTGAATACAATTTAATTTTCAATTGACATAAAATTCCCTGAATTTCTTAAAACTACATGTTACCTTTGCCATGATATAAAAGGCACAGAGCAGAAGCTGGTCCAAATGTCTGTCCTTCATTAGATCAGCACAATGAACCAATGTGAATTCAAAGCATGTCCATATCTTCCTGCGTAAGTCATTGGAAACGTCCAATTTTAAGCACAGATCACGCAAGCGCACACTTGCCAGATGATAAACCTGGGAAAAGAAAAAAAAAAAAAGAGACATGCAGTAAACAGTCAAGCCAAATGAGCTTAACTTAGTCTGCAAAAATGAAAGTCCTCCAAGTAGAGCTGTTCTGTATTTGAATAGCTCATTTCTGCAAAATTTCCCCCTTCTGCCCAAGACAATGTCTTCAAAGACTAAGCTGTCAACTCTGTTCAGTTGTTGAATCTCTAAAGCTTATAGGAAATCTGCTTAAAAACCATTACGACTATAGCTTCTATGCCATATCACTCACTATAATGGAACACTTCCAACAAGCACAAAGAAGGAATGTATTTTAATTACAATTAAGTATAATCTTAGATTAGCAAGATGATGGATTCTTTATTCTTTTTGATTACCAAAAATCTGTCTCAAAAACCTGAAATAACTACCAAGTGCAACACTAGCCTTCTTCCATCTATTTCACAAGTTCCCACTTCATAGATAGTAATTAGGCACATTCTTTATGTTGGGAAGCAAAAAGACTTCATTTCATTTTCACTTGCTCTACTGAAGAGGAACAATAAAGGAAAGTAGGAAAAACCTATCAGTTTGAATATGATGAACAGCATAAATAGAAGGTAAAAACTTAAAGACATTTAAGTGAAAATTATAGTTCTCCTTCATTACCAAGAGGAACGTGTTGCCTACCACGTGGTTGGTCAAATACATGGCTACAGCTGCAGCATTCTCCAACTGACAGTAAAGCTTCCAAAATGCAGTCAGAGTTCACGCCTGGCAGCTGGCTAATCAATTCTTAATCCATTCTCAGAGAGGCAGACTGTCACTATCAAAATTAAAGAACCAATAGTTCAGACACAGGATGTGGCTTACAAGTGTTTCCAGGAATTAAGATTTACCTTAAAGATCGTTCAGTGTAGAATCCTCTACTTTTACAATACAGAAACTCTGAAAGGGGAAAACCTCTGAAAGCAACTTCACTAGTAAGAAAATAACAGCAAAAAAATCTAATATTTTTGAGAGATTACTTTAAGCATACATTCTTTGCAGGGATTTAGGGGAGTTACCCTTGCCTCCTCCAAAGACTCCTCAACCACTCCACACTGGAAATGAAAGTAACTAGGAACAAGTATTCTGAAGGTTCTCTGAAGCACACCCAGTTCTTCGCTTACCCCTTAAATGCTCCATTATTTCAAGAAGTTCCTTCTTTCTAGAAAGTTTTAGATAGTGTGTTATTCATCACTGCTTTCTGAGGTCCTGTATCAGCAAGACCAGCACTACTGGGTAGATCTCAAAATTGCAAATGAGAATCTCCAGATGCAGGGTCCGAAACAGGGCAGTTTTGAGTGAGCAAGACACAGGAGAATAATCTGATATGTCTAATGCTTGCAAATGCAGGAGGCAGCAAAAACAGAGAAGTAAAGACTACCACTGTTTCACAGAAGCATTTAGCTTTGAAAAGACCTTTGAGATCATCAAGTCCAACCCTTAGCCCAGGACTGCCAAGTCCATCACTAAGCCCTGCCCCTAAGCACCACATCTACATGTTTTTCAAATGCCTTCAGGGATGATGATTCCACCGCCTCCCTGGGCAGCCTGCTCCAAGGCCTGACCACCCTTTCCATGAAGAAATTTTTCCTAATGTCCAATCTAAACCTCCCCTGCTGTAGCTTGAGGCCATTTCCCCTTGTCCTGTCACTAGTTATCTGGGAGCAGAGACCGACCTCCACCTTGCTACAGCCTCCTGTCAGGCAGCTGTAGGGAGCAACAAGGTCCCCCCTGAGCCCCCTCCTCTCCAGGCTGAACCCCCCC
>JAVJGI010000002.1:558164-575006 GCA_035590275.1 Ibycter americanus | reverse complement strand
GCCTGGGGCTGGTGTGACCCACGGGCAGGACCCGGCGCTCAGCCGTGTTGAACTTCATACACTTGGCCTTGGCCCATCGGCCCAGCCTGCCCAGACCCCCCTGCAGAGCCTCCTGCCCTCCGGCACACCAGCACTCCCTCCAACTTGGTGTCATCTGCGAACTGAGGGTGCACTCGATCCCCTCGGCCAGGTTGTCAATAAAGCTAGTAAAGAGAACCGGCCCCAGCGCTGAGCCCTGGGGAACCCCCATGAGCCCGGTGCCAGCGGGGTGTGACACCATCCCCCACCGCGCTCTGGGCTCAGCCAGCCAGCCTTTAACCCAGCGCAGAGCGCACCCACCCTGGCCACAGCAGCCAGTTTCTCCAGGAGATGCCATGGGAGACCGTGTCAAAGGCTTTACTAAAGTCCAGGCAGACAACATTCACAGCCGTTCCCTCATCCACTAAGCGGGTCACCTTGTCATAGAAGATCAGGTTGACCAAGCAGGACCTGCCTTTCAAACCCATGTTGGCTTGGCCCGATCTCCCGGCTGTCCTGCACGTGCTGCGTGAGGGTACTCAGGAGGATCTGCTCCATAACCTTCCCCACACCCAGGTCACACTGACAGCCTGTAGTTCCCCGAATCCTCCTTCCTGCCCTTCTTGTAGACGGGTGTCACGCTGGCTAACCCCCAGTCAACTGGGACCTACCCAGTTTGCCAGGGTTGTTGATAAATGATGGAAATGATGGAAAATGATGGCTTGGTGAACTCCTCTGCCAGCTCCCCCAGTACCTTCAGGTACTTCAATAATTAGCAGCTTCTACATTAGATAGATTCTTAGATAATTAGCAGCTTCTATAAATAACTAACAGGAAAAAACCCCACGAAACACCTCATGGCAAGGGGAAGGAAGAAAACTGGATTCTCTGCAACACTTGACAACATCTCTTCCCTTCTCCTCCCAGGTATAAGAACTGCTCATGCCAAAGGGAAGGAATGTGAAGACTGCAAGGTAATGAAAACTGCACAAGGAGGCAAGTTTCAGCACGGCCACAAAGAGAAGCAAAGCATGACTTCCTAATAAAGACACTTACCTTTCTGTAAAACAGTGCCAAGGATCCCGTTTTCTTTGGTTTGCTTGCTGATGACAGATGCACTTCCTGTGCTTGATTCACCTGAGGGTGGCAGGGAGCCTGAGCCTCCATTTTACAGGGCTGACCTAAATTTATTGAAATGGGTATCAATGTGATCCCACCCAATTCATTTGCAATACCTGGAGATGATACACACATCCAGAAATAAACCATTTGCTTTCCTCATGCGGCAGAGTTAAACTGCAAATCATACAGTAATTCACAAACATTTCATACTAAAGACACCGCATCCTTCTGTACTGGATGCTAAAAAGACTCTCTGTCCCTCAGAGTCTCCAGAAATGATTAAAAATTACGTTTCGGGTAATGCTTAAAGGAAGAACATGAATGTGATCGATCATTTCTAAAATTATCTGAAACTACTAAGTTTACAAGACATCACAATTTCTGTAGTCAGTGTTCCACTCTTGGGGGAAGGTGGGCATTCCTTTTTTTTTTTTTTTTGTATTATTCTGCAAACCTGACAGCATATCATACACAGTCCTCATTAGTTTCTTTGATAGTCAAATTCTCTTGCTGAAAATCTCCTTACACATGAAAAATAGGTTGTTTTTTTTTTCTTTTCATCTTTATCTACAGACCCGGGTTTTAAATCAAAAAAGGCTATAAAACTAATTTCTCATGTATCATTTTCAGAAATAGTCAAGCACCACCCAACTTGAACAAAAAAATCCCCTACTATTTTGCTAATGCTAAAATGCTAAAATAGCCCTTATCCAGACATTCTAGAGCCTTTTAAGATTATTATAGACCAAAGTTAAGATAGAATAGTAAGTCATTGAAGCTGAGAACCAAAGCATCACTTAATCTTCGGTGACGTGTAACTGCAAGCAGCAAGAACTCCACAACTTTGTCTGCAAGGAGTAACCCTCAGGATGCTTGTCAGATATTAGACGTCTCCACGGAAGATGTCTGCAGAAACTTAGGTTTTTTTTTACTAAAGCAATACATGCTCAAGATGCATCATTGGCCTAAGCAGATCTTAAGAGCAAGCAAAACATCTAGTAGAGAAGAAAAATAGGAAGAATTCGTACCATGCAGTGGGATAGTAACCTTCTGTCCCGTTTTTCCCGGTACTGTAGCTGTTGTCATGGTTAGTACTGTTTGGCCAGGAGAAACACTTTCAGCAGCAACGCTTGACGCTGGAGCAATTGTCAGCTTAGTTCCTTCAGTTATGATTTTTTCCATCTGCATTTCTTTGGGGCTGTCATCTCCAAAGAGCCTTCTCTTAGCGCTTCCAGCTGTAGGAGAACTGTAGCGCTCATGAACAGAGATTGGTGACAATGGCTGCATGTCTAGTACGCACAGGAGAAAAAATTAAAAAAAAAAAAAAACTTAAGAGCAGCAGCTAAATAGGAATACTTCTCCACAGGAAGGGAAACCTTCAAACCCACAAAACCCAAGTACAAGGAATCACTCTTAGTTAAGAAGAATTAATCTCACAGTTCACTGTTCCTAGGCAATACGAACAAGGCTTATAGCATAACTGTCTCCTTTTATTTTGTAGTCATCCCAGACAGCTCAGTTTCACAATCCAGTAGCACAAGGAAGACAAGAGTAACCAAACTGATTTGCAGAGACCGAGGAACACACAGGATTACAGACACTTACTCCAGTCTGCTTAGCAGATTAGTAACACTTGCAAGCGCTATTCCTCTGAACACATTCCTCTACAGGAACACTGGCCGTATTGTTCTGTATGTTCTGGCTTTTAAACTCTAAACTAACCCCAGTCAGAAGCCTCCACCCTCACCCATCCCCAGTTCCTCTCCAGCTTTTCTGCTGCTTTCAAACATTTGCTCCAGTAATAAGACTGATGTACACAACACTAGCTTACAGGCCTCTGTTCCTCTGGCTTTTTGCATTTCTGCTCAAGTCTGGCAGCCACTTGCGAGGATACCAGTGACAGCAGTTTCCTGTTTCCCACAAAGCAGAAACCTTCCGGATAACTGGTGAGGTAAGACTGACCAGAGACCTTACTTTTAACTCTGCCAGGATGGTTTTCTTGGTACAAGGGGTAAATACACATTCCCAATCCCCATCTTTTCCATGTGAAGTTAGGAGCAGCATTTGGTACTGGATTCTCATATACAAGTCCCAAACAGCCCTACCCATATATAAGACACCACCTCCACCCTTCCATCAAATAACTAACCACAACACCTACAGCAACTGTTTATATATCTCTTTCCTAATGAGTATTAAAAAAACCCAAAACCAGTCTTGTAATGGAATTTGCCAGACAAACACAAAAGGAGACAACACCACAGCAGCAATCAGTCTATAGTACAGCAGCAAGAACCTATGGACTACTGTTTGGGATACAAGGAAAGCAGCAATTCCGAACTGGGAAGTACAAAAAAGCAACAGCAGTGCTGCCACTGCCTCTTCACCCTCACTCTCAAGAGACAGTTCTGTGCGATACCTAGGAACCTGCAAAAAACAAGGCAGTTCTTCAGAGGAAAGAACACTGCAGACGAAGTATTGTCGCCCCTCCTGCAAAAAAAAGTTCTGTAGGAAGGAGGAATAAATGCAGCTCTGTCATTCCATTTAAAAAGTCACCTAAAATCCAGTCAAACTTACTGAGGGGGAAAAAAACATCAAAAAACCCCCTGGAAAAATCTGAACAACAAAGGACAATAACCCATCAGATGACAACCCACCCGAAAGTAAGGCAACCCTTGCACCAAAACAGGGGCAAAACCTGCTCCAGTTCAGAAGTGAAGCATTATCACCAATGTCTGCTGTCAGTAAGACACAGCAATGCTTTGACCAGATGCATCTAGACTTTCCATGATCAAATAACAAAGCTTCACAATTCTGAATGCCTAGTTCAGATTCAAGATTGCTTTTTGCAATTATAAAGAAGTCTCAACTTCCTCTCCCCAGATTCACACATTCAAATATTAGAAACCTTAAACATACCCCGTCTTAAACTCCCACCAAGATCTGTCCGAACCTCTTTTACTCGAGGATGAATTATAGGAGATATTGGCATCATAGGCAAATGTCCAAGCCCACTCCCTCCATTGCTTGCTTCGAAATTACTGGGAAATATTACCTGAGAAATAAGAAACGTCAGTGTAAGAGAGCAAACAGATTCCCCTTCTTTGTGCCAGTCTATTAACAGAAGCTTTTTTGCAGCAATTGTCTCATGTGAACAGTTTTCTGTATGAAACAACAGTAAGAAAAAGAATGTGGATTTCTTAATAAAAAGAAAACAGGTAACATACTTCTTCACAGGTTGGGACCTTGTTTTCTGAGGCCTGGAGGGCATTCCAGAGTGCCGAGTCCTGAGTCCAGGCGAGACTCTCAAGAATTTGTTCTTCGATGCTGTTGAGGTGCTTCACCATGTCCCTGGAAAGTCCTTCCTCAGACCGAATCAGTACCTCAATTACCTAGTGGTAACAAGACACACGCACAAAGCCCTATCACTCATACTTAACACTATCAAATCATTATTAATTTCAGGATCCCGTTCAAAACTTCTCTTCAATGCAGAACACTCCAGCCTGCTCCTTGCATCTTAATCTTCCTCAACCCTCTTCTGATACCTCTTTTTTTTTTTTTAATCCCCCTTTTCCAAAGGCAATCCAGGTGTTGGAAACTGACAGTAGATGTCCCATCAATGCAGATAAATCCACTCCCAGGTTGGTTTTTTTTTTTCTCTCACCATCGCTAAGCATGTGCGGAATGAAAGCACTAAGCACACGCAGCACTCACCCAGCACATGCAGCTTACCTAGGAAGATACAAGCAGGTATATCCACTTAGGCTGGGTACGTGAGAACCCCAGCATTTAAGCTTTCCTTCCTTTCAAACAAGCAGCCCATAATGAAAAGGGTTGAAAACCACTGTTATAAAGTTTGATTTAAGAAAGATCTAGAACCTTTAACATGTACAAATTAGGGTTGAAGAGAGTTGAAAGGGCCCTTGAAATATCATACTCCACCCCTATGCTCCAATGCAACATCCACTTTATTTATGCTTTTTTCTGAAAGAGGAACATTCACCCTGGTTTTCTAAAGCTCCAGAGATGGAAATACTGTAAAACTTCCCTGGAGGACTTACTGATGTGTTTACTTATTTATACTAGAGAAACTAAGCACTCAAGCAACAAAGTAACAAATGGCACAAGTAGAATAATAAATATTGGCTCTCTCCTGTGAGGTCTTTGTGATGCTAATTTTTTTCAAGTAAGAGTGCCGCAAGAATGTACGCTGAATAGCAAAGAAAATTCAAATCAAATGTAAATCTGTTCCACAAAGTTGGATCTGCACCAGAGCATCTGGTATTGATGTAGGCTACCAACAGCAGCAGCAGTATTGACAGATTTGTTTCAGTTTCACTACTGCCCTACATCTGAGGATTAAAGAAGGGAGAACAGAATAGAAAACAGCTTTCCCAAAGGGTTCAGTTTTCTTGGTTGTATTGTCTAGACAGAACTACTTCTGATTTATTCAGGACTAACCACAGTAAGCCATTAGGTATATCTAGTAAAAGTAGGAGGCATACAGACAGATGGTAAAATGATCAGAGAAGTCGAAGAACAGAAATGACCTTGGAGGCAAGGGGGAATGAGGTTAAAAAAAGGAGTAAAAATAGGGAACACCCAGGAAAAGAGATTTTACGTTCTGTTATATAAAACAGCAGACAAGAACATAAAATCTAACAATGTAAACCTGTAATAAGTAGTAGTAGCCAAAGGCAACAAAGAATATTATTCCTGTTTTATCACTAATAAGCAGAACTATAGCTTGCAGTCAATAAATATGAGTATCATCAAAATATTTATTGGAATGCTTTAGTCTACTAAAAGCATATATATATTAAGAACTAAAAGTTGCAATCAACAGCACGTTACAGTTAAGTAGCATCTACAAAATCTTTTTCTTGCTTTAAATTTCAGCTTCAACTCTGGCATTACACATTCCAGGTAACATACTTAAGGACAGCCAGAATTTAGAATAGACATATTACACATTAACATCAGTCCTTCTCCTATTTGATTACCTAGGAAGGAAAAGCAGCATCCTCTAAGACTCTCAGTCCATTTTTAATACAGATCCAGTCCTAAGACAGTATTTATTTACCTTATAGAAATAGAATGGCCTCAGGTCAAGAACTTCAATAATCCAGGGAAAGGTACGAGGTGAGCTATATGCAAAAAGCACAATCTCCAAGCAGCATGCCATGAGGGAGCGGTGAAAGACATCTTGTTCCAAGAGAGCCTGAAGTGATGACAGAAAATGTCAATGAACTGAAGCCTGGGAAATGGAAGTGTGAAATTTGTGGCATGAATAGTACACAGTTTATTGCTGGAGAGAAGACCTACTGCTTTTTTCTACCTTCCACAATCTCTCTTTACAGGGAAGTTTAGAATGGCACAGACCAGAAGCAGACTAACAGTGCCAAAACCATGACATTTTTCATAATATGGCCAAATGAATCTGCCGCCCCATTGCGAATCACAAAGCAGAACAAATGCATTGCTGTCTAACATGAATTGATACTGTTCATTGGATAAAGAAGAGAATAAAAGTTATCTGTCCATAAAGTGATGATTCTAGAAGGCAACACAAATTAAAGATGGTTAGTTATGCCAGAATTATACCATTTTTAATAGCAGTAAAAACTACATTTAGGCACCTTCCATATATTTACCCTTTTTTAACATTAACAATATTCACAGACTACTCTACTGCAGGCTGCTCTGTTCTGGAACTGTCTGAAGATAAACACCTAGAGAAGGTTACAGAAAATGTTCTCCTCTTTTACCATTTTTTTTTTTTTTTCACTTACAGTCAGATCCTTGCCATGTAATCTTCTTGTTTCTTGCACCATTATAGTCTCCAAGATCTTATAGTACAAGATCTCTGCCAGTTTTAATCTGTTTACAGCAAAATCTGAAATTTAAAGCCAACAGAGATGAAGCCCGATGCCATTTGCACAAGCGGTCTTAAGACTAAATTGACCAGTACTTGATCTCTAAGGAAACAGTGCACATGTGTATGTATAGACTTTGCAAATAAAAAAGTACGTTCAGAAAACCACTAGTCAGAAGAACAGCATGAAATTCTAGAAGTGTTTTAAAGGATTATGTATTTTATTATTTCTAGTGAGGTAATTTTGCAGACAGTTGCAATAATTTTCCTATTTGTATTCCGTTGCCTTTAAACTTTAATGCTAGGAAGAATGCAAGTTTGCAATTTTTGCTAAGAGCTGCTGTAGTTTCAGTGCTCTCTTGGTTATCTCATTTTGAACTGAAAGCTTGGTTTTACTCTAAAAAATTTTTATTCTTTACGGTGTTCTGTCTGACAGCAACAGTTTTCTGTTTGGATATGTTTGGGTTAAAACCAGCACCACTGTGTTAAATACTTAAACAATAGTATATGTATGCATCTCACTTGCCCTGGTTCAATATTTTGAAACATCCCATGCATTTCACATCCATACCTATATGAGATCCTGGCTGTTCATCTGTTGACTGAGTGTAGCTGCGACAGAATGTCTCACCTATTTCTTTTACTCTGCTCACAATGCTTTCCATAGGGCTGCGTGCACAAGACCTGAAGTAGAACACAAAGAGAAAGCCTTGTACATATAAATAAATACCCAGTTTCAAAAAAACTCTCAAATGAAAATTCCACCCAAATAAAAAGAAGAGAAACTAGTTATACTGAGCTTTCCTCATCAGGCAATAACCTGTATTACCACAGAGGAGAGAGGAAAACATAAAACCTACATTAGTATCATTTCCTATTTTCTTTTCCTAACCGAGCTGAGAGGCTAAGCAGATTTTGGAACAAAAGCAGGAGAAAGCTAGAACTACAGTACAACACTCCGGGGAAGAAAATGTATCTGGTAGGAGCAAGGTATTAGGAAGGATGCTACAACAGGCAACCAACCAACCAACTGCATCCACGAGACCACACAAACCAGGCATGGTCTGAGGGAGTACAGGAAAGATTTCAAAGTGAAGAGTCAACATCTTTCCAAAAATACCTTATTTACTAGCAAGGCAGAGAGGAACTGATGAACTCCACACAGTCACCATCACAAAAAGGGGCCAGAGAATCTCTTTGTCTGGAGAAGCTCTTCCTGAATGCTTCTAGATTTTCCAGCAATTCTGTATTAGAGGACGGTGGCTTGTGCCCAGTGTCAAATTAAGACACTGAACTATTTTGAAAAGCTAGCCTTGAAATAAATTAAGGTTTCATTGAACAAAGCCTTCCAAGTAACTTCAAAGTTATGTTTCCAAGGAATTTTCATTTGAAAGAGAATATACCCAAAAGCGCAGAATATTATACATAGTCCAAAACACAGTTCTTACCATTTCTCCCACTCAGACAGTACATACCCTACTGCTTGCTCATACCCAAGATGAGCAAATTATTCAACACACTCCTTATCGGAGGTTTACTCAATTCTTTTCTTTGTTTTAGTATTTGCATCTCTTGACAGACTGGTTCATTACTTGAACACACACATTTTTCATTAGAGACTGCAGACAACTTAATGTTTTAATTGTGTAATATAAATAATACTAGAGTCCTTAAAAAAAAATCCAAAAAACATTTAAAATAGAAATGCATCTTGCTGAGCATTTGTAAACTTCTAAGAACAAGTGCTAGGAAAACTTTCAAAATACTCATAACTCCAAAGATGAGAACTAAAGGAAGTATTTTTCACCTATTTGTGACAGTGCTTTAAAAAAACATCAGTTTTGCACTTCAGATATCAAGTGGTAATACTAAATGTCCATTCTGATTAATAAAAAAAAAAAATATATTTGGAGATCTTACACCATAATCCTGCAAAGCCTTAATGTGAATGGATGTTAGGCAAACACCCAACAGCTTTACAGGTATTTACTATTAAATTATTGCTCTTTGTGAGCTATGAAGCAATACTGCTCTACCTTTTATTGATAAACTATTTTGTTTATACTCATCTGCTTATGCGCCAACATTTTCACATGCATTTCACTACAGCCAGCGTGCAGTCATGTCTCTGGGAGCCAAATGTATGGACTGATGTATATAACTGGGACTCTGTCCTCTGAATGGTGATCGTGAAAGTCTGGGACTGTGTTCAGTAGTCACTTGCCATGATGTCCTAATACCATACAGCAGCTATAGGGGCTGAGTGAAAGGCTCTTGACTAGGAATGCTCTAACTCCTGCTGGGACAGCTGCCCTAGGACAGACATCACGGCTCAGGGAGGAAACCAATGAGTTGCAGCATGCTCAGGGAATGGCCACCAGAACAACCAGGGAAACGGGAAACATGGCTGCTGCTATCCAAGAGATCAGCACTGACAATAATCAGGGTCACTGCTAGGCTTATATATATGCTATAAAGTTAGATTAAGGTATCCTGAAGTACTATGAAGGAGAAGTGGGGAGCCTTTAGGCTGATTTTAGTCTTATCTTCCCAACTCTTTAAGGCAAAGATTACAGCTTGTTGACTCCAGCACTTCCCTTCTCCCCCCAAACACCTCTGGCAACACAGCTACCATATCTTTTAATTGAGATACCTTAAAATAAAAAAGTATTTGGCTTTCAAGCACACAAACAGCTAAATTAGCAAAACCCGAAGCTACATTAATACAATGGCGGTGACAAGTTGGAAGGGGGTGCGTGCATTCAGCTGTCTTTCTCCAGATGACGAGATCTGGACAGCAGATCTTTCAACTAGAATAAGGCCAACAGACAAAAATACTCTACACAAAAAAAATCAAATTTAAGCAAGAAAGCAGTCACAAGCATGAAAAGATGAGTTTCCGTTTGTATGACAGCAGCTGCAGTGGAATACTTACTCAAAAATAGCTATAAGATGTTCACTTGGTGCATTTTTCAGTCCAGCCACAATGTTCTGCAACCGGCTCACGCTTTGTGTTGCTGAAGCAACAGGAGTGATGACAGCTTCCTTTTCTCGTAGGTATCTTCTTCCAGTCAGTGGAGTTGAAGGTGCAAATGACCTTTTCTGTCAGACAGAGAAAAATAATGAACAAAAATCAGTCAACAGACCTGCTTCAAAAACCTTTCAGATGAGCATCTCCTGCAAAATCGCTCCAAAGATTAAAACGACACCACTAGCACACTACCAGAAGGCTGCCATCAAATCTGTGATCTCAGAACTGACTATAAAGTAGTTAAAAGTTTTTGCAGGACTCCATAAATAGAAAATGTAACAAATTTTCAGGCAGACTAAAGTTAACACAAAGGCTTTTTTAAAATAAAATACAGGAAAGCGAGACTTTACATCTTAAAACCTGTTAATTTTTAAGCTCACTTGAACATTGAAAAATGCAAGAAAGAGAAAGCATACGCTTCTACTCACAGTCCCTGACTGCGTTACTTGGGTGACACAAGGAGAACACGGCAGGGCTCCCTAGGAGAGGGTCACAGGAAAACATTCTTTGGGAAACTTTGGGAAAGACTCCCCTTACTCAAAGACCAGCGTAGCACTAAGCAGATGGAGCTGTGTTGACTGCAATTACCTATTTGTATCCTGCTTTCTGGAAGCGATGCAGTAAAGTATTTGGTTTTGAATTATTAGAACAGACTACATTTTGAAGATGGAAGGCAAATAACGAGGAAAGGTTAAGCCTGCAGTTAGTATACATAAAAAGCAATGAGATCGTTGTTATACTACAGAAAGTGAAGTTCAAAATTGATAAACTCATTCCAAACACCTGTCTTTAATTTGCCTGAATATGAAACACATATTTGGGAGAAAAAGTTAAGCCATATAATTCATTTAGACCAGCACTAGCATCTTGTAATTAGTATTCTTATTTTTAATTGACATGTAAATCAAACAGCATGTGGTTCTTTCACACAGCCAACACCATTTTTCCCCCCCTTATCCAAGTTTAAAAAAATTATTCATCAAGTGTTTTCCCCCATGTCACCTTCATTAAATACGTTTTACATTTTTAAACATGGTGAAAAATTAACTCTGGTTATAGGCTACTTTTTACAATGAAGAGTTAAGACTTTGGTGTGTTTTATGTCTCGAACAATATTTTCCATAAAATACTACGCAAGTTGACTTCTCCTGTCCTAAAAAAGGAAACACCAGGAAAACAAATAAATTTATCCAGCATAAAGGCTTCATGGTATTCTTCTGGGGTATAAATGAAGTTTGAGCAAAACTATATATTTAGGTATTAACTACTTGTTGACCTTTCTGGACAAAACCAGACTATACACATTAAAGCACTCTCATCCTCTTTAAGGAACAGTTATTTGCTAAATTCAACATGGAAGAAGACATGACCATTGCTCCTTAGCAAGAGAGCATCCTCTGAAGCCTGCAAATGGCATTCAACGTCTTCCTCTCAAGAAGCAGCTCAGGAAATTCAAAGTCACCTCAATGATTCAAACAGCATACAAGGATGGAAAAAACTTGAATTAGTACTTCAAGTGAGATCAACATGTTAAATTAATCACCTTTTCAAAATGCTGCTGAAGGTGGCACTCCACGTGAGCTCTTGCTGCCGTTTTCCCTACTGGCATGTCTGCAGGAAATTTTCGAGGAGTGCCAATTTCTTCTTCGGCATCAGCTCCTAGGAAAACTCTCTCATCAAAGTCACCCACTGTCAGAACATACTCTTCATACTCTTTATTTAGTGCTTTGCTGAAAGAGAAGCCCAGGTTTTATATCAAAGGTTAACCTACTGAAGAAACAAATGAAAGTGCCAGTGGAGCTAAGGTACAAAACCAAAACCAACACGCACTGGAAGCGTTCAGTGCTTTCAGCAGCAGCGCTGCTTGCAAACAAGACTTCACTGCCCCAGCAACCTGCCCACGGCTGCTGTCCCTGCCTGCCTTCGCACCCGCAACCTCCCCTGGTCCCTCAATGATCGGCTGCAGGGACCACCCCTCCTCCTGAGTTACCACCGCCATTTGGTGCTCGGTAAGAAGAGTTAAAAAACAACTTCACTTCCATCCCAGTTGCAAATGAAATAGTTTGGAAGTACTCTACTGATCAGAGGTTAAATCTCTGTATACGCAGAGCACATGAATGGTAGATATATTAAACTAGCTATATTTGATTTCTAGTTTTGCCCCTTGATAGCCCCTAATTTTCACAATGGTACAGAGGAAGGGAAATTTAAGAGCTAGCCGCCTGGATTCAATTTTTAAAATCCCCACTGACATATGATACCAAGCAAATCTTTCCTTTTCTTTACTCCAGCTAATCCAATTCTAAGACACTAATCTCACAAAGGCTGCAAAGCTTTAAACTTTTACTTGGGAAGCAGAATGCAACTTTTAGATACAAATCAGAAACAGCTCACATCATTAAATCCTGCCTGCATGTTTTTCGTGATACATGAATGCTGTATGAAATACCTTTTGCCTGCAAAGTGTCTTAGTAATTCAAGCTACCGCTTAAGCACGTACATTAATGGAACATAACAATGTATTCATGATGCAACTGACTCTGTGATCCCACAGGAAACCTGACTATATCACAGGTTCACCTTCCCCATGTCTTAGAAAAAGTAAGGGTCTATGAAAAGTTTAGACAGAGAAACAGAGAGGCTTCCAGGCTTCTTTAGATGTCAAGCTACTTACAAAAGAACAGGGACTACTGTATCATTCCACATGACAGTATTATTAAAGCAATACTGTTAATTTAAGAAGTTAACTGCTTCGAATGGATCACTGCAACACTTTTATATCTGAACTTGAGTGTTATCTACACTGTTGAAACAACTGACTCTTTGCTCAAAATTCTCAAAGCAAACCAACAAATTAAAAACTCACCTTGCAAAAACAAATTACTAGGTATTTCTGGAAAAGGCAAAAAAAACCCTTTAAGGGATCCAGAACAAAGCAGCTGCTGTTCATATTTTGCATTTAAATTAGCTTTCAGAAGTGAACATTAGAAGTTTCTGAAACAACTATACTTGCCTCCCACAGAAACGCTCTACCTCTTTTTTGTGGTTTTGCAATTGTCGCTTCTTTTTCTTTGAAGTACTTCTGTTGCATTCACAGATTTATACACTCAAATTGGAGACTGACAATGAGTCTAAAGACTTCCCTACTCAGGAGTAATATTTGAGGTGTGTATAGAAACACATCTGTGAACTTGAGAGTCAAGGTTTTGACTTGCATTGGATTACTCAAAGGTTACAGTTGCCAGAAAGTAAGGACAAGCACCATAAAAACCTGACATTAAGGAAGAAACTCTGCAGCTGACCCCCTGATATTTGACATCCCCAGATCCAGAAAGCATTTCAGCCAGAGAGCAGCTTTGATTGCCAAATAATTAAAAGCCATTAGTTATGGCAAGATAAAGGAACAGGAAAACCTGGGACTTAGCATTCAAAGGCCTGTATTTTAGAAACGAAACCAAACCCCATGATTAAGAACATAAGCTGTAACTTACCTATTTTCTGTAAAATTGCAAAGATCCAACAGACATTCTCCTTTTAAGATCTAAGAATGAAAAGCAGAAATATCTTACATAACAAAATCAAAACTGTTCCAGCTCTAACAGTGTGAGGGCACAATGGTTTTAGCCAAAAAGGAAATAAGATTTAGGAGCATAACTGGACCCCTTGGGGGTTTTTTTGCCTAGACCCAAGGACTACGATGCCATTAGCAAGACAAACAGCTGAGAACAAAGCCCAACTCTATCCAAGCTCTAGATAAACCCAATCTTCAGAAACAGTGCTGCTATTTAACATCTGTTCCACTGGTGGGTTAGGGACTGACTTGATGAAAAACTACACAGAAAATGCCACAGAGCTTGGAAAAAACCCAGACAGAACAATCTGTACACCTGCAACCTCAACCTCTTCCTTCCAAAGCATTTTGCTCAATTCCAAGAGAAGCAGCAGGACCCGCACTATCGTGACAGTTATCCCAGGAAATTATTTCACAATGACATTACTTTTTTGCCTCAAGAAAACATCATCATCCACAATCCAGTTTCATACTGACAAAAAAAGGAAAGCAAAGATTCTCCACTGACATAAAAAGCCAGAACACAGGGGACCTTACAGCACACGTTAAAAATGAGAGTGAATTCTGCTCCTGCTAAAGTACACACAAAGAAAACCTGACACAGCCCAAGTTCATTTGCCTGTCGGTACACTTTCCTGCAGAACCTGCGGGATCTAAATGGTCTCGAGATCATTCATCTGAGCACTACCACACATTCTTAAAACTAGTAAGATGTACCTTCCTATCAAATAGTTTTGAAATGTATGGTTTAAAGTAGTGTTCCTTTATTCCTTTTGCTTCTACTAAAAGCCCATCATGCAGCTCACATAGTGTGGCAATGATGCAGGGAAGATCTTCAGAGGCTTTGATCTCTGATGTGTGGAAGTCCGCTGGTAAGCCTGGGAACATGGAGGGGACACACACACACACAAAAAAAAAAGACGAAAAAAGACAACCAAACATCAGCTTCATTTGAAAAGAAGAGACACGCCACATTTGATTTTAAATAATCTGTCCCCATCATACCTTTAAACGATGGATTTAGCAAATCTCTTCTATTTGGACACAGAAGGGCATTTGCAAAAATCAGGTCCAAGCAGCATAGAAGCAAATGATAGGAATTTACTAAATCATCTCCAATCATACGGAAATTACCTTTAAAAGACAGCGTATCACGTCAAGCAACATGAAAGTTCATAATTCAGAACGTATGCAAACCATGCAGCTAAAACAAAGCAAGCCTACCCTTAGTGTACACAAAGAGAGTCCAGCAGAAGTTGAAGAGATCTTTAACACTGCACGGCACCCGTCTATCAATGAGGAAAAGGGGGGAGAAGTCAGTCTTCAGTTTCAGGAAGCTGAAGCTTGTTTTACAGTAACAATTTCACTCTGTTTCCCTGCTCAAAGTAATACTCAGAGCCACCGGCTATCTTAATCCCACACTGAGAGACAATCTAAGCTACATGCCCTTGTTTCAGCCTTCACTAACCAACAGTCTCCCACCTCATTCTGCGGAGCATTCTGCACAGTGTCCCCAACCTTTTGGCCCTTCTCTGAGCCAACGGCTGCCTCTGGCCTGTGACCCTGTGCACACTATTTTGCTGGTGTCACATCTCTAACAGAATCCTCCCACAGCTGCAGGCTGTGAAGTGCCAAGGGCTATGTGTACTCCAGTGAAGCTTTTTCCCAAATATTTTACTAAAGCGTCAGTCATCTCTTCAAAATATGCAATTACAGCTCATATTACAGCTCATCTGCTGAATTGGGTTTGGAGTAGGGATTATCCAAAACCACAGAGCTGGAAGACCCAGGAAGACATTATACAAGACAGCCCACAGAGAAGCTAAAGCTGTGGTTGCACTAACGCACGCTGCTGCCGCGAGGGAACATTAACAGAGCGTACTGACTCGGGCAACATTTCTCACAATATGCAGTGACGCCCACAAAGCTACCTGCCCTACGTGAAGAGCTGCAGCAGCATCCTCTCTACCTGCAGACGTGGCACTATGCTGGGGTGTTTTACCAGAACAATTATTCCCCCCTTGCATCCATCCAGAGGACGCACGCGAGCTGGCACAACCACCTTGCACAGACCCAGCTCGGCTCCCTTGCCATTCAGGTTACACTCCCATGACAAAGCTATCACAGAGGCAGCCGCAGTCAGCAGGGAATACAGACATGCTCCTTCAATTAGGGCAGAAATCTTGTGTCCATCTGGAAGGTGACACCACCAGTTACTAAGTCTGTCATAAGAACGGGCGCAGCAGCTGTGGCTTTCTTCCATTTGCATGCCACTCCCCTGGCAATCACGTTAAAACCGAGTAAGACAGTGGTCACTGTGGACGTAACACCGCTTTGTGCGGAGGGATTATGTCACAACACCAACCACCTCAGCCACTACTTTGCCAAGACAAAATACCCCTGTGCTACTTAAGTTCTTTCTGCCAATTAAGTGTCAGCCTTGCTGTATCTCAAGTTAATGCATCTCGCTGTGCCCTCTCCCCACCTCGCTGGTGTTCGCGCTGCAGGCCAGCTCCTGCACGTTGCAGTGAGCCGCAGCAACAGCCACTAGGTGCAAAGCTCTGCTGACACGAGCCGTGCCCCGTCAAGATTTGGGATGTTTCTGTAGTCACCGCACTTCAGAATCAAGGCTACCAAGAGGCCCTTATCACTTGGGAGCTTCACATAACTTTTTAAAGCACAAATAATTATCTTAATTTTCATTAATCCGCATTAAGAAAAATCACATTAAATCTCAAAACCACCTTTGTTTCCTGCTTCGCTGTGGTTTAGAAGTTTCTTCGTAGGGGTTTTGAAATATATCCAAAAATATTGGTTCAAACTTTTTGAAAATCACAGTTGACACTTCAAAATTTCTCTCCAGCCTCCCCACTCGCTCTCGGAATTCCTGTGGTAGATTTGACATGTCCATCCACTTCTTCATTTTGCTGAAAAACTGAATTAAACTTAAAAGAAGAAAGAAAAACCTGCTTTATCTTGAACTTTAACCAACTTCCTTTATTCTGAATCTTTTAAGAAGCTAAAAGGCGACATATTTATTCCTTAGCGACTAATTCCGTTAACATACAGGGTTTAGCATTCGACAGACTCTCCAACTGCACACATCGTAAGCTTTTCGCCTTTGACCGCCCTGGTTTCCCCCTGCCCCTCTCCAAGGCGCAGGCCCCAGCGCCGCGCCCTCAGCCCGGGGGGCGGCAGGAGGCGCAGAGGCCGTCGGAGCCA
>JAVJGI010000002.1:464269-556241 GCA_035590275.1 Ibycter americanus | reverse complement strand
TTCTTTTTATCCATGTTCAAGAGCACAGACAGTTTATTTCGTTAGCACATTTGGTGAAGGATGTATGTTCGTGTGAGTAGCCATGAAAACCGGTGAAAGTTTGGCATTTGTGTTGGATACGATGGAAAATAAGAAGAAGCCACTTACGCCTTACAGTCTAAATAATCCACAGAGTATATCGGGTTGCAAAAGGGTCACAAAGTAGCAGTCAAGGAGAAGCCTAAACACCCAGAGACGTAGCATACATGTCTGATAAGGAAGAACAAGGTATAGAGCATGCTGGCTAATTAAATAAATGTCACTTTAAACCCTGTTCCTTACACGCGTAACCCTGGAAAAACCATCCCGTAACAAGAAATGGACTCTGAAGAGATTTCTGCATCCATTCACAGTAAGGCTTTGAAGATATATGAAGTTTTATAGCATTTGTATTTTAAGGATTTAGGGCAAGTACATGTTTTTTCTACTGAATAAAAAGAAAGTTAGTACTTAAAAGGTTCAAAAATATATCAATCGTGATTTTTTTTTTTACATAAATAAATTATATTGATTTTGGATTTAACAGCTGAAAAAACCCTTTCTGCTTCCACTGGAGGCAAAACTGAACAAAATGTTAGTTAAATAGAGATAGCAGCATTTCTAAGAAATCTGTCGATAGTGATACAGTATCTATGCTACAAGGATGTTATTAAATAGAACACATTTAATTATCGGGGGTGGTTGCGTCATGATTGGTTACATACGTTAAAAAAAAAAAAAAATCCAATCCAGTAAACTGGGAATAAAGTCCGTGAAAATATAAACCAAATGCTTTTTAGACCATGGGTAACAGACTTCTTTGAGATGCTAATTTTAACATGTACATAATTTATAATCCCAAATGTATAAAAGACAATGACAAAAAGCATCATAAATAAATAATGCAAACTGCAATAGTTATGTCAAAACATTTGGACCATCTGATAAATTAGCAAAACTGTAACAGAAAATAAGTAAAAAATACAGTAAATTGTGACAACCAAATGTGAAACCGATTACTAGCACGCTCCCAACTCCCTCACCAGCCTGCCTTTCATCTCACTGCTGCACCACTGTGGGTTTATTTCAAGTCTCGAACCATGAGCTGCAAATAAGAACAAGCCCAAGTGAAAAAAGAATTAAATGAGGAGTGAGGGGAAGGAGAAACAAGAAGAGTTGCCTGTGGAGGGGAGTCTCAGTACCCAGAGCTGCGGGGGGGCTGACAGCATTAAAACCTGTCTCTTTAAAATGCAGGTGTCGAAATCATTTGCCATTTGGGGGGACTCGGAAATACTGTTCAACAGCAAACGGAATGGAAAGAAGCAGCCAAGGCCATCTCTTCACAGTCTAACGCTAGAGAAGAAGGAGCTCGAGCGTTGAAAGTCTCAGTGGTCCTTCTTGGAGGACGGAGGACTCCCCCCAAACAGGAAAGCCGGCTTACAGCCTTTCCCTTGTCTGCTGAAAGGACGTTGCTTCTGGGGTAAGGAGCGGAAAATACAAAAACTAAAAAAGCCTCAGTGTTCATATAAGAGCAGTAAAATCAGTGTGGCCTGTTCATGGCTGGAAAAAAATACCTTTACAGCACTTCTAATGCCATAGATGAGAACTAACGCCAGAGAGGAGAACTGAAGACTAGCAGAATGATGAAGAAACTGGTAGCTACAGGTACAGTAATCCCAAAAAAAGTCATGCAAGATGTGCAAAACCTTTCCAGCTCAAGCCGAAAAGTCCTTGTAACTATTGAGGAAAGGGCAACTAAACTCCACTTAACGTAAAACCAAACTTTGGTTTTAAAAAATACAAAAGAATGTCTACGTCATATTTTCACTCGCTGCAGTTTGTTTCCAAACCTTTGAGGTGGGGGTGATACAGAAATCATATCACTACCAGTTATGCTTTTTCCTTTCAAAGAAATGAATATATGCATTTTCAATCATTAGTTATATACTTCTGTCTATACTACTATTCTAGTAACCATGATAAAATAGGGAAATACTTTAAATCAAAAATACACATTAGCACTTACTATAGCTGTGCTTTTTACCCCCAAATACAGGCTTTTTCGTTCAGTGTCGCTATAGACAGAAATACCCTTGTCTGCGCGTAGACCAAGAGGTAAAGACTTTTCATTTGCTCTTTTATTTTTTTTTTTTTTTTGCTGCTTTTTCTTCTCAAAGGAGTGAGCAATTTGGGGGGGTGACTGAGTACTGGATTTGCTATCGTCAGCTGGGATGAACGACTGGAAAAACAGAACGAGAATTTGGTGCCTCCCATACTAGCTAGACAACACTGTTTATCTAATAAAGTGGCAAGACCCTGCAACTATTAACATGTAGTATGTCACCAGAGTTTTTTCTGACAGGGAATTAGGTAGATAATATTACTCATGGAAACACAGGTTTATGAAGGCGGAGCGGGGCGGGAGGGTAAGTAACAAAGAGTTTATGGGATAAGAAACTCACAAGCCACAATCTTTTTGTGTTTTTTTTTTTTCAATGAAACAAAAGTTCTAATTGGTATCGCGAGCTGCTTCGCGTTCCTCCTCTGCTGGTCCATCCTGCTCTTTCTCTGCCGACAAAGGCGGTGTTTGCTCTCTACAGTTTTGACTGTTTGCAGCTTCTTTTTCTGGCAGCGAGACAGTTTCTGGCTCTGGGTTTGCAAACTCCCCTTTCGCTTTCTTTCTCTTCCGCTTCTGGCTTTCCAGGTTCGCTGCCTCGGAGTGCCTGGTTTGCTGTATGCCGGGTAGCGCCATGCCGATGCCAGGGGAAAGAAACATTGAGGGATAGATCAGTCCAGGAGACATCCCTGGGATAAGAAACGGGTTAAAAGCTACAGGACTACTGGTAGTTATTGCAGATTCTGTCTGATTAGAAAACGAACTAGGACCAGGCTTATCTTCCGAGAGAGTTTCTTTTTTCACATCCTGGCTACTCTGTTTATCCTCAGTAGCTTTCTCTGCGCTGGCTGTACCACTTTTCGTTGTGCTTGTTAGCGAAGTCGGAGCAGTCGCAGTACAAGTAGTTGTCATGGGGGGGTTGAGAAGTCCTCCAACGCCAAACATCTGTGGTACGGTAGCCATGCCCGGCAGCATCATGGGCAGCATACTCAGGGTGCTTTTAACATCCTCACTGGCGGGCACTGCTGCAAATCCAGCAGGAAACCCAACCAGCCCAGTCAGAGGGATCCCCTGCATGTTTCTCATGTTCTGAAGTCCTACTAGATCCATCCCAGCAATCAGTCCGTTCATGAACAATGGTCCCATTCCAGAAGAAGAATCTGCTACAACGCCAGGGCCTTTAACGAGTTCGCTTCGGGGCCTTCTCCCCCTCCGGCGGGGCCCCACGTCTCGGAGCACAGGCTCGGTTAGGATGCGATTGAATTTGCTTTCTGGTAAGTAGCCCTGAAAATGAAACACACACAACAGAAAACACCTGACAGTTATTACTGCATCAAAGGAAATATGGCTTTTCTGTGCTTGCATCTGCATCCCAGATGGTGTCCGCACAGAAATATTTGCCTACATGATATGGAATTTGAGAGGTACGCACAACTTTTCCCCAAGGGATGCTGCCAAACGCAAAACACCCTCGCTCTGCCCTGGTATGATACTGCAGAGTCAAAGTGCACAGGGAGGAAAGGAGGAAGCACGTTTTTTCCCTGCATTTTTACCCGAGCCCTCAGCATCGGCTGTTCGCAACATGAGAAGCTCTGTGTCAGATGCCAGCTTAGCTCCCTTCCCAGCTTTAATCCTGGCTTCAGCAGCAGGTGAAAAATCATGTCTTTTAGATGTGAAGAGCCAAATTTTTCAGTGCTCTGCAGGACAGCAAAGCTGCATGGGATGACACACAGAGAGTGGACATGCTGTCTGAGGAGCTCCCAGTTAGAGCTTCGCTAAGACACCAGGAAGGTTCTTCTGAGCATTCAGCTACGGGACCACAACCCAGCAGCCACAACTGGGCGAGACTGTCCGGTTACACAGCGCAATATGGGGGGGAATCCACAGCGCAGTTTAAAATTCCATTTTTCAACACCCTCATCACAGACATTTAAGCATTTCCCTTTGTGGCTCCCCTGAGTTTCAATATCGCCGCTCTTTGAATCGTTTCCAATAATAGATTTGGGTAGGAAAAGTATTTCCCGTTGACACCTGCAGTGCAGAAACTTGAATCCAATGACCCTGGCGGTCTGCACAGCACAGCTATTGCCAAAGAGGGAGAATCTTCTGCTCTGCTCCCACTGGCATGTGGGAGAACCTGAATGGGGCCATGACTGCGCCTGGGCTCTGTGGGGCAGCTGACCCCATGCTCCTGCCTGCCCAAGCGCCCAGAGCAGCCAGACGCCCCTCCACATGCACGTGCCAGGACCGATGCGCACTCGCCAAAAGCAAAGTGCTGATGCAGCTCGGGGGTGCAAACGCTAACGGGCATGCAGCCACCGAGCCAGGGCGCGTGGGCGGGTGCCCAGGGTGGTGGCCAGGCACACAGCGGTTCCTACCAGCAAAGAGACCGTCCCCTGCAAACAAAGGCAAGGAAGACCTGCCAGCTTGCATGGGTGCTGGCCGCCCAGACGGAGCGCTGACGCCAGCCCAGACCTGCAGCTGTTTCCTAGGGGAGTGGAACAGATCATGCCAAATCTCCAGTGCTAATTAAAAGCAAATTTGAGAGCAGTACAAACCTCTCAGCCAATTGATTCCCCCTCCAGCCCGCTGCAAGGGCATCACGCAAACCACTGCAGACACAAAAACAGGGAGCAGGCGAGAGGGGCGGCAGGGAGAGGCCTGGGTAATGCCAGCCCGCAGGGTGGGGAAGGGTGATCTGGCAGTGCCCGTGTGCCGGAGGGGAGAGAGGTTCTCCTCTGCAGGCTCTGACGAACAGGATGAATGAAGGCAGCGAGGCGAGGCTCTGTCCCGCCCCTCTCCCTGCCAGTGTCCGAGCCTTCAGGCCTGGTGACCTGCACGGCATTTAGCAGGCCTAGGGCTGCAACAGGCAGAGTTTGCAGGAGCTGATGAAAAGCCTCAGCTGAGGGTATTTTTGAAAATTTGACCCACAAGAATGTGTTTTGTCCACTCCCTGCCATCAGCACCCGAGGTGGATTACCACTCCTAGGGTGTTTCTCTTGCCCCTGTTACTTCCAAGAGTCCCAAGGCTTTCTGGACAGTCACCCTGAGCTGCTGAGCCCTGTTCCCAGGGCGCTGACCTCCTTCTCTCCTTCCCCTGGCCGCACCGCTGGGCTGTGGCACGCACCCAACCTCCCTCTCTGCTGCGCAAGCGCTCCCAGTGCTGCTGGCCCTGCAGCTACCCCCTCCCACGTGCGCAGCCGAGGTCCTGACTCGCAGCTCCCGGATCCTCACTGGAGAAAGGTTGTGGGGATGGGGAGAGGAAAGAAAAGATGACATGATACAGATTTCTCCAAAAGCTCTAACTTACTGAAAGCTTAACAATGTCAGCCCAGTCAGCTGCAACAGCATACTCCAAGTTTGCATCAAGCCACCTTGGCAATTCCTTCAATGCTGGTGCCGTGGCTCCCCCTAACTATAAAACACAGCAGAAGGATGACCTCTATTGCAGAAAGAGTTATGTAAAATAATACAAGAAATACGAATACACTTCCCCTAGCTCCTTGCTTTGGGCTGCAGTTTGGCTGGGGCAGAGACTCTTCCCTTGCTACACATCTTTGCAGGACTCGGTATGTGCCTGCTGCCTCCAGACACAGCTCAGGGAGAAAAGGCAAGTTCAGCCTCTGTGGCCTGCCCCATCGCCCTCCCCATGAACAAGTGATGGGGACAGAGCTTCTGTGAAAGCTGTGCTCAGAACCGGACAAACCCACCAAGTCACCCAGGCATCCAGAGGCCATCGTGCGTGTAACAGAGGGAAACAGACATGGCTGAAACAGCCTCTTTCTGCCTCACTCTCTAGCTTTGGTTTTAGATGTGATTAATGTCACATCACCTTCTGACCTGGTGCAGTCCTGGGTGTGTTTAAGAACTGGACTTCAGTGGAAAGTAACCCTGAATGTCCCTTCTCATTCGGAGAGGTGAACATCAGTGCACAGGCAGATTAAACTGCAGACAAGTAAATCCGTGCTCCTTGCTCAGTAAGCAAGAAAAAGCCCTTCAAACCCTCTACTTCCTGCGTGCCCAGCACCTGGCTGGGTATTGGTATGTTCTGCCTGCACCTCGTAAGGAGGAATAAAACAAAGATATCTGTATGGCAATATTACAATCTGTGGCATACTGCAGTGAATTCAAGGGAAACAATCAAACCCGGCACGGGAAGCACCAGCCAGGGCTGTGCTGATGGCAGCTTTAAAGCCAAAGGCTGAATCCCTTTGCCACTGTGGGGTCTGTGTACCCTGGCGAGGGTGAATACTCAGACTTTCCTTCCTTCACAGAGAAAAATCACTTATTCCACAGGTCTGTGTCCTCTTGGGCACACCTGCGTCACAGGTAGCGTAGATCAGTGACGTGTTCCAGGCCTTTCTCCCATCCAGAGGCTTCTCTGGCTTAAATTTCCCCCTAGGTGAGCTCAGGGTCTGCTAAGCATTTCAAGACACCAAGGACAGAGCACAGAACAGGCCTTCGCTTACCCGCCGTCCGGTACCCTTATGTACCACAGGCACCCGCTCCTCTCCCGTGAGTGAGTTAATGTCCAATTTGCTGGGGTCCTTGCAGCGCTGCCTCCTCTGCTTGGGCTTGTCTGAAAAATTCTGGAGCGCAAACAAGACAATGTTAATGAGACTAGATGGCTTAATGAGCCTGGACGGCTACAAGCCCTGCAGGGAGTGGCCCGGAGGGACAGAGGGTCCCTGCAGACTTGGGTGGGAGCAGCACGCACGGCACATGCTGGTCTCTGCCACAGGGCCAGCTCTCAAATGAGCACAACCTGATTCTGTAGGTATAAAGGGGTTTTCAGTGTATCCCACTTAAGACTGCTCCAGCCCTCTCTAATTCCCCTCCAGTCCTAAAACTGCAATACTTGCTGCCATTTCATCTGTATGTGCATCTGTAAATGAGGTGCTAATTACAACTAGGCAAGAAAGAGAGAACAGGTCTGTGTGTGCCATCTCCTGTCACTCTGATACAGCTACCTGCTTCTTGCCAGCTCATCTGTGCTTTGTTTTGCTCCTATTTCAGCTGTTCCCACCGCAGAGCCGCTGCACCATGTTTCTCTGGGATCAGAGCCCTTCAGGATCGCAACTTACAGAGTTGCGGCCGAGTTCTTGCACACCCACCGCGTGCACCAAGTCCCGGTGTCAACGTGCCTGCAGGGATGTCGCATTACAATGAGCTACTGCAGGCTCCGATTCCTGAGAGTCACAGAAAAGACCCTGAGTGTGGTCTGTCCTTCAAAAAGCTGAGCTGCTGCCGCACCCTGAAGCAGCTTTCAATCCATCCTACCTGGAGAGAGGACACCTGCCCTGACAGGGGAGATCCTGCAGGGTGGTCTAGGGCACTGGTGGTCTACTGGGAGCAAGAGGTTCACCAGCAGCATTGCCAGACTAGGTGAGCTCCAGCAAGCCCCCACAAAGTCAAGGGCGATGGGAAGGAGTGGGCAGGCACCTCCACACCTGCTCCACCATCTGACTGCTTCTTGGAGTGCTCCTGGGAGTCTGGTCTTGCACACAGAGCTGCATGTATTTCTGGATTTTGAAAAGCAAGGGCCATCCTGCCTGAGCAAATGCAGGGCTCCTCATCTTTCATCTCTTAACAAGCTCCAAAACACTAGTGACTTGCCTGTACTCCAAGCTCCAGGGAATCCCTGCCTCAGGCACACAGTCCTCCAGGACCAAGATGCAGTCTTATGTAATTACCACATTTCTTCCTGCCCTGTTTTACAGCCCACGCTTTGCCTACCACATGGTCTAATAGGCTAAATAAGCTGAAACCTGGAGCAAACCAACCCGTGCAACCAAGAGGTGGACGCTTACGAGATGGCAAGAAGAATCAGACAGATTTTGCCCCCTACACTGCTTTCTGACAGAGTCCATGGACACACAACCAAGGCCTTTGCAGTGGCTGCAACGCAGCTGCTTCAGTCCAGTTTTTAAAGTGAGGAGGTTTCCTCTTGCCTGGGAACCTTATTTAATACAACAGCACTGCCTAAAATGCCCTCAGGTGAAAGGGAGCAACACAGACAGACCCCAAGCATCCCAAATCCCTTTTCCCATTTTTCTCCCCATCCCTGGTGCTTCTGGAAGACATTGGACTCATAGTGCACTGGTGCTGGAGACTGGATCTTGGGGCAGGAGGACCCTCCTGCTCAGCAAGTCGAGCTCAGCAAGTGCCTTTCGCTGCTGTACAGGGAACTGCACTCGCCTCCCACACGTGTGACGAACCTCCCGCACAGCCCTGATGAACACCACAAGCCACAGTACAGGGAAAAAGGCTGCATTTTGAAACACAGTGTGGAAGCCCTGAACTCAAAAGCAACTGCAGAAAATCTAACACAAAGGGCAATACACCAGGCAGACACACACACACACACGTGCCACCAAAGGCCACCCTTACTGTGCCAAAGCCGGGAACGTCGAGTGTGTAGTCAGACTGCTGACGGAGCCAGTCAAGGAGACTCTTATTCGGGACAGCCTTCTCTGCTTGGCTGCCTGCAGCTGGGACTGGCTGTGGAGTTGAGGTAGCAGCAACCGGCCCATCAGGGAGGGGACTGTTCTGAGAGGGCTGCGGCTGGTCTTCCTGAACATCCTGAAGTGGAGGGAGGAGAAGGGAGAGCCCATCAGCAGCATGTGGTGATGCCCGTGCACCCAGATAAGCAGAGCTCCCAAAGCAGGTCGTCTGCTCCCATCACACAGATTAATCCACATATTCTCAGTGGCTGTTCCTTAAATCACTACCCACCACCACATTACACACGTTACAAACAGCTGAGAGATGCTTCCGAACTCACCTGGAAACACCCTAATCACCAGGAGGATCAACTTCCCCCCAGATCACTCCTAAAAGTGGTGTAGAGGGACTGATCTTGCTCCCAGAGCCCCATTCTTCTTTGAGTGGATCCCAGGGTAGAAGGAGAAAGGGTGCAGCAGGCTCTTGCCCACAGCTCCAGTGCAGTCAACGATCTTTCCTCATGTTCTCTAACCCAAGACAACCTCTGAGGTGTGACAGCTGCTCTTGATAATGCTTAGCAGGACTCAAACGCTCCAGGCGGAGTGCTGCAAGCCAGAGGGAAACCTCCCTTCCTCCCTGGAGTAGCATCTGCTCCTGCCTGCTTCAGCACAAGCCAAGCTGTCCTGGGGGAGGTCCCATATTGTCATGGGCAGCAGAGCTTGCAGGGGAGAGCTGGACCATGAGACAGATCGTGCTGACTCCACTGGGACCATGTGAAAGGGGGGGAGCATCAACTTACCTGCAGCCTGGCTGGAAGAGGCCTCTCCTTCAAGAAAATGAGGTCCATCCCTTCTACATTTTTTCTCCTGCCCCGTCTCCTCCTCATGGCAGCATCATCTCTTCGGAGGCTGCCGTTTACAATTTGTCCCGTGACAGGATGGATTAACCCTGCCTGGAGGATGCCAGACAAGTCCATGCCCAGGGAGCCCTGGAGGGTGTTCACGGTCCCCAGTTTGGGCATGTTTGTGTTCAGGGGGAAAGGAGAGGAGTTCCCCGGGGACCCATCAGAGGCTCTGGACAAGTCCACTGCTGTGTCACGCCAGCCATTCAGCACAATGGGAGGATGGACATGGGTTGCTGCTAGCTGCTCCAAGCTCCTCTGTTTGGCATCTCTCTCCATCTCGAATTCATAGGGCCTCCTGTGCTTCCGCTCATCCTTTGCCATGGCAGGGGTCAGGAAACCTTCCTGCGTATATCAAAGCCATGGAGAGGGTTAAGGCTGCTCGCGCAGTGCCCAGGGACCACAGCTCTTCAAGCCAACACTGAGCATGGTCAGGCTCTTCTGCATGTACACAGGAGGCCTGAGGATGCCCTTTCCCTGGGCACATCACACGTCTCTTTCCCTGTGTGGGGACGGTGCAGGAGCACCCTCACACACACTTTGATCTCCCAAGGTGCTATAACCCTGGGTGCTCTGCCAGCTGCTGGGCAGGCGGGCTTGGGGTCCCAAGCCAGCAGCTTCTGTCTGCGCTGTGTCCAACAGTGAGAGGTGAGAAAGAGCTGGTCACTGATGGGGCAGTGCCCTCTCCTGCACCCTTTCCTTTGGGACACCAGGGCAGTGTCCCCTTTTCTCCCTCACCACTCCAGGTGCTGCAGTGCTGACTCTGGAAGCACCTCTACAGCTGCAGATGCTACAGAGCTGCTGCAGAACAGCTGCCTTCCTAGGAGGGGAGCAGGGCTGGTGGGGGGCTGAGAGCATGGGGACCTCATCAGGAGCCCCCAGTGGAGGGGACCAAGTGGCTTAAGCCATGTGTTATACACCACAAGCGGCACCAAGAGGCAGTGAAAACTCAGGCTCCGCTTAGGAAACTCCTGAGCACTTCTGAGCAATGCTTCACCCCAGAGTCCCAAGCCTGTCCCTGCCTGAGGGCCCCCCTCACCTTTTGTACCTGTGAGATTAACACCCCGTTATTGTAGCTGGGATCAGGGGCTTCTGACTCGGCGAAGCTGTTCCTGCTGCCAGCACTGCTGGCTACCACTGGAGCTGTCAGCAGGCTTTGTGTCTCGAACTGCTGGCTGGAGGAAGGCCACTTGCCCTTCAGGATGGCATGGCAGATGTTGTCAATACGGTTGATGATCACACGGTCCTGCAAACAGAATTGGATGGTGGCAGGCTGGGACTCAAATGACTGACTCATGTATGTCATCTCAGGATTAAAGACAAAATCAGCCCTGATGACTTCAGGTTGGTGGGGAACTGCTTTGAGGTAGGCGTATCCACAGCACGGGTGCTTGGGAAGAGCACCCCAGTTAAAAGCATCCATGGGGAGCCATGTGTGAAGGACCAGGAGGCAGAGCTGGGGCTGTGTGAGCCACTGCTGTTAACGACTACACAGTAACACTTGCAGTACAAATGGTGTTAATTTTAAACTCACCTTAGGCCACTCAGAGAAGGAGTAAAGCGTCTTTTCCTGCAGCAGCTGGGCTATGGTTGGTGCCCGGGCATCCTGAAGGTCATCAATCTCCCCAGGCAGGACAGAAGCAGAACTCTTGCTCTCTTCCTCCAAGTACTTCTCTGGACCATCTGAGAAAGCGACAGAGAACAGAGCCCATCACCACCCTGCCTCTCTTGCCCTCTCAAGCCAGAAGCAACTCCCCTGACCCTCCCACCCCAGGCCCTGCTGTCTCCACGAGGGTCCCATTCCCCAACCAGCCACCCAGAAACAGAGCAGCCCTGGGTCACAGCAGGTGGCCCATGCTGCTCACGAAAGGCCAGCTCTCCCCTGGGCTGAGCCTGAGGATCCTGTGTTGCAGTGGCCCCCACCCCTGACTGTCCCCATAGCCTGGGCAGGTGTAGAGGAGGGCACATGCGTTTCCAGAAGGAGCTGCTTGCCAGGCAGCGCCCTGTGCCAGGAAGGGAAGGGCATCCTGCATTCCATGGGATGCTCACAGCAGAAGGGCAGCTGGGGCTCAGGGTCGGGGGTTCTGACTAGTCCTGCTGGCAAACACAGCCACCGACACTTTGTTCTGCAATCACATCAGCTACAGGGACCCCAACTCCTGTCTCTGCAGGGAGGTGGCTCCGGGGGCTCTGCAGGCAGGACATCGGGTCCCTCCCACCCCAGCTGGAGGTGACTGTCAACCACAGGGAGCTCTCAGGACCATACCTTGACTCTGGTTGCTGCTGGCTTTCTCCCCCTCATCTCTGTTCTCACACTCTTCTTGCTTCACCCCCTGGGGCTCAGGGTGCAGGGTCTCTTTGCAGCCTGCCTGCCCCTCAGCCCCCCAGCCCCAGGCCTCCCCCCTGGCATAGGGGGGCTCTGCCCCTGGGGCCCCCAGCAGAGGTGCACGCAGGCTGAAAGCCTGGCTCTGAGCCTGGCCCGGTGAGTGCTGCAGGGTGCTCTCCTCATCCAGGCCATGGTCCTCCCTGCCCTCCGGCCCAGGCTCCCGCAGCCCTTCGGGTGTCCCCAGCTCCAGGGACTCTCTCTCGCCATTCATGTCTTCTGGGCAAGTGTCCTCAGGTGTGGGGAGGCCAGAGCTCTGCTCCTCACCCCCTGGTTCATTAGCCTTGGGATCACAACCAGCCCTGGTTTCGGGACCGCTCAAGCCTTCCACAACATCTGCTGCTGCCTCAGAGTTATCATCATCCTCTTCTTCCTCCTCATCTTCCTCGCTGTGGCTCTGACTTGGCCCTGACTTTGCCTCTATTCCTTTCTCCTGCAGCAGATTGATGAATCTCTGCTCAGGAGGAACCTTTATTTCATAGTTATGAAGACTGGGACTGTAGAGCCCCACGCTTATGACCCCTTCCATGGCACCAGGCTCAGGCAGCACTGGCTCAGGGCTGGTGAGGTCTTCCTTCTGCTGCAAGGCTTCACAGAGCTCTGCTGGGATGCTCTGCGAAGGGTCGCTTTCAGGGGTAGAAGGTGAAGGCTCAGCTTCCTCATTCTGACTGTCCATTTGGTCACAACCCACCTGCAGACCCTCTAGGAAGGGAGTCTCTCTCATGGCATCTGCATCGCAGCTGGATGGATCCTCGTCCCCCTCTAGCTTGCCCTCAGAGAGTTTAGGAACGCTGCTTCCAACGTCTGTGCAATTTGGGCTGTCTCGGGCAAGGGAGCTCTGCTCACTGTTACAGGCTTTCTCATCATACATCATGCACACCAATGAGTCCGGCAGAGAGCTCTCATCATAGTTACTGGAAATGATGTCCCGGACTTTAGACATGAATGTGTCACAGTTTGCATCCGGCGGACTGCCCCCAGCCTGGGACACAGTGTTGTCTACAGTTTCTAGCTTGATCTGACTCTCGGCTTCATTCTCCAGGGGTTCGCAAGCCCGGTCCACCTGGCTGTACAGAGGGGAACTGTAGAATTTGGAGTTAGTCTGGTAAAGGCAGCACAGGGTTTCTGGGCCTGGGAGCCCTGTTCTTTTATGCTGGGCATAGTTCCTGTATGCATCTAAAAAAGACAGCTGGGGGTCATTCATGATGTAGTAGTCAGTGCGATTCAGGCCATGCTTGGCGGTGCCGATCAGCAGGTCCCGATCATGTTTGCCACATTCCCACCACACCGGCAGGTAGAGGCTCGGCCGGCACAGCTTGAGCCGCTCGTGGAGCTGCGGACACTTGAGCACCTGCTCGCGCACCTTTCGCAGAAGCTCGATACGGTAGAGGGTTCTGGCAGCACGTTCCTCTGTGATGGGCTCCACGTAGATGTCGGGGTCTGGGGGACCTACAGCAGGGACAGAAAAGCCAGGGCCCTGTTATACAGCCTGATGTTCTCAGAGGCAGTAATGAGTAAGGTGAGTCTTAACTGTTGCTCAGACTGCATGTGAGGTGGTGGGAGTGCTTGTAGCCACTGCTGAGGCTTCTTTTCCCAGTCTCACCACTTTCCATTCATTTGCCACTAAACAGACACATGGGAGTAAACTCCCTCAACTTTAGCAGCTGGACCAAGAGCAGCACTCAGCTGCAGAGGATTTCAGAGTCTTGTCTGAGCTCTGCTCCATCAGTGCCACCAGTGCTGGAGCTGCCTGGACGTGCTGGCAGAGCAGCTCCCTGGGGTCCAAGCCTCTGGTAGCCCTTCAGCAGCTTCTCAGGGAAGGGAGTCCCTCGACTCACGCAGCTCTTTTGATGAGGAACACCTACCTAAGGCATTAACACACACATCCAAGGAAATGCACCTGAGACCGGACCTCCTGACAGATCCGAGACAAAATCCTTTCTGCTGCTGTTAGAAGCAAATCACTTTGTGCTTAAAAAGCCTCAAAGCAGATTTTCATCTGCCATGTCCTGCAAGATGCCAATGCACTGGGGCTCTGCAGGGCACTCTGACAGAATGGATGCCCTGTCTGTTGGTCAGGCTTCCCAAACCTCCTGGGGTGGGTTCAGACTCCCTCTACCCTGTAGCAGAGAGCTCTAGTCCACTATACCGCAGCAGGGGCACTGTGCAGACTCTGTCCAGCGCCAGCAGAGATGTGTTCGGAAAGTAAGCAGCTATACTGATTGCCCAAACAATCCCCAGCTCCAGTGTGGAGGAGATGTGATCTGCTGCTTCTCTACTTCTCCTCCCTCACATCTAGAGGTTGCCGTCTTGTATAAAATTGGTTGTGATTTCATGGGAGAGCTCTGTGAGATCTGTGAGAGCAGGGGCTGGCACCCACAGGGCTGCCCTGCCTTCCCATTGTGCTGGGGAGGCGGTACACGATGGTGACAAGGCAGCCAGAAATGCACGTGGCTTCCGCAAGCCTTCTGCCTGCCGTCTTGCTGCCTCTAACTGTTCCTGAAACTCCTCCCTTGCTCTCCTGCTCCACAAGAGCAGTGGGACCATTTCTGACCTATGGCTACGTGGACCTACCATTACCCCTCCACAGGCCATGCAATTTCCACTCACCATCCTCTTTCCACAGTGGAAGACCACAGACATTCTTGCACATGGCCACAAAGCTGTAAAAGTACTTCTCCAGGCTCTCATCTGTCTTCTTCTCCAGTCGAGAGATGGCTCGGAACTGGGCCCAGTCAAAGATCTTTTTCTCCTGGTCATAGATAACCCCAAAGGAGGAGACAGTGCGGTAGAAATCTGCCTGCTCCCTCCTGGTCCACCTGCGGGGCAGGGAGGAGACATGAACACCACTGAGACACACTCTGGTCCCAGCATGGGCAAGGCACCAGACAGAGGCTCTGAGAGGACCATCTAGTTACTGCCCACCAGTTTTGGGGGAGCTGCCAGGAGGAGCACACCAGGGAGATCACCACAACCCAAGATCCTCTGCCTTAAGGTGCACAGAGAGAAGCAAAGGCCATGGGTACTCTGGCCCTTGGCTCACTGTCAAAAAATCACTCTCGGCTGTTTGTAAAAAACACACGAGGTGCAGCTCCTGGCTGTGCTGCCAATGGGGCGCAGGCTCCAGCAGCTTCTGTGGAGGCACAAACCTAACTCACCTACTTGCTTCCTGCCACATCGAGTTGTATCATCACCTCCATGGAAAGGCCAACTCCCTGTACCAGGAATTAGAAAGGAAGGTCCTGCAGAGAGAGCTCTCATCCAGCCTCCTCCAGAGGGAAACTGGGACTGGGGTTTGTTGCCATAAAGGTCCCAGTAACAAACACTATCCACCCTACTGACTCCTGTGGACTCCTGAGTGCCAGGGGTCAGCATCACCCCTTCCCCACTGAAGGAAAGCAGCGTGGTGATGGGGGCTTTCAGTTACAGCACTGTTCGAGCACAACTTCCATTCTGGCTTGGACCCTCTGAGCTTTCACCTTGTGGGTATCACTCAAAGGAATGATCTAGGACAGAGATGATGAAGAGCATCTTGGGAAAATACAGCCCTGGGCAAACAGAGTGCAGAGAAACAGGCCACAGAGAACAGACCAGGGTGCAAAGAGCAGGACAAGCACAGGAGCAGGTGACAGCACAGAAAGATGAGTGCTGTGGGCAAAAGAAAGCTTAAAGTCAAATCTCATCTTCTCTGAATTCCAGCTCTGAGCCAGCACCAGCAAGCAGCTGAGACGTCAAGGGAGAGTAGACAGGGTGACAGCACCCACAGCACTCCCCAGCTGACCAAAATACACCTAGACCAGCATGTTCACCCCTGCTCCCTGCTCAAGGGGCCTTGAGTCCTCTGCAGTGATATGTGATTCCAAAAAGGAGAGTAACAAGAAGAAAGTTAATAAAAAAATGAATGATGCAAACCAAGGAGCCCAGCAGGGAGTTTGTTGAAAGGCCTCAAGTTAAAGACTGGTGGGAAACTGCTTAGGACACTCCTGTAAGGAGACCAAAAAAACCAACAAAGCCCACAGCACAACCACTGATGCCCCCACCTTGAACAGGGGAAGGTACAACTGGAAGGGGTCCAGAGGGAGAAGGAAGATCAGTGGGCTGGAGCAGCTTCCATACAAGGAGGCCATGAACAGAGAATGCAGGGCAGCACTGATACCAAGCGGTTACATGGGTTCCTGCAACAGGGACAGGTTCACAGGAGACAAAAGCCATCGAGGACTACTGACCGCAGAGAGTCCCTGAGGTTCAGGAAGTCCCAGGGCTGCACACTGGGGACTGGCAGTGAAGAAGGCAGCATCACCCTGCTGCATGCTCTCCCCGGTTTCTGCAGAGAGCCACTCAAAGTGCCAGGATGGCCTCAATGTCCTTTCACTTACTGGGATGGAAACGAAATGGGAGCACACTGCAACCAGGATATGCCACCACTGGGCTCCTGAGGTCACGAGCAGGAGGCTAATGCAGAGTCATGAGCCTCAGAAAGGCTACGTACGTGGGCTGTGACAGGGCTCATCCATCAGCCCTCCTGCACGGTGTGTCCCAAGTGCACAACACTGCTCAGCAGCACCCACTCTGCTGGGGCTGGGGGGTGATCCCTTGCCCAGCAGACGCTGGATTTGACCCTAAAGAGCCGTCCCCTCGCTTCCTTTCACCATGTCACCAGCTGCTACCCACAAACTACAGTGAAGGCTGCTCCCTGGCTGGGTTGGCTGCCTGAGCCACCAGGCTCCCTCACAGCTGGGAGCAGTGTTCCCCACCCAGCAACGGCCCGTGCACCTCTGCCACATGGGCAGCTGGCTACTCAGACAGCCATGGTGGCATCTACCTGGGTAAATCCAGGGGGGCAGGGATTTCAACTGGCCTAAATCAGCTTTGGAAAGGATCCTCTGCTGTGTTACCTTTTCTGCATTTCTTTGTTCACTGAGTCCATCTCAGAGGCTCTCCTGAACATCTCGTCCTGCAGCCAGTATCCATGGTTACCGGGCACGAGCATCTCGGCACGGGGAGGCAGCTCTTTGCGGTTGCAGCGCTGGTACACAGTGACGAGCCTCCGCAGTCTGGCTGTGAGAGCAGATGAGACAGGCCAGCAGGATCTGTCTGAGTCGGAGCCATCCTGGGCTTCAAACATCAGCAAGGACATTAGTATTTAATGCACACTCAAAGCCACAGATTCCTGCATCCTTCTGGCTGGCTCCGAGAGCTCCCTCCTGCCTTTCCCCTCCCACGGGGGACATGAGGGATCACAGTCATGAGTGGGCAGCTGTGCTGACCATCCCTGGGTCTCTGCACCTCAAAAGCTGCTGGATCACAGCCTCACCATTTCTGAGCTTCCTTTAGAGAGAGCCCAGAGGCAGTATCGGGGCAGAATGGTGGCACCGGGCCAGGCCACGCAGGGGAGAGGACTGCAGCTCCCCGCTCAGGAGCAGGGCCAGCCAGCCCACGGCATCCACCAGCACTGCCCGCTGCAGAGACCCTGCACATTCATCTGATGCAGGCAGCTGCATGGACGAGGGCAGGCTAATGGCTTCTAGTCACCCCTGGCTGGCTTTGGCTGGAAACTTTTTCACTGGCTGCCCTGCCACAGGGCCCAACTCTGGGCCACATGTGACTCTGCATGGGGGGGCCCTGACCGGAGCCTGCCCAGGTTAAGGTACTTCACCCCCCAACACAGAACAGCTCGTCCCCTCAACCCAGCAGCGTGTCCCTCCCACCACACAGCACCGGCCTCAGTGCTCTGGCTCCAGCTGCGCCGTGCCTGCCACTGGGAAGCCATGGGCCACGCTGCGGGAGATACAGCCTCACCTGCCGCTGGCTCGTCCCGCTTCTCACTGGCTTCGCCCACCCCAGCAGCCACAATGTCCTGCAGAAAGAAACCATCAGAGGGGGCTCTCCAGTCCCACAGAACCCCCTGTACCCACAGCCCACCCAGCCCTGGCAGGGTACAAGGTGGCAGGACGGGCAGGGCTGCACGCTCTCTGTCCTCGGAGCTGGACCCAGCAGTTGCTGGCTGCCCTCAGCACAGGGGATCCGAGCAGCACGGACGGGGGAGGTGACAGCTCAGAGGAGCAGTGCCGTCTGTTTTGGGCCTGGAGGGGAGGTCCATCACAGTGACACAGGCTGCGGTGCCACTGTGCAGACAGCAGCAGTGTGACAGCCTCTGCTGCTCAGATGAACCCTGCACCCTCCCATTCTGTCTTGTTCACTGCTCTTCCTCTGCCCCAGGGCTATTTCTTTTGGGATATCCCCGACTCCTTTGCTAGGGTCCCACGTGGCTCCTGAAGCCGAGTGCGACAGCCAGCACCCCTTGCGGTCCCCAGCCCTCAATATCCCTCAGCTCCCACGAGGTGGATGCTGCCCAGGTCCACAGGAAGCACACAGAGGCAACAGCAGAAGCTGTGCTCCAGCAAGCAGAGACGATGCAGACTGCACGAGGCAGAGCCCATGCATGGCTTGGCAAAGCCGCCACAGAGCGGGGTCACTGGTAGCACTGGTTCCCCCATGCCCCACAGCAGAGCTGACAGAGCCAAGCCTGCAGTGCAGGGCAGCAAGGCAGGCCTGGCAGCAGCAGACGTGCATGGACCACCGTGAATCCCACTCACCTCCTGCTTTGGCAGTCCCTCCAGCTTTTCTCCACCGCTCTCTTCCTTTTCCATGCTGCCCCTGGGTAAGAGAGTGAATGAGTCCCTGGTAGCGGCAGCACAGCCCCCTTGGCTGTGAGAACTGGTGCTCATGCCATCCCTCCGCCTCATACTGGGGAGCCACCACCTCACTACTTTCCCCCCTGCCCACTGTACTCAGATGCACTGTCTGTTTCCTTCCTCCCCCCTGCGCACAGCTCACTCCGCAGCACTGCTCCACTGCTAGCATGGCCCCCAGGAGTGAGCCAGACAGCCCCCCCCGAGAGCTTGGCTCCATGCCCTACCCACCTTTCGGCAGCATCCTGGGTCCCATCGCTGACACCCTGCTCCGCAGAAAGCAGCTTCTCGTCTGGCATGCCCACCTTCTCCAGAAAGCACAGCGCCGGGTCTGCTCGCATGGCATTGTACCTCTCGTAACCTGCCAACCGCCACAGGCCATCAAGAAGAAGAAAGACAGCGCAAAGCCAGGCCTGAGCCTGGTTCAGGCGAACCTCCTGCTCTGTGGGACACAGCTCCCCGCTCGGCTCTCACTCTCTGTGCTGCTGTGAGAGTAATTCTCACCCCCAGAAATTCAGAGCACTTTCCCAAAAGCTGCTAATTGCTCTGCAGCCCCTGGGCAGCAGGCAGAGAGAAAGGTCAGCCTTTCCATCCTACCAGGCAGCCCTGCCCAGTAGGCTGGGTGCACAGAGCTGTGCACTGCACCTGTGGCAGGCTGCAGCTGGGAATAAACAGCCCCACGCCTCCTTGAAGCCACAGCGGGACTTCATGACAAGGCTGAGGGTACCCAGACAGGCTCTGTGCCTTCCTCATCACCCTCAGGTGGCAACTGCATGCTGCTCCTGGCAAACCAGAGGACTCTGCCACAAGACGAGGCATGGCCACCCTGGGCACCGCAGTGCGCCTGTTCCA
Organism: Ibycter americanus; assembly: GCA_035590275.1. Classification (NCBI taxonomy): domain Eukaryota; kingdom Metazoa; phylum Chordata; class Aves; order Falconiformes; family Falconidae; genus Ibycter; species Ibycter americanus. The sequence goes on along the minus strand of JAVJGI010000002.1, from coordinate 536,835 downwards.
CCACCCAAACGAGCTGGCAGCAGCGCAGCTGCCAGCGCCTGGGGAGAGCTGCCTTGGCACTGTGTGGCTGTGGTGCGTGGCTGCAGCTCTGCTCTCCTCGCACTGATGTGACATCCCCTGCAGGTACTGGAGCTCCGGCCAGATGCTCCACTTGGGTCCCTCTCATGCACTAGCACCCACCAGACAAGCTGGGTACACACCATGCTTGAAGACGCCAATGAGCAGGGATTTATCAGCTTCGGCGTTCCACCAGTCCACTGGGATCTCCACGTAGTCAATGTCTGGCAGCAGCACATCCAGCTCCCTGTGGCAGACAAGGTATGAATGCCCCTTTCCCAGCCTCACCAGACACTGGAGCACACTGGGCACTGCTGAGCAGGGGCAGGGGGGAGACAGGAGCCATCACTCGCTGGCGTGGGGACAACTGATGAATGCAAGGCTGGCCTGGGGCCCCATCACGGCCTGGCATGCACGTCTCCCTGGGCTCAGAGAGCTTGACCCTTGGCTCTACTGCAACCCACTGCCTTCTCCATCCTCTTTCTCCTGAGATGGGGAGGCTGCACAGCTCCTCTCCCCTCCCACCCAAGCAACAGCAGAGGACTGGAGATTCTGTCTGATCTGAACAGCATCTCTTGGGGTAAACCAGCTGAAACCTACCAGCCCCAGAAGAATAGCATGTCTGGTGGGGTGGGCTGCAACATCCCCTCTGTACAGACTCGCGCTGATGGAGCTGTGCTGAGAAAGGCAGCAGCCCCTGCTCCTTGGCATATCACACACCTCTCTGAAGCACCGAGAGCTGAGTCTTTACAGGCTGCGGGCTCAGTGGCATTAACAGAGCCTGTTGGTCCCCTTGTCCTCAGTGCTGGGAAGGGACAGCAGGCCACAGCAATGGGGCACGCTCTGCTCCGAGGCCTGGCCCCCAGTCTCTGTGGGCTCCCACTTTGGATTAGAGGCCATGCAGGCTGCAGGGTCTCCCCGAGTGTCCTCAGCACCCCCCAGGCTGGCACTGCAGCCTCAGAGCTGCTCCAACAGGGCTGCCATGGCTGCAGTCCCTGCTCAAGCAGAGCTGCCATCTAAGGATGAAGTTTTGCCTGAGCAAGGTCTGGGGATTTAACCATGGGGTCTGACTCACCCAGAGCTGCAGTGAGCCCAGACGTGGCTGGGCTGGATGGCTGTGGCAGTGCTTGAGCACTGCCACCACCTCCCCGAGAAGCAGTGCAGGTGTTCACCGTAAGATCCCTACCTGGCAGGGGTTCCCTCGAAGGCTTTGTCCGCAGCCTCCCCCAGCACTTCAGCCTTCAGGTAGTAAAGCATTCGCACCCGCAGCAGAACCCTGTCCCGGGGCAGCAGAGAGGAACACACGCTAGCATGCAGGTGCTCAGATGCCAGCCTAGGCTCTGGCCCAACAGCCCTCGCCAGAGTGTTTGCAGGAGGATGCTCTGAGGGTCAGCAAGGCCAGGGAAACCTGCTCGACACTGTTTCCCCATGTGGGAGGACCCACCTTCTCAAAGCAGGCTGGGCACTGGCCATGTGGCGTCACACCACAGTGCCCAGCCCTGCGATCTACTGGGGCCCTGTGGCTGGGGATTTGCTGCTCAGGACACGGCTCCCATTAGCTGAAGGAGCATCTGAGAGTGGTGCAGCAGCTGGAGCACGGTGATCCTGCGTGGGCTGTTAGCCCTTTGCAGCTCCCTCCCATCCTCATCCTCCCCATGCTAAAAGCCCTCAGCCCATGGTGTCCATGAGCTGGCGTGGGCTCCTGCACTCACTTGTTGCAGTGCTGTTTGAGGTGCTTCTTGTAGCTGTCGTCATGCAGGACGACCTCAGGGTTGCAGGTGGCAAGCCAGTCCGCGTTCTTTATCTCAGGAAGCAGCATCTGGTTCTTCGTCTTCTTCCCCTTCCTGCCTCTGGGCACTGGCGCTGACAAGCCTGTAACAGCAAGTGGCAGCCAGTGAGCACCATGGGCACCGTGGGCCAGGCCAGGCACCACCGTGAGGCACCTCTGGTGCTACGGTGCCCAGGCAGGGCAGCAGAGCCGGGAAGCTGGAGGAGGCTGCTGCAAAGCTCCTGGCTGCAGGTTGGTAAGCCAGGGCGGGGGAAATGCACACAGTAAACACAGAGCATGGGAGGCTCCGTCTCCAAGAAAAACTCAGGGATCACCACAGAAACTGAATTGCTGGAGAGTTCTCAGTGCAACGTTGAGCCCAAAGGATAACATGGTCACTTGATGTATAAAAATATCGCACAGAAGCACAAAAGGGACCTTGGTCCTGGGCATGACTCTTAGAGCCTTACCTAGACGCTACAGCAAGCTCTGACATTCACCCTCTGGGGACAACAAAATGATTTGGGACAAGAGTTCAAACAAGAGGCTCCCAAATGATCAAGGACCAGAAGACAATCCTGATGATCTGATCTGTAAGGGCTGTTTCCTATTCTGTGCATCAGGAGGAGGGCTGTGGTGGAACCAGATCACTGCAGGGGGCATTTACACTTGGTAAACATACCAAAGGGAAAAGGAATGCAGGCCCATCTGGCTGACAAAGATAAAATGAGATCCAGTGGCTGGAGCTGAAAATTAAACACATTTTCAACCTTGAAATAACATGCAGAATGTGGAAACAACTCCTGGTAGGGTCACTATTGTTTGGGGTCTTCCAAGAGGGATGAGTTGCTTCTCTGGGCAGCCGCCTCCGAGGCAGGGTCCTGCAGATCTCCTCTCCTGCCTATGTGTGCAAAGGGGAAAGAAGTGCCTCAGCAATCCCATCCCATCCATCTGGTCTTGTGACATCAAGGATGAAAAGAGAGTGTCACCATGTCCCCAACACCTGTGTACATTTTGCAGCTCCACAACAGGACAAGGGCTCCAGCCCAGGTGGCTGCTGGAGGCCTGAAGCGGGCACCAGGGCTCCTGTCCCCAGCGCTGGATCGGCCTGACAAACTCTGGGCAAACGCTGCTTCCTCAGCAGCTGGGCCTCTTCCAGGATGGAAGGCAGGACGGGGCTGAATCAGAGCAGAGCTCCAAGCTGGGCTGCCCACATGCTGTGCTGCCCCTCGTAGTCACGCGGATACGAGACTGAGAAGGAACAGTCCCAGGATGTGCTAGCAAAGGCTGGAGGTTGCTGTTGCTTCCTGCACATCAGGGAGATCCGGAGCTTGTCTTGCCTGGTCAGCTCTCTGCAAACATGGGTGCTACCTCAGGCTCCTTGGTGAGCCACAGCAGCACCTGCCACGTGGCTGCTCTGCACTGGAGGGTTCTGCTCTCCTCCAGCTCCGGAGGTCAGGCTAAACGGTTTCATTGTCCCTCTGGCCAAGACCACATGGAGATTTCGCTGGTGGGAAAAGCCATTCTGAAGAGGTCATGCAGAAGCTCTCAGTTGCTTCCTCTGCTAAATATCCAATTTTCGTGCTGCTCTTGCACTAAAGCATTCCTGAACCTCCATTGAAACCACGGCTTGTTCATTACTTGGTATTATCTAAATGAAGCTCATTCCTATCAGCCAGTTTATTTCTCACTCTTGTTCTGGTCCCTACAGGGCTCTCAAGTCCAGTCCCAGCACCACTCTGGGCAGTGCTGTGTGGCAAGGGCAGGAGGCAGCACTGCCAGAGTGGTTCACACTATAGGAGGCGACTGGAGTAACTTAAGGAAGCCACTGCAGGCCATGTGCTCAGACCTCACACTGTGAAGCCAGTCAGACATTTCCAGACAGAAGGAAATGGTGATGTCGGGTTTTAAGTGACAAGTAACACGCAGCATTTTCACGGCTCAGCAACAGCATCACTCCAGAACAGCCCTCCCTGTGCTCCACCACCTCAAAACAGGAGACCCAGGTCTCAGCCTGGCTCCCTGATGCCAAAAGCAGGCTGGAGAGTCCCAGCCTCCTCATTACTCACCTTGTGCCACAGATCACAAGTGCACAACTCGCAGCACACAGCCGTGGGGCTCTGACCATCCCAAGGCAGAGCTGTGGCCTCCCCCAGCCAGCCCTCCCGGCACAACTCACCTGTCCTGAAAGCCGCAGGATGCAGGCACTGTGCTGCTAGGTCAGCGCAGAGTCCTCTGACACAGAACGGGCAGCAACCACGTGTCCCAAGCCACAACCTTCCATGCGATCCAAGAAGCCAGCACTGGCTCTGTGTTTGTATCATTAAAGACAAAAGCCACTGCGGCTGCACGATGCTGTTTGCGTGGCAGGCTCTATTAGCCGTGCTGCTCCAGCCCCAAGGGATGCGGACAGAGAGCGGATGCTGCACTGCAGGCAGGGGGCGAATCTGCAGTGCCCTGCTGCCCAGGCAGAGTCAGAGACGGGCTGGGGAAGGCTCTAGGTGGCCCTTGTCAGAAGCTGAGGATACAGTGGAAGCCTCTACCCAACAGAATGCAGACGCAATTACAGACTGGACATGTGGTGTGATACGTGGCACTCACACACAAGGGAAAATAAGCATACAAGTCCTCTGACCAGGGAGGGCCCAGCCAACCCTGAGATAAAGGGTCCTGCTAGATGGAGTGAGAGAAGGCAGCATCACCTGGGTAGGATTCTGCAATGCAGAGGTCTCAGGACAAACCAACACTGGATCTCCACACATCAGGGCAGGCACTCCAGACCAGTAGGTCTGGGACAAGAACCATGATGAGAGACACAAGCTGGTGACCTGGCATGAGATGGCTGCACAGACTGCACCGCCAGCTTCCCCAGTGCAGCTGTGAGTGCCGCGCCTGTTGCTAGGGCTGGGACTGCCAACAGGCACAGGTAAGGTCCCTGCACAACGATCCACACCATGTCCTGTGATGCCCTGAGGAAGAGTCAGGCACGTCTGTGCTCTGAGTGGAATAAACACCCTCACATCTATCACCCCCAACGTGTTCATACGGTAACCAGTGCCCCACAAGCTCACTGCCCAGTGTCTCCCTGTGTGGGAGAACCCTGACAGTATTCACAGGCCAGAGAAAACCGCTTGGGAGTGGAATGGCATCTCTGCTCCCACCACAAGGCTTTCTCTGCACCAGCCATGGCACTGGGAGCCAGAAAACAGCCTTCCCCACCCAGTCAGCTGCTGCTGCTGGCTCTGAGGGTCAGTGTGGAGGTCAGTCCCATGGCAGCCACTTTCTCTGTGCAGAGAGAGTGACGGCGCTCAAGCACAGCTGCTGGATGGTTGTTTCAGTCAGCTCTGCTTTGAATTCTGCAGCCTTGGTCCCATAGGCATGCACAGCGGCGACGGGTACAGGTGCAATGGCAGAGAGAACACGCAATACCTGAGTGATTTTGTAGAGCCTGGTTCTGCCCATCCTTCGTCGGTGTGATGAGATCCCAGATAAAGCTCTTAATCTTCTCATCCCCCTTGTAGTGTTTGACGCAATAGACCAGCAAGGCCCGACAAATCATCTCCATGTCCTTCTCATTCAGGTGCCACTTGAAGCGCCCGTGGGTCAGGATATCTTTCCAGCGTCCCCAGCTGGAACAGCAGGAACACAGACAGAGTAAACATTCCTGTGCAACTAGAGACCTCACCAGCATCTCTCTCCAGGAAGCTCACTCAGAGGCACGGCCCTGCCAGCTCCCCTAGATAGGGTTGTTGAGCCCCCACAATAGCAGGGAGCAGGGAGGGGAGAGGTTTGCCCAGCACTGAACAGAGTAGAGGTAGGAGCAGACTCTGGGAGCACTAACTGCCAGCTCATGCTTTGCCCCCCTAACTCTCCTTCCATCCCAAATGTTCACTTAGAGCCCAGGTCCCACCAGAAAGGTCACTGCTGGAAGGAGGGGACACTGCAAGCAGGATTGACAGGAAGTGGCTGGGGCAGCTAGTGGCCCACGAGCACACTGGGGCAGCTGGAGGCTGTGGCCGTACTCTCCGGGAGGGGGTCAGACTCACCCGAATATGAGCAGGTTCTTCTCCACGCGGAAGCACTCAGCCCGCAGGTACCGTCGTGTCTTCTCGTTGAAGCGCCGCGAGCGTGTGGGCCGCTCATCCGAGTCACTGTCCAGCTCAGAGAACTCCATCAGCTCATCCTCTTCAAAGGAGTTGTAGTGTTTGGTTTGCTTCCGCACCCGGGGCCTGTCGATGACCAGGCTCTCCTACGAGGGACAGAGGAGAATGCGCTCAGGTATGGGCGGAAGTACCTGCCTTCCATCAGGGCACAGTATGTCCTCTTCACTCGGTCACCCTGCTCTGCTCACACATCTGGTTCCCAGCTCACCAGCCCCGTGGCCAGCGACATCCTTCCCACTGGGATACTTGCATGCAGCTTTGCCCGCACACATGAGACAACTCCTGGACAGCACAGAATTCAGCCTGAATGATGATAGTCAGAAAATCAGGCCCTCTGGGTGCAAACTGCTGAAAACCAGCAGCTGATTCAGCTCTGAATCATACTCCTGCCCGCCCCCAGCGCTGCATGCACCAAGTGCTGTGCTGGAGGTGGTGTAATTTCTTTGTCAGGGGGGACAGGTGGGCTGGAAGAGGAAAGGCAGCTCCCAAGAAGGTGCAGGAGGGAGCAATATGAAATTAAATTGCATGTACCTGCCTCCTCTCCTTCCCCCCACCCTGTCGAATGAATCCATGTCATCTCAATCTGCCTGGATTTCACGCACGTGACAGACCCCCACCCACTCCCCCACCCACCCTCTCCCATTCTCCTGCTAGAGCGGTGAGCTCAGCAGAGCCGTGGGGCCTCCCTCTTGCTGAGAACACCATCTCTACAGTGTTGCCACCTTAGCTGGAATTGCAGCAGGCCCCAGGGCCGCACTGAAGCCAGCTGCAGCACTCTGCGCTCAATGGAGGAGCTGGCAGGAGGGGCCTAGGTTGCAGCAGAGCCCACCAGCTCAGCAGGACCAGCAGAAAGATGACACCCCATCTGTCCACTCCTGCCTCCCGACAGGCAGTCACCAAATCCTTCCAGCTCCTCAGTGCTCAGCTAGAGAGCTCCTCGTGTGGGCAGAGCAGGCAGCAGCCAGGAACAAGGATGCTGCCCCCAGGAGATGCTCCCCAGAGGCACGTGGGGAACGTCCAGCAGCTCTGCTACCAGGCCAGGAGAAGCCAAGCACTGGCTTGCCAGAGCTCCTGGGAACGAGCCAATTTGCCAGTGAGGGCAAGACGCGAGACTCCAGGAGCATCTTTACAGTCTGCAATCCCCTCACCTGGACATGGTGATGGGCCTGCCAGATCCACTTAGTTTTACTCCTTGTTCCCATCCCTGAAGGCAGGGCTGCAAACGCTGATGGAGGAAAGAGTGGCAGAATCCAAACCTGTCCCTACTTGCCTCATCGAGCCAGGAGAAGCTCTGGGCAGCTCCCTTCATCCCTATTCATATCAAGTTTTTAGAGAGATTTGTTTCTAAAGCAACATGTGGATATTGAGCCTAACCCGCACAGTCTTCGAACAACCCCCCAGGCTTGGGTGAACATGACTGATATTCAGCTGGATATGGAAAATATCCAACAGGCAGCACAAGGGAGCATTTGACACTGTAAGAGCAGGGTAAGTACCAGCAGAGTTGCCCAAGCCGGAGCTCCTCTCGTGACACCCCTTATGCCGTCAGGGCCAAACCCAGTTGGCCCAGACAACTTTGCTTGCACCCTTCTGCTCAGAGAAGATGAGAAGTTGAGCAAGAGGGAGTATTTTCAGGCACCACACAGGGTTGTGTACATCCCCTGAGGTGCTGAGCCTCTGGTAGCCCCTTCCCCAGCTTGCTCTGATCTAGGACAGAGCTGAGACCCAAACCAGACCAAGCATCCACACACAGTGATGCTCTTGACAAACCCAGTGCCACAGGCGTGATATTCAACCTCCCTGCAACCTGCCTTCATCTGTGAGCACAAACGAGGAGGGGAAGCAGCACGGCACCTCAGAGCCCTCACAGTACTGGCGTGTTAACCACAAAGAGCCATTTCTTCTGCAAAGAGGTGCTGCCTTCCAGCCACCAGCCACCATCCACCACCTGCTGCAGCCCAGCCAGTACACTGCTCCCACCATAGCACCACAGCCCAGTGCTTGCTCAGCGAGGCCCCCCACTTCCAGGGGTGCCCTCATATACATGAAGCCGGTGAGAGGCTGGTACCTGAGGCTGCCAGTGTGCCAGGCACATGCCTCTTGACCATCAGTGTCTCAGCACCGTCATGTCACTGCAGCTCCTCAAAATCCTCCCGTGCTGCTGCTGGAACCCACACATTAAACGTTACGAATACATCAGAATAGAGAAGCATGGTTATTATGGTTGTTACCTTGGCATTAAACAGGACCACGTGATGCACAACCGATTCAAAGGAGCTGCCTACTCTGATGCTACCTGCTCCCCACCAGCCTCAACTAACTGCAAGTCCGCTTTGCTTCTAGGTCACTAAATGGCTGGACTTGCTGCTGGGTTAAAGGCTCCCTGAGCAGGCCTATGCATACTGTGGTCCTGCTAGGGGCGCGGAGGGCCACCTGGGGAGAGGACAGGGAGCCTGGGCCAGCGAGCACAGTCACACACAGCGCAGCTTCCTCTCTGCCTGCTGCTGGGAGAGCTGGTGTGCCTTGCTGAGCTTCACCATGACAAATACCACCACCTTAGCCACGGAGACCTGGGGTGGTGGGAGCAGGGGGCTGCAGTGAAATGAATGTGCCTGGCACCGTGAGCTCCAGGGCTGAAAGGGCTGTAGTATACAAACTCATGTCAGCTCACCAGGCCTCCACCAGAGCTGCCAGGCCAAATGCTCCCCTCTGCCCAGGTTCCAGGGCTCACATGGACTTGGGTTTAGGCTGAGGTATGGTTACACAGCTTCCCCCAAACATGGGAAGAGCCTTGCTCACCCCACCAATCCCCAGCCACAGCAAAAGCTGCCACTTGGGCCCCTTTGTGTCCTGCCAGGGCACACAGCAGCTTGGCCCCGGCGTGCCTCAAGCTATTGAAGGTCTCTGGGCTTGGTGAGACAGCCAGGGAGCCAGGAGATCAGAACTGCCACCTGGATGGCAGCATGGGACCGTCCTGGTACTGCTCCACACTGGAGCCCCAGCTTCCCAGTCTGCCAGCACCCAACCTGGCAGGCAGCGGGAGGCACTCATGCCTGCCTGTGCTGCGCAGAACTCCAGCACAGCTCCAGCTCACGCACAGGCAGTCACATCAGTCTGCTGGGTTCGCAGGCATGCTGTTGTGCTGGCTGTTTCATCCTCTCCTCCCCTCACACGCTGCCAGCCCCAGCTGTCACCCTTTAACCAAGCTTGGGAGTAGCTGGGAGCACAGACTGAACACCCTGAAATACCAGGTAGATGCAGCCCACCATGTGGCCAAAGTAATAGTGGCTTTAGCCAGCACTCATGGGTCAGTCTTCCCTTGCAGTAATTCCTGATGGCTAACGCATATCCCTTCACAAGCTCAGCAGAAGCGTGCAGCTGCTCCTGGAGACCATGCCACATGGTGTCAGATCAGTTGTGGGGCACACAGGCCACAAGCTGGATCCTACCTTTTCATTCTTGGCGTCTGTATCGAGCTCTGCTATCTTGGCCCACTTTTGCCAGAAGTTGGGGTCATCTAAGGAAATGTCAGTTCTGTTTCCTGATGCTACGAAGCTGGCCTGGGAGTGGAAGAAGAGGAGTGAACAGGGTGCAACCCACCAACCAGATGTGCCTTCCCCCATATAAAGATCCCCAACACATCTGTCTACAGTGCACAGTCTTGCTGCCATGAGGTGTTACACCCCATGTCGACACATGCCAGAGGGCTCTTTGCTTAAGGGAGCTGAACCCCTCTCTTCCGCAGTCCCACCTGACCCACTGGAAACAGAGCCTGGGCTGTGCCACCTGCAAGACGAGAAGGGACAGATGGCTCTTGGTGCCCCCAGAGGACACCAGCTACAAGCATGGCACTGCGCTGGCTCCTCAGGATCTCTCCTGTGGGGATGTCAGGGTCACGTGGCACACAGCTTCCCCTGGCACAGCAGTGCCCAGCTTCGAGCGTTGTGCAGACCAGCAGCCTGGTCCCGCAAGGCTGGAGGCAGAGATGGGCTGCGCAGCAGCAGGGCTGTGCTGAAGGTACCACAACTCCTTCCCACACCACCCGCAGCCCAGGTCGCCACCTGCATTTCTGCTTGGCAAAGCACCACACTGAGGCAGCAGCGGTGTCTAGAAGGGCAGGGGAGGTGACAGACTGGATGAAATAAGCTCAGTTCATGAATAGAAGACCAGCCCAGCTCAGGACTGGATCTCACCCAGGCTTTGAATCTATCCATTCTCCCCAAGGAGAGGCATGACTCTGCCCACAACAGCACCAGGCGGAGGGTCTAGCTCTGGGCATGGCCTGCTGCCATGGCAAGGAGTCCTCAGCCCAATGGACGAGTAAGCCCTAAACCCTGCAATGCCCTGATTGGGACACAAGAGCAGCTCTGCATCCCTCCACACTGCCAGCCTGGTGACAGAGCACAGCCCGGCACTGCCCAGCACCTGGAGGACAGCCCCTGCTCTGCCTTCTCACCAGCCTGAGTGGCTTCAAAGGGAAAGTGGAAACTAGCAAGCTGAACCCTCCTGGATAGCCTCACAGCACCCACCCAAGCTGGCGGCCCCCTCCTCAAATGCTCTGCTGACCACCAGTGAGACAGGAGACCACGCTGCTGCCGTGTCCCAGCAAGGTCTCACTCCTGGGTGCACAAGGACAGGCAGGAGCTTGGCCTCCATGCAGACATGTCTCAACACACAGGCAAGAGGTCAGCCCACCACTACTGCCTGGCATGCTCCCAGCGTGCCCCCCACCACCCTGGGGGGAGTCCCCCTTCCCTCCCGATGGAGCACAGCACACCTTGGCAAAGGTGGAGCCCTTCCCCTCAGACTGGATTGTGATGGTCTGTGTCCTGCGCTGGAGGATCTGATCAATGTCTTCCTCACAGAACTTCGATCCTTCATCCTCCTCGTCCATCAGAGCGCCATAGGCACCCTTCCGCAGCAGGTCCTCCACTTCCATCTTTGAGAGCTGCTGAACCTGCCCAAAACATGGTGGCATCACCAAACTGGCCAGCCTCCCTGGGAACTGCACAACAGGAGAAGGCTCTTCCCTCTGCCCCAGGAGGGAGGGCAGAGATGCTCCAGGCCAATCCAGACCTCGCACTTCTACAGCAGAGGCCACTTCAAAACACTGCCTGAGGGACTGTCAGGAATTTACAGTCCATGTCACCCAGACACAGCACCACATGTGTCCCCTAACCCCGTGGCAGTGCAGGGACAGCCTGCCAGGCCAAACAGCAGCAATGCAAGTGTGTGGGACCAGGCTCTCCCTCCCCAGAAGCTTGCCCATTTCTCTGCTCCGACCTGGTAGTGACTTGCAGGGGAAGGAGGAGAGCTCTCCTGTAGCGCCTCCCACCTAGCCCCACTCTGACAGCCAACCTACCCCGTTGGTGCTGCCCTTGCGGTTGATGTCCTGCAACACAGCCTTATCCAGGCCCAGCTTCAGGCTGGCCTTGTCGAACATCTCCCGCTCGTAGGAGTTCCTGGTGATGAGGCGATAGACTTTCACCGCCTTGCTCTGCCCGATCCGGTGGCAGCGAGCTTGCGCCTGGGAGTGCAGAGGGCACAGCATCAAGCACAGTGAGCCCGGAAGGACGGGGATCGTGTGGCTTGTGGCATCCTGCACCACCACCCACCACCCACCCACCTGAGCCACAGTCAGCTCCCACCCACCAGAGCACCCGCATCTAGTGCCTGTGGCTGACCCGGCAGGGCTCTGCCAGCGGGTGCTGGTTAGCGCCAGGCCTGCGTGATTGTGGAGCAGGAATCAGAGACCCCTGCACCCCCGGGCAAGGACACAGGGCTCAGGCTAGAGCCTTGGTGCTCAGCAGATGGGGGCACCCAGCACTTCACCCCCTCCAACACCGGGTATGGACAAAGTGCTGCCTCATCTGTGGCCCACTCATGCCTTTAGAGCCACACTGTGATCTCCCCCGTGACATGTCCCCTCTGCCTGCACTCCTGCCAGCTCTCCCAGCATGGCACCCCATGTCCAGTACAGGCGGGTGCTGCTGCCCTTCCCTCCCCAGCTGGCATGAGTGACGGGAGCCGTGCTGCGGGACCTCCCGGCAGCCTGTCCCACCCTGGCCCGTTACCTGTAGGTCATTCTGTGGGTTCCAGTCTGAATCAAAGATGATGCAGGTGTCGGCAGCCGTCAGGTTGATGCCCAGCCCGCCCGCCCGCGTGCACAGGAGAAAGACGAAGCGATCCGAGTCGGGCTTGCAGAAGCGGTCGATGGCAGCTTGGCGCAGGTTCCCACGCACCCGCCCATCAATGCGCTCATAGGTGTACCTGCTCAGAGGGGAGAAGGCAAGAGCAGGGTCACAGCAGGGCCTGAACTGGCTGTGGCTTACAAAGCCCTTCTTGCTCCTTCCCCTGGGCTGTGTGTGGGCATGCAGGCAGCCCAGACTTACTGGCAGGACCTGTGCATAGGTGGAGGCTCAGGCGCCATCAGCCTGTGCGCACTGTGCTTGTTCCCAAAAGTCATTCGTCTTATGATGGCAAAATCACGACCTCGTCCATGGTGCATGCATATGGGGCTCATGGGAACCAGGACCAAGGGAAGGGCCTATTCCCATTTGGTCACTCCTAGGACTAGCCCTGGGCAACGCAGAAGGGACAGGTCAGAGCTGCCCAGCTTTGGGGTCTCTGCACCCATCAGCGGTAGCCTGTAACTCGGATCCTTTGGTACGTGAGCACAGAATGGCCAAATCCCCGCCCTGGGCTGTTGCCACTCTGTATGTACAGTGCAGGATGGAGGTGATTTGGAGGAACCGTGGTGAACGCTGAAGCCTGTACTAACCGCCTCTGAATGAGATAGTCTTCAAGAATGTCCAGGCAGCGCACCATCTGAGAGAAGATGAGGACCTTGTGCCCACCGGCGATCAGCTTGGGAAGCAGCTTATCAATGAGCACCAGCTTCCCAGCCGCCTGGATCATTGCCTGCAGCTGGAAGTCTGGTGCCTCTGGGCTGTGTGTTTTACGAAAGTCTTCCAGGATCTTCTCCTCTGCCCCTGCCAGGTGAGAAGGGACGTCAGCTCTTGGCAAGGCTGGCAGTGAAGCCGCCCCCAGCCTCCCATCCAGGGCAACAGCAAGCCACCACATAAGGCACAGAACCCATGCAGCTGATCAGATCTAGGGAGGCTGGCTAGAGACCTCCAGAAGCCCCTCCACTCCTGTGACTCTACTCCCTCTTCGTGGCTTGCACCAGCTCTTGGCAGATCAAGCCAGGCTGGGATGTTGGAGAGGGTCCTGTGCCAGAACACCCCCAAACATAGCAAGCCTCACAAGACCCTGAGGCGCCCACCAGCAAGCAGCACTTCCAGGGAGCTAGTCTGCCCCTCAGGGCAACAAGGCAGATCACTGCCTCCTGTGCTGGGCCTGGATGCACAACCACACCAGCAGCACATGCCATGAGGGTCTGAGCTGGCTCCCAAGCCAGGTGAGCTCTGCAGGTAGTGATCAACAAATGCTGCAGTGACCAGTAAATGTTGCAATGCCCCCCACACCTGCTGTGCACAGCCCTCACCGTTGATGAGATACGGGTGATTGCAGCACTTCCGCAGCTCCATCATAGTGTTGATGAGGTTGGGCATATTGTGCTGGTTGGCACCCTTGGAGAGGAAGGAGAAGTTCTTCTCCAGGATGGCCCGGTAGTATTTCTTCTGGATATTGGTCAGCTCCACCTCAATGATGGTCTCCTGCTTGGGTGCCAGATTCTTCTCTACATCATCCTTCAGCCGTCTCAGCATCATGGGCTTCAGAATGGACTGCAGCTTCTTCACCTGCCAGAGCAAGCGTAGAGATTCACTGCCCTCCCAGCACGGCAAGCACGCAGTGACAACAGTGGAAGGGCCTGCAACGCTACAGCCTCCCCAGGCTGGACACCCACTACAAATGACCCTGAAGCACCTGCTCTGCTGACAGCTAGGACAACTTCAGGGTCTGACTTCCTTGGGACAGGCATGTGAGGGACCAGCCCTGGGCCATGAACTCCACACACTTCTGCTGCTGGCAGCCTTGGATAACTGCGTCTGCTGCAGGACAGCTGAGCTTTGATAGCAGCTGAGATGATGCTCCATGTGCCTGTGCCTGCTCCCTCAGAATGACGATCTTTGTGCAATCTCCACTTAAGCCAAATGGCAATTCAAATGGCAGCGAGACAGCCCAGGGGACTGGGCTGTTTTCCATGACCCACGCTCAAGGGTAACTTTGGAGGATGGCTCCCCAGGGGAACCTGACAAGGGTGACTGACACACGGACTTACTGATCTCCTCACTCCCCCTACAGTCCTGCTGGTTTCAGGGACAGACCAGGTAAGAAAGCCAGATGAGCTGCGCTGTGCAGGCACACAAGGGACAGTAGGGAGCTAGGCAGGGAGCAGACCACTGCCTTGGCACAGGCTGGTCTCCCCTCTCCAAAGCAGCGTTGGGGGCTCTGTCACAACTTTGCTTCTCCCAGCATGAGGAGTTCTATTCACTTCCATGAAGCACATGTCTGAGTGTGTGCCTGGCTTGGTGACTGCATGTCCCAATGGCCTGTGCTAACAGTCACCAGTGTCTCTTCTAGGTACCTGCTCCTCTGTCTTCAGGTCTCCAAACTCCTCCAGGAAGGCTGTCTCTGAGGGGAACTGCTGTGGCTCCAGGAAATTCAGGAGGCTGAAGAGCTCCTCCACCGAGTTCTGCAGGGGGGTCCCTGTCAGCAGCACCTTGTGCTCCTGGGTATACACAGAAAACAGGTTGAGGGCTCAGATCCACTGGCTGGGTCCAAGGCATTCCAAGAGCTCAATGCTCCTTGTCTTCCAGCCTCAGGAGCACTCTGGGTGGCCTGTGGGAACACGCACTCTCTGAAAGGTGCCCTGGCCATGGTGCCAGCCCTGACCCAGCCACTGCCATGCAACACTGTCTTGTGGCTCCCAGGATGCTCCCCTGGATGTGTCCCACTCCAACAACAACAACAGCCAGAACTGAGAATCCCACACACCCCCAGGCTTCAGCCCTGCCCTGGCACAAGACCCCCAGGCAGGGCTGTGCCGGCACCGGACAGGGACGCTGACAGAGCCCAAGCCTCTGTGCACCGGGGGAAAATCCCTCTTCAGGACTTGGGAACATGGCTCGGTGCCATATGATGCCAAGGGGCACCAGGCACCTGCTTCTAGCGTCAGCGTGAGCAGGGTGCTCCGAGATCAGCAGGGGCACATATGACTCTGTCAAGTGTGCACTGGGAAGGAGGAGCTTTTATTAGAGGTTCACTGTGTAGGTACGTGTGCAGTAAAAGGAGACACGGTCCAGACAACCCCTCCAAGACCTGGGGGTGTGAGGAACAGATGAGCCCTCAAGGAGAACGCACTCCCTTCCATGTGCTGACACCATAGGCTCTGGCTTCAGGTACCACCAGGTGCTGCCTTCTGGGGTGCACCAGCCACTCTGTCCCAGCAGTGCCAGACACTTGTGTGCTTGCTCACTGCTCAGGCTAATCCTCCTGTCCAACCTAATGCAAAGAATGCCCCCAAGAGCCACCAAGCTATGCAAGAAGGGCAATTTTAAGGTGTGAAGTTCCCACAGGACTTGTACAAAGGAAGGCGATGTTTACGAAGCGGGGCCAGCAGCAATCCTGCTTTGCCCCAGGGTTCTCACAACCCAGCAAGGACCTGCACAAGACACAAAGTCAGGGGGAAACAGCTGGGTCTTTGGGAACTGGAGAAATAAGACTAATAATTTTCGGAGGCCTGGTCCAGCTAGAGTGTGATGGAAGCTGGGTAGGGCTGGGAGATCCAAAAGGCCTGACGGTCCTCAGTCCAGCGAACAGCAGCGCTGCCTTTCCCAGGGTTGGAAAGGAGCTGAACATCCAAATTCATTTCTCAGAGCAGCTCATTGATCCCTTTTTCACCATGCACAGTACTGGGCCCCCATCCCCGGCACAGACTGGTCTCACGTTTGCAGAGCAGCAAGAAACCAGCTTGAACACTGCAGTCCTGCTCACTGCAGGGTACAAGGCACACCATGGCCAGAGGATGCTGTGCATGGCTGGTCAGCAACTGCCTCTGTGTGCTGCAGCAGCCTAAGCTGTGCTGCAAGGCCAGGCAGTGCTCTCCCAGGGAGTGCACACAGATGGGAAGGCACGGGGGCACTTGGCCTGCTGTGGGCTAATATTCCACTTCAGCAAAAAGGAGTTTGTGATGGCTGCAGGGCACCAGTGCGCCCCATCCATCAAAGGGCCCCTGTCACTGGCACTGCTTCAGCAACCTGATGGATCCTGGATGGTTTTCCCTCTGACAGGGAGCTCTCAGCCCTGGCACTGGGCCTAAGCAGTTTGCAGTGGCATCTGACTGCTAGGCATGGCCATCTCTGGCCCACCTTGCTCTCACATGAACTTGGGCAGGACATGCTCACCAGGGCCATGAGCTTCAGCCCCTCCAGGAGTTTGCAGTTCCTGTTCTTCAGGCGATGTGCCTCGTCAATGACCACGCAGCGCCACTGGATCTTCTTCAGCTCTGGGCAGTCGGCAAGGATCATCTCAAAGGTGGTGATAACCACCTGGAACTTGAAGATCCCAGGGAGAGGGTTACCCTAGGGAGACATAAACCATATGCAGCGCTTGACTCCTGCAGGGCAGCAGGACACTGTCAGACAGGATGTCTGACAGTATCAGTGTTAGCATCTGGCTCCTAGCTGGGATTTCCCCAGATTAATCTCTCTCAAGCAGCGGGCAGGTTCCTGCAAGCCTCCTCCCTGGCCACCGGCTGTGTCTCTCCAAACCAGACACTGCTTCAGGGCAGACAAACAGGCCTGGACAAGAACTGCGGCTGGGGCTCTGCTGCATTTTCCCCTTTCTGCATGAGCTGGGCCTGTTCTTCACTCATACACAGTGCACCCTGAGCCCATGCCAGCAAAAGGGGTCTTATAAGATCACCTTTCCCTCTCCAGATGAACCACGAGCTCCACATGCAGCTCAGTGCTTCCCAAGTAAAGGAAGCCAGAGCTGGGGGACACATCCTGGGAGTGTTGTGTGCATCAATCACCTGTGTGTCCCTGTATACCATCTCGTACTGCTGGATCATCTGCCGGCTGATCTGGCTGCCGTGGTATACGATGGCATTCATCTCTGTCCAGGTGCGGAACTCCCTCTCCCAGTTGGTGATGGTGGAGAGAGGTGCGATGATGAGGAAGGGGCCATGGATGCCCATCAGGAATATTTCTGAGAGGAAGGTGATTGACTGGATTGTCTTCCCCAGCCCCATCTCATCAGCCAGGATGCAGTTCTTCCTGCAGAGAAGAACAGGTGCAGGTGAACATGGCTCTCAGAGGCAGGAACCACCCTGTCGCCAACTCCTCGATGGGATGTCAGGCACATTACCTTCACCCACACCTCTCTGACCCTGCAGCATGGAGGGCGGGGGCACATCGGTACAGTGGCCCAAATTGGTCTGGCTAAGCCAGACCACCCAACTTCTTGCAAGATGATGGACTCAAAGTTAATGTGAAAAATGCTGTCCTTTGGGTGCACACTAGCCAGTGGAAGATGCATCTGACAGCCTGCTGCAGCCGAGAACATGCATATTCCTGCACTCCAGCCACAGGAATGCACATCAGCAGCCTGGACAATACCAAAAATCAGGTGTATGTTAGAGCCATAGCTAAGCCCTACTGTCTCCAAGACTCATCAGCGTTTACTGATGAGAAACATTCCTAAAGACTCAGTTGCAAAGCTAAAAGAAACACTATCTTCCTGGCAGCTGCCTGCCAGCTCCAGCACTGGAAAGTCTCAGTGGCCCTTCTGTCAGGCCCCTGATTTGTCATCTGTGCTCCCCCAGCTCTGCTGCTCCCGTGACTGCACACACCAGGGCCCTACTGCCAGCAGGACTCCTCACAGGAGCACAGGGCTCCAGCCCCTCCTTACCTGTTATACCAGTTAAAAAGCAGCCAGTTCATTCCCTCCAGCTGATACTCCCGCAGCTGGTTGCTGTTCTTATACTCCCGGGACTTCTCCAGTTTCTGCCAGGACTCAGATGCTGGGCGCTCCTAGGAGGAGAGATCAGGAGCAACGTCCATGGAGAGGAAGAGGCTAATGCTCAGCAAGGCCAGACCCTGCTTCTGGGGCTGCACATCAGGACAAGACTTCAGAACAGTCACTGACAGCTGATTCACAGCAAGGTCTTGGCCTCCGGATCCCACCCTCAGATCCTGCTAGCTAACCCATCCGTAGGGGAGGTTACAGGGCTTGCACTGCAGCAGCAGGGACAAGAAGGTCAGCACTGCTGGGCCTTGGCAAGACACAGACAGTCCCTGCCACAGCCGGGTACGTTACCTCCGGGTACGTTACCATGTGCTTGATTTCTGGAGGGATTTGGAGGGCTTCAAACTCTTTAATCTTCCCTGGGTCGACATCCTCCTCCAGCTCCCAGGTGCTCTCCTCATAGGGCAGTGAGCACCACTTCACCAGGTAGTGAGTCACCTCCTGCAGCGCAGAGGGAGAGGCTCAGGGACAGCGCAGGGCTCATGGCCGCTCAGCCCCAGCTCAGACTGCGACTGAGAGTGAGTCACAGGGACAGTCAGCAGCCCTCCATTTACCCCTGTGCCAAGGGGTTCCCATGGACAGGGCTCAGGCTGCAAAAGGCTAGTAAGGCCTCAGGGTGCTCAGGGATGACCTGCAATATACGCTGTGGGTCTGGGCTTCCTGCCAAGTCTCCCTCCCTCCCGCCATGGGGCAAGCAAGCAATGCAGCCACTCACTTCCCCAGTGTCAGGGTCCTTCGTGTGAGCCACCTCCAGAATTCGATCTACCTCCACATAGTCGGGGTTGAACAAATCCTCATCGGGCTGTGACAGCAAAGAGTAAAAAGAGTTAAGTTCAAGGTGATTCCAGGGTTAAACAGATGGCAGGCATGAGTAAACAGCTGCGGGGCATCTGTCCCCAGGATGCTGCTAGCTGTGCACAGCACACCAAGTGCCCTGGACACAGGTACACGACATCTGTCTCTGGGCAGGGAGGATGCAGGAGCCCTGCAGAAGGCAAAGCTCTTGCTTTAGAGCAGCCGTGGGCTCCATGCTGCCCTTGCTGGGAGGCAAGAATGGCCTCTCCAGCCCATCTGGCCCCAAGCTTACGTGCAGCATCCAGAGCTGTGACTGTCACAGCACAGAGCCACACACAGCACCCGATGAACTCCACTCCTCTGCACGGGATGACACCTTGTTCTCTGTCTCTGCCTCTATCTCTCCCTACCTTCAGCTTAGCAGTCACCAGCAGCGACTGCTCATGAGGCAAGGGCTCATCCTCCTGCCAGGAACACCTTGGGAGAAGTGGGCTTTAGACTAGCAGTGGTCCTCGGAGAGACACATTGTCTAGGGCTTGGGAAGGAGAAAAAACAGGCTTCTATATTCACAGCTCCCCAAGCCCCAGTTAGTCACAGGAAAGAGCATTTGCTCCTTGTTAAATTGTTAGTGGTACAGTGTGTTTCAACACATGCTTTTTCTTTGCATCCTGGGAAAGACCCCAAACACACTCGGGAGTGAGAAATTTGACACGCACCCCCGGCTTTCCAACTACATCCACAGAGAAATTGTCTTAGCCTACTGGCCTGATTTACAATTGTAAGGGGCAGTCTGAGGAGATCCCACAACTGTCTCCAGAGTAGCAAGATAAATTATAGAATACCTTTCATATTAAACAAGATTAATCTGCTTATACAGCAGAGCAGGCAGGAGCTGCCCTAAGCCCAACTATTTATAGCTCCCTCTCTCCCATAACACTTCTGCTTCACCATGAAAGCACCTCCAGTACTGCATGCTGCCCAGTGAGCAACACTTCCAAGGCTGGCAGTGCCTGGCAAGTGACGTTTGTCACCCTGCCCATACCTCTGCCAGTGACACCATGGGAGTTCAGGGCACTGTCATGTTCCCTTGGCTTCAGCATCCCCACCTGCTCACCCTCTTGTGCTGTGACCCGGTTCAAACCAGCCTGGAAGCCTGAGGTCCTGTGCAGCCGCCCAGGCATTGCCACGGTGTCAGCAAGGGGGCACAGGCAGTGCTCTGGGCAGCACCCCATCATCACCGAGCTATGGCAGAGCTCAGGCAGAGCAAGCACTGCTGCAGCGAGCCCTGCCTGCCCACTCCCAGCCCTGAATTTTGGTACTGGAGCTGGTCTCACCTGGGCTGGGAGGTGTCAGAGGCAACGCTCAGCTCTTGGCCTGCTCAGCCACCGCACCAGGCCCAGGTATGCTGGGGTCGGACACGGCTGCTTGCTGCACTCAGCTCTCACCTCTGTAAAAATATGCTTCATCTGAGCCTGCTTGTTCCGGAAGCGCTTTATCTTCTGGGAGATCCTGGGGTCCTTCTCCAGCTCCTCCAGAGTTGCCCACTTACAGTGGAGGTAGGAGCTGCAGAGGAAAAAAAAGTCAACAAAATGTGACCAAAGAGGCCTTTGGGCCCAATCCCATCCACCACGCAGACCAGCAGGGATCTCCCAGTGACCCAGAGAACACCTAGCCTATGCTTTGTCAAGCAAAACCCCAAACTGGAGGAAGACGTGGCTTGGGTCCAGGCCAAGACTGAGCACTGCAGCGGCAGCAGCTCTCCTGCTTCCCGCTGCCAGGGCTGGCTCAGGAGGACAGGGGCAGCAAGACAGGGATGCTGGGACAGAGGTGGGAGTGCACAGCCCTCACTCCCGCATGCACAGGGCCCACTGCCGTGGCACAGAGCACCACAACACTGCACGTACAAGTTTCTGTACTTGACGTAGAACTCCTCCATCTCAAACGCCAGGCCTCCAGGATGAGCCTGAAACCAAGAGAAGGAGAGTTAGTGACAGTCAGAGCCTGTGCAGAAAATGGGGCATCCTCTACGGCCTGGGTGCAGACAGGCGTCTCCTGCCTGGCCACACGCTCCAGGCAGGCTGAGCCCCATGGATGTCGAGGATGGCCAGGCACTCAGCTTGCTGCCTGCCCTGGAGGCTCAGTGGCCCTCGGGAATGTGGTGTGAGACCACCCTTGAGCATGGGGGACTCAAACACCTCCTGGGCATCAGCCCAGGCCTGACTCCTCTCCAGAGGCTTTCTGGTGCCCAGGGCCAGAGAGGCATCACATTGATCCCCAAACCCAGAAAGGTGCCAGTCTGGGCATATGCCAGCAACACTATGCGAAGAGCAAGTGCAGGGAATGGCACGGCAGCATTGACTGCTGTTACCTCTCATGTCCCTGCTGCACAAGGCAGCCAGGTCCCATCTATGCTCTGCCCATGGACCTCTACCACCACCGACATCTTTGCCACTCACCTCCTTCTGCACCATCCTGGAGGCAAGGATCTTCTCAATGATATTGGCATCATCCTCAGGAGGCTCCTGGGGACAGGAGAGCAGAATGCTGTTTTCCCAGCTCGTTGTGTGGCTTGGCCTCTGGCACCTTCCCAGCACAAAATGGCTACTTACTCCCCTCCCAGCCCACCAGCTGGGCTGGCAGAACCGGCACAGTGGGAGCTGGGAGAGCTGCGCTTGGGGAACCTTTCTGGGTGCAAGGGTGCAGGTGCTGCCAGCCCAGCTACACTCACCCTCTGCCTGTGCTCCCCCGGCCACCGAGGCCACGGCACTATCGTGCCCAGCTGTGTGGGTCCTTCTATCTAGACCAGGGCAGCCAGAGAGGGTGGCAAGTCTCCCAGAAAAGAGGAGGGAGCTTGGGCACTTCTGCCCTGAGACTCAAGGAAGGAAATACACCAAAATGTGCACATCTCCTGCTCCCACCCGCTCTCCATGCCAGCTCTCTGACTTGCCTTGGCATTTATACAACTCCATAGCACTGGATGACCCCAAGGGCCCCAGCAGAGCAGGGAGCGGGGCTGTCAGGCCCCTGCCACAGGCATTCTCTGTTGCTGCTGCCTGTCCATGGCCACAGGACACGGGCAACAGCACCTCAGCCCCATCACTGTCCATGCAGCTCTTCCCAGCAAGCCCAAAGTGCCACCTCCTTCCCTCCACAGGCTTTGACTGCCATGAGGAAATCACCCCATGAGGCCCGCAGAGACCTTCTGCTGACCAGCCACGGGCTCCCACCCCACTCCCTCACACTGAGCACACAAGCTTTGCTGGAGGTGGCCCTAACACTGTGCTGCTTCCAGCTCCGAGATGGCAGGCCCAGTGCAAGTGGGGAGGTCAAGGCTCTACAGGCCACATGCTGTGGCAGGACCAGCGGCACCAAATGCCAAGGGACAAGAGAGACGGGCTTGTGCCTGTCTGCGCTGTAGCAGGAGAGGCACAGAAAGATTAAGGGGAGAGGACAGACAGCAAAAATGTGGAGCTCGCTTGAGCATTAGAAATATCAGTTCTACCCTGGCTGGGAGATGGTATGGCACCAGGAGGAAGAGCAAAGTGCAAAGCAGAAAGGAGGAGGACTCTATTCATCCCCTTCAGACAGAGGCAGTCTGTTCCAAGGCAAAGCAGCCCTGAGATGTTCCTTTGCAGACTAGAAAGACCCCTCCAAGAAAGGCATGGGGCAGGCTGGGGAGGGACAGACAGACAGGGCATCCCACACCACTCATCCAAAAGGGTCTGCGAAAGCCAAGGTGGTGTCCAAGGCTGCAGCAACCCCTCCATGCCCCAGTCCTCAGCTGACCTGCTGCCTCAGCACTCCCCCCGCAGTGTGGGGCAGGATGCTGGACACAGCACAGCAACACAGCGAGCAGGGTAACAGCAGCTCTGTCTGGGCCCCTCCACGGCAGTCCTGTGGCCCAGGGTGGGATTTCTGCCTTATTTGGAGAGCTCTGCCCCACGCCAGAGTAATTCGGCTGAGGTGGAGCATGCAGAGATGCTTCCGCTGCAGCCACTGTGCAGTGCCTGTTTCCCCACGCCCAGGCATCCATCCTGGCTCTGCTGGGCTCCAGCTTGACTCTGGCCACAAAGGGTTTGTGTTAACACAGCCAGGGGCACAGCGCTGCCATCACAGCTGCTGCCAGCACCCCTGGGCTGGGAGCTCCCACACTGACCCATAGTCCAGCTGGCACACACAGGTCTGTGGCTCATTGCTGGCAGCCTGCGGGCTGCTGGAGGAGCCCTGCACTGCCCCACAGAGCTGCTGAGGAATGTGGCCAGGATCCAGGGGGGCAAGCTGCAAGTCCAGGCCATGGGGAGAGCTGTCCTGAGGCCTCAGCACTCCCACCTTGCCCTGTCGGGTCAGTCCCAACCCTGGGAGCAGACATGGCCGGGCCCGGCCAAGCCTGCTGGCAGGAGGCCAGAGCAGCCACTCAGCAGACAGCCTTGCTGCCATCAGACACCAGCCTTGATAATTCATCTGGAGCAGGACAAAATGAGGTGGAATTCCAGGACTAAGACAAGAGCTGGGTGGCAGCGTGGACACATGCCAGAGGCAACCCATTCCAACCTGCTGTTCTGGAGAGATCACTGCCAGGAGCCCAGCTGGGACACAGCATCGGGCAGCAGCGGAAGCAGCACCGGCAGCATCTCCTGTGGGTGTGTGACAGCCCTCTGGGCAAGGCAGGGAGCACCAGGCCAGGTCTTATTTACTGGCTTAACAACAGAGCTGACTAATACCCACACCAAAGCCTTGTGAAGAGGGGACTAGCGAGGGACACAGGAACACTATGAGAACAATTATTGACTATTGTTACTATCTGGCAGCTTTGTCAGCAACCAGAGAGAGGGAATGAGATGCAGGATCCAACAAACAGATCTGCAGGAAGGAGTTGCCAGCACCCACCAGGAGCCAGCGGTGAACCAGTGGGCAGAGGCAGGTCAGGGAGGCCCAAACTGCAGTGACACTGGCTGGTCCCTGCCATGCTGCCTGGCAGATCATCTTGGCTGGCAGGTGTCAGGCTGGGCATCTCTACACTCCGAGGCACTGATGGAGAACAGCAATGTGGGCAGAAAATGAGGACCTGGCACCTACAAAGCCCTCAGCTGGCAAAGCCAAAATAATAGACTAACCTCATGGACAGGAGCTACAGAGACAGGAGCCACAGGTAGGTATGGGCAATGGGTGGGTCATGCCTTCAGGGACATGTTCCAGACGCTTTAGTCTACAAGCAGGACAGGGACAGTTGGACCTGCACGCCTCTTGTCCTTCCCTTTGTGCACTCACAGTCCCTGTACGCTCCCACACGGGCACACTCTCACCCCATCCTTGTGCTGGGATCCCCCACTTTCTCGAACTTTGGTACTGACACCCTTGGGACACCCTGCACGGGAGCAGGAGGCCCCAGTACCCCAGTCCCACATCCAGCCCTACCTCTGCCTGCCATGCCAGAGTAGAGGCGGAGAGTGCGGAGGTTCGCCCAGCTCCCAGCACGGCTATTGTCTCACCATCATCATCCACCACCTTGAAATCCAGGTCCTCATTGTACTTCCTCCTCTTCACTTGCCGTCCTGAGCGGCGTTTCTGTGTATGGGATGAAAAAGGCAGTCATGGGGCAGATGGGCAGACCAAGTACCTCCTCCTTGCTTGAGTGTAGGAGAGGAAGCCCCAGGGCTGCCTGATCTTCAGTCCACACCCTGCCCCAGTGGGATGGAGGTGGTGGTATAAACCCACTGACGTGCCAAGGTCTCCATCAATGCCTGACCCACACATCCCCAGCAGCCCAAGACATGAAGCAGAGGAGCTCTGTGGAGCTATGTGCAGCTCTCCAGCCCTGTGGGGCTGCCCTGCCCTGCTGCACTGTGCCGGGAAAGGGGAGCTGCCAGGAGCCATGGAGGAAAGGGAAACTCAAGGCTGAGGGATGTGCAGCATGCAGGGCAGCAGTATGCACGCAACCCAGGGCCACCAGCTGACTTTAAGCAGTCTGGCTGGTAGACCACGGCTCCAGCCGCATTGCTGAACGCACTCTCTGATCACTGCGCCCCAGGGCCCAGCTCTTCTACTCAGAGGCAGCCAGGATTTCCTCCACTGGCAGCCAGATGAGGGCTTCAGACATACCTGGCTGTCAGCCGACTCCGCAGACTCCTCTGGGCTGTGCACGGATGGGCTCAGGAGATCCGGATCCAAATCCAAACTGTCCACTGGTATCTCATTTTTCCTCTTCCCTTTCTTCTTCTTCTCCACAGGGGTGTCCTTGCTGCCAAGACAGACTGACAGTTAGATCTTGTCCTAGGGATCCCAGGAGAGAGCCACCAGGCACCCACACAGGGCTCTGCTCCCACTGGATCACCCAGAGGCAGCTCACGGCTCCTGGGGCTGCCCCCAGCATTGGGGATCCCCAGCCAGTGACGCTCATTAATCACCATCAAGTGTTTCTCCATCAATTCCAGTACATGGGGATGAAAGGGTCCACCTGCCCCAGCCTGGTGTGGGACAGAAAGGGGCTGGGTGCTCCTACCAGTCAGAGGAACAGCCCCACAGGGGCCGCAGGAGATGGGGTTCAGCTCATGGCCAGACCTCATGGCTCTTTCGGCATGGGGAGCCTGTATGCATGAGGTCGGAATGCTCTGGATAGTGGCTCCAGCGTGGTGATGAGCCGGGAGTAACCAGGCCAGTCTCTCCCCTCCAGGCAGGGTGACCCCTTCCTCAGAACATGAAGTTTCCACAGTGAAGGCAGGTCCTGCACTGGAGTGAAGCAGCCCCTGCCCCAGAGGGAAGACCAAGACAGGGACCTATATCCAGTGCAGGCGCAAGGAGGATCTCCCCACCACCAATGCCAGCAGGCCAGGGCAACAGGGTGCCTGCTATGAGCACTCACAAACACGTCCTGCACTGACAAAAGTCAGGAATACAGTTCAGCAGCTCCAGAGGCAACCTGTTTCCTGGCACCCCGGAGACAAACCTTTCAGCCCAGTCTGAGAAGCATCGGCCATCCTGCCAGCTATGACTGGTGTGTGCCGCAAACCCTGCCAGATCCTGCTAAACTTTACACCGGTGTCGAGGTAGAAGCTGCTCCAGCTTGTGGTTTGTCTTCCCTGAGCCACAGCACTGAGTCCCCTCCCAAGACGGCAGCTGAGCAGACACTGGCCTGTGCCTTTGGCCAGAAGGAGTTAAGCCCCGTGACTGCCATGAACTCGGGGAAGATGCAGGTCCCAGGCTCCCACTGGCACAATGGCCCACCATGGCGTCGCCTCCAAGGGCTTGCCAGGAGGCTCTGTCCCACCAAGCAACTGTCCTCCATGCTCAAGTCATGGAGGGGATTTGAGCCTTGCTCCTGGTGAATTCCACCATCTTCCTGCAGACATAAAACATGTGAAGATGCAGCCCAGCCCCATGGCATGCTGCTGGGGTCTGGGCCACCCAGCGCCCTGTGGCACCCAGCACCATCCACAACCTGCCTGTGCAAAGGAACATGCCCAGGAATCACCAGGGTAAGAAACAACTGCTCTCAATGTGTCCAGCCATCCTCATCCTCTGCAAGGAACACTGTTAAGGGCAAGATTTTGAAGAGCTGGTGCCTGTCCCTGGGCTGAGCAACGTCTGCTTCCTCACTCACAGCCCCACCATCCAGCCCTTCCACATTCCAGACCTGCACAGCAGCACAGAAATGGTTAATTTCAGAGCCATGCTGAGGTTTTACCCCCGTTTCATGAGAAAAATCACTACTTGCCTGGGACCAGCAAAAACCAGGCAGTTAAGTCTGCTGTTCAGGCCAAAAATGCCCTGGCTGTGCACCCACACTTCAATTAGAGGCCCTGAAAATGCACTGCAAGCACTGCTTCCACCTGAGCAATAACTCCCAAGATATTGATTTGTAAGTCACAATTAACAACTGCTTCATTCATGAACTAGTAGTTAGCTATGATTAGAAATAATTTAGAAGAAATTATGCCACCATTATCTGCCACTTAGAGGACTCCCAGCAATCATTTCATCTGTGTGGAGTGCTTACCCTGCCTGCCGCTCGCCTCTCCCTCCCCACGCTGCCAGGGCCCCCCAGCCCACCTCCCTGTCTCTATCCCAGGCTGTGGGCACAGGGGGAGTCACAGCCGTGTTCCCTGCAGAGCTTCCACCTTGACACCCATGGGTGCTTCCACCCAGAGGCTGTTCCTCTCATGGATGGGTTTGCTGGTGGCTGACCCTGAGGCAACAGTTCAAGAAGAGGATCAAAGAGGGGCTGTGGAGGTGGGGAAGCTGCAAGCAGGACCCATGGGCTGGACCTTCCAAGCGGCAGGGGTGGACCTAGGTCCTCCTGGAAGATGCGGGTGCACAGGAAAAAGCACCACAGGCTCAGGCTCCACTGGGACAGGGCATCAGGAAAGCACAAAGCTTTGCAGCACTCCCAGACTACCACATACGGTTTCTTCTGGCTGCATGATGTGTTATGGAGTTATACTAATTGGTCTTTCTTGCATGAAGCGACCTCTTCATCAGGGCTCCACATGCTGGCCCCCAGCACAGCAAGTGGATCCCCCTTCAGCCCCACTCCTGGTACCCCCAGACCCTGCCATGCCTTTGCAGGAGGGACGAGGGTCTCCAGCTCTGCAGCTGGGGTCACCCCACCACAATCCCCACGTCTAGCAGAGTGACCTGCCCATCAGCTACTCATGGCAGGTCACTGTCATGGGCTGCTTTTAGCACCCAGCCAAGCAACCTCCTAGGGTGGCAACAAGCTCCTGGAAAAGAGCCACGAGTGCCTCCAGGAGCCCAAGCCTCCATGGTCTGCCCTTCCCCAGGTCTCCCCTGTTCTGGTCAGGTCCCAAAGAACCATGAACTGCCCGTATCGCAGTTTCTTACTGGTGGAGCAGAGGTGTCATTAGGAAAAGCTGCATCCCTCATCCCAGGATCCAACTTGGTGCCCAATGCTGTCTTTACATGGGCTTCATCCTTCCCTTCCTGCAGCCTGCAGTGCCCCTCCTTCCCTCTGCACACCTCCAGCCCCTGTGCTGCAGCCCTCCTTGGAGCCTTGAGGAGCCCTTCCCTCACCCTCCAGGCACTGTCCGCTTGATCTGTCCATCCCCATCTGCTCCGGCTCACCAGCCCATGACAACACAGCTTGGCTTCCACATGTGCAGAGCCCCAGGCTTGAGGAATACCAGAAGTGACAGTGCAGCACAGCTCAGGGACCCCCCTGGGGACATGGTGCCCAGCTCTCACCCTGCCAAGTTCCCCGCCAGCCTGGCATGGGAGCTGTGCTGCCTCACACCTTCTTCTGTTCAGCACCAGCCCACGCCAATGGCACTAATGGCCGCCTTGGCGCTGGCTCCGCAGCCCTGGACTCTCCAGGATCTGGCTGTCAGCAAGCTCTGAAGAAGCAGGGTTGTGAAAGACCCAGGGCTTGTCCTCGCCCTGCACACGTGTCCTGCAGGCAGCCACGGTGGAAGGGAGCTGGGTCCCACAGATCCTGGGACGCTCACTCTGGTGATCATTTCCAGGAAAGTGCCCTCAAGCAGCTCTACCAAACTGGTGTTTTCTAACAAAGAAAGGTTTTGCTGAAAAGTTCCCAGCTGGCTCCTGTACTAATTCTGTTTCCAGTAGAAATATATTCATCCCATGGATTATTTACAGTACATGAGGAGGACTCAGCTCCAATGAATAGGCCTGCTTTGTACAGGACTCTCCAAAAACACTTACTCATCAGTCCATGAGAGTAAACCAAGTGACGCTGGTGCTGTTGAGACCTGCTCTGCTATCTGCACACATTCCCAATTAAAAAGAAATCAAAGCTAAGAAATCAGAGCTTCTGGCCAATCAGCCTGTTAATTAAAGGGATGAAAAATTACTGGAGGCAGTGGCATTGGGCAGTACAGTACAAGGGAGTCATCAGGCCTCCCCCCACTGCTGGCCTTGGCTGCCAGCACAGCTTCACAGTTGCAAGGGAGGCACAGGTCCTGCTGCCCAGGAGAGAGAGAGGGGACGGTATGTACTCCATCATCCTCCCAAACCTGAGCCAAAGGAAAGCAGGCTACCAGTCCCCAGGTGTGCAAGGACCCTTGCTTGCAAAAACAGACCAGGGTCACCTTGTCTCACTCGCATACTCTCAGCCCAGGCCCTCTGACACACAGCACCTCACTGTCCTGGTGAGACACCTCCCAAAGGTCTCTCTGCCCCTCAGGACACTCGGCACAAAGGCCAGGCCAAGAAGGGGACATCACTCTTCTGACCTCTTCTGGATCTGAGGTCTCACAGGGCCTCATCCCCAAAAGGGCACCTGCCTGTCCTGTCTCTGCATGGCTGGGGAATTATACCTGGCCTCCTGACCGGCACGTCCAGCCTTCAGCATGAGGAGCCTGTGCACCCTGCAACATGGTGGCCCAGCGCAGCTCTCTCAGCTGAAGCTCCTGCGAACCCACAGCCCCGTCCTCACCAGGCACAGAGACAAGGTCACACCACCACCCACCTGCTCTTCTTGAGTCTTGCTCTGGGGGCAGGCTCAGAGCCACTCTTCTTGTCTTTAGGCTCCTTGGGGGCTTTGGGTTCCCGAGGTTTCCGGGGCTTCTTGGCCACCTCCCTCTGCTTGGGCTCCTTCGGTTTCTTGGGCTCCTTAGCCTTTTTAGGCTCTTTTGGTTCTTTAGGTTCTCTCCTCCTCTTTGGTTTCACCTCCACAGCCACTTTTTCTCCCCCTTCCTGTTCTCCCAGATCCTTTTTCTTCCTTTTCTTCTTCACCCCTGTGCCCCCGCCCCCACTGTCCTGCATCCCATTCTGAGTGCCCATCCGCTTCTGGGGAGCCCCGCTGGGCTCCTCCTCCGGGCACTGACACTGGCTGCCTGTGTCCGTGTCCGTCACCTGGTGGGGCACCTCGTCCTGCTCCTCGCTGCTGGCAAAGGGGTCCTGTGCCTTGCACTCCCAGGCATCCGACATTGGGGAGCGGCTCAGCGCTTTTAAGCTTGGCGGCTGCAGAGAGAACAGAAAGGCAGCGTGTGAAACAAATGCCACATATAGAAATAGCAGGCGCTCTAAGGGGAACTGCAGCCCCAGTGAGGCTCTAATCCCGACTGCAGCGCAAGCAACATCCCTTGACATATGGGGGACGATGGCTAGTGGCCACCACAAACAGATGCAGCTCAAAGGGTAGGACCCCCCTCTTCCCTGCTTGACGGAGGCTGACAGGTTAGAGAGGGGTTGGTTCCCCACCAGCTCATGTAGGTCTGGGGCAAATGCAGCTGGCCCCTCTGCTGCGTCCCCAGGCACAGTCCTGTCTTTGATCACACACTCCACACCTGACTCTGCTGAGACCCAGAGTAACCCACATGCCCAGGCCACTTTCTGCTTGTTGCAGCAGGTCCAAACAGAAAACAGCACAAAAAGGCCTAGCTCTGTTTGAGCAGAGGCAGGAGCGTCTGCAATAAGGAGCCCAGGCTCATGAGCAGCAACCCTGGCTCCTCGACAGCAATCTGGGCCAGCTGAGCTGGCCAGGGAAAGCCCAGGGAAAGAGCTGGGGGTGAAGATTTGTAATGGGGACCAGAAACTTCCCTTGCAGCAGCTGCCAGAGGGTGAGAGAGCAAGGGATGCACAAAGAGCCAGGCAGAAGCGTAGCTGTGTGCAACAAGGACAGCGAAAGTAACATGTTGGGCTCTGCTTCAGCTGCTCTGTTAGTTCCCATCCCCAGTGCTCTGGTACAGGCAGCACCTGGCCCTGCCCGCACACTTCGCCAGCCCACTGCACCCTCTTCCCTCTGCCTGTCATCGGGGCCCCCGGAGGGCAGCTGAGGCCATGGCCAGCACTGCTCCCTCCTGCTACTGCCGAGAGCCCGCCGCTGCCCACCGCCCCAGCAGTGTGGGCAGTCTGAGCTGCTCCTCCGGCCCTGCAGCAGGACAGCAAACCCCACAGCCTTTGCAGGAGATGGCAAATTTTTCACCCGCAGCCATCTGATTAACTCCTCCTTTTAATGCACAGCTCGACCATGACCAGCGGGAAGCCGCGGCCAGCCCCAGCCTGGCAGCTGGCTGGCAGATCAACACCAGGCTGAGCCCAGCAGCGTGACCAGGGCTGGAAAGCTGGTCCTGCAGACGGCTGTTTGGTGGCTGTCCCATGAGACAAGGCACGGGACTAAGCTCCCACCGGGCCCATCCTGCCAGCCCAGAGGTGGCACCTCCTCAGAGGGAAGCTGTGGGGCAGCTGGTGAGTGGCCCGGGAGGCACCAGGCAGCCGCATGCCTTCGGTGACGGTGGCAATGCTCACCCCGGCACCTTGGGCCAAGGGCTGCCCTGGGCCAGGGATGCTGGTTTCTTCACAAGCCACTTCCCCAGTGCTGAGGTACCAGTGCCTCCAGCAGCAATGCCCTGGCCCCGTGGACCCCCGGCGCTATCTGCCTCTTCAGATACCCCAGAGCTGTGGGAGAAAATGTAAATACTTACATGCTATGGGCTGAGGAATGGAGCTCATTTAGGGTGGTCTAGGCACATGGCACTCTGTATGCTCAAATTTCTGATTTGAATTAGATGGAAGCATTAAATGAAACAGGCTGCAAAGGGGAAAAGACCCTCAGTGTCCCTGCAGCCACCCGCAAGTGGGGCTGCTGGCACGTCTGGCATCAGCTGGGCAGGCTGCACCAGCACCTCTGCCTGCACGCAGCCACCTCCGGCACTCTGCCCTGGTCCCTGCTGCCGCTGCTCTGGCGACCTGGGCCGGGGGTGAGCAGCTGTCCTGTCACATGGACAAGCCTTCAAAGTGCACCCAAGCAGTTAAGGGGAACCTATTCTGGGCTGGGAGAAATTCAGCGCTACAGATGCTGCCTCTAAGCCCACAGGCTGAGCAACACGATCAGTCCCAGCTTTTTGCATTTCTCAGATCTTACAAGTTGGGGATCAGCTGGAACAATTTACTGCATTAGCTGCAAAGCTCACAGACCCCCAAGAGCCTGAATCTCCTTTTGCTTCTGTGCTGAACAGCAGCCAAGTGCAGATACCAGACAGAAAGCAAATCTTCAGCACCCTTGCACAGCAGGAGGGTGAACTACTCCCTCCCAGCCACAGCTTGTAGCCATAAGTCTGGCAAGGGTCTGCTCACTTCCAGGCAGACCACCCAATGAGCAACAGGTCTGGATACTGCAATACTGGTACCATCCAAGAGCAGGCAATGTCACCTGCCCTGCCAGAGAGGGGTTCCCCAGCCCACCCACTGGACTGGACCAGGACTGGGCTGGGAGCGGTGCTGAGCACCTGGAGCAGCTCCATCCCCAACAGCCTGTGCCTAGGGGAGCTGAGCCATGATGGCCAAGCATGGAGACCTGGGTCCCTCTCATTGCAAGCATCAGCAACTCCCAGCAAATCAGCGTGGAGTAGGGAGTGCTGTATTTCCACCACCACACACCAGCCAAGTGGTCCAAAGCTTCGCCCTGCCCCATCTGCTGTCTGGATCTACAGCTCCAACCCATGCTATGGAGCCCAGGCAAGTCCCGCTCCCCACTGGCACATCCACTGCTTGGCAGGAGCCTCAGGCCCTACTGCATGAGATGGGCTGATAAAGCTGTCAGGAAAGCAGGTCTCAAACAGTGACCTACTTTGTGGGGTCTGCCTTGTGCTTGCATTGTGCTGCTTAGGCACATTGGAAAGGGCATTTCAGTGACTGCTGATGAAGACATCCCAACCTGACACAAGCCCTGCTGCAATAGAAAGTTGAATGCTTTACAGAAACAACCACAAGCTGTCAGAAGGTTTATGAAAACGCAAGCAATCCGGCTCCTCCTGCATCACCTCTTGGCTGCCAACAGCCCCTCCAGCCTCTAGGCAAGCCCGTCATGGTGGGAGCACCCCAGCACACCTCCCAGGCAGTGCTGCAGGCCCCCAGATCCAGCAGCGCCAGCACTTTGCCATGGGATATCACATCAGACGCCACAGTCTGCTGCGTCCGGGAAGCAGTGTTTGCACCAGTCAGCAGCGTTTGCTTCCAGCGAGAGCAGCCAGAAGCTTTTGGCACAGGCCCTGCCATGCAAGGGCTATCAAACACCAGCCTGTGGCCAGGGCTTGCATAGGCAGCAGAAGCACAGAGGAGCATGGAAGCCATGGCAAGGTACTGCCAGCCCCAAAAACACTTCTGCACCCAAGGCTGCTTCGTTTGTCTTGAGGGGAAAAGGCTCCATGTCATATTCTTGCAAGTCCACGGCAAGCTCCTGCCACCCACACAGGACTGTGCTGCCGAGTTCAAAACTGCAGTCAAAGCTCAGCGTGCTGCTGCGAGCCAGGGAATGGGCTTTTCCTACTTCCCCTTGATGAGGTTCAGTTTATCCTGGCTTCTTGTCAAAAGGAAAAGCCTGAGAAAGCAGTGCCAGCATTATCTGTGCTCCTGCATGGCTTTAAAGCACACTTGCAGCCTGCCTGTGGCAGCCTGGCCAGTTCTTTGTGGCAGGCAGGAGCACGCTGCCCCTGTGCAGCCAGTGCTGGAGCATCAGCTGCTGCCCCTGTGCCACGGGGAACCACCACCTCTGCTTCCAAATGGAGAGGAGCCGAAGGGCCCATGTCACACTGATGCTGTCACACAGCACCGCAGGGAGCTCTGCTGCAGCAGCAACCTCCAGGCGGAGTGGCCTGAGACACACATCTCCACAAGCCATCAGGCTGCCCGTGGCTTGCCTGGGCTACTGGCCAACATGTCTGCAGCAACAGCCAGCAGTGACACTACCACGTTCAGACTCCCTTCACGGGGGAGAAACACATCCTGCTTCAGGAGCCCAAATCTGGCAAATCATAGGCCCAGGATCATAGCCAGGATGGCTGCAGCAGGCTGCTCTGGACCAGTCAAGGGCTGCTCTAGGCCAGTGCTCAGACCCCGAGGTGGGCAGGAGTGGGGCAAGGCAGGCAGCATGCTCTGCCTGCCTGTCTGCCCAGGCTGGCTGCAGCTTGGGAGCTCCAGCAGCAGGACTGCATCCAGACTATGGTAGCTAACAGCTGCACGAACCCACCTGCAACCATGGGTGCCAAAGCACCTGGTGGCATTCAGTACTACAAACTGGTAAGTTATGAAAAAACCCACTAATCTTGTTTGAATTGTGCTGACCTCCTAACTGGCTTCTAGTTCTCAAGGTGAGAGTGCGAAGGAGGATTTCCTTGTCATCGCTCTCTCCCATTCACTGTTTTGCTGTTCTCCATCATACCATTCCCCTGCAGAGCTCTCTTGGCCCAGCTAAGGTACAGGTGACAAATCACCGTCTCCTTGCAGGCAGGTTGGGCCAGCTCTCAGACCATCTCCCTTACCCTTCTTTGCACCTCTTCTAACCCCATCAGCTCTGGGGTGGCAGCAGGGAAGCATGCAGTATCAGACAGATACCACACAGCAGCAGGAGGGTTTTTGCTCTGTTCCTTCTCCCTTTCCTAACTGCTGAACATGCCTCTGGGACAACCTGCAGACAGATGCCAAACCCTCTGCCAGCATTTTATAGTCTCCCCCAGGAGCAGGGACAGCCCTGAGTGAAGCTATGCACATCACTGGTTCCCCCATATGCATTACTTGGCACATCTTAAGACTTTTCTTCAACTGTGCCTTCTCCCCTGCTCCGCACCATGAAAGCAGAGATGTTTTTCCTGTACTTTGCTTCCTATTCTTTAACCAGTCACTGATTTACAGAAAGACCTCTTATCAGGACAATGCTTAACTTCTTTAAAAGCGTTTGGTGAGAAACTTTCCTAACAGTTGTTTGGGAGCCCAAGAGCACTGTACCAGCCCAGACCAATCTCACACCCACAATACAGCTATCTCTAAAATCCCCAGCAGAGAGCAAGGACTAACTTCGCTCTACAAAAGCCACGCTAACTACCCACCACTGTAGTATTTTCATAAATAAAGTGTTTAGTATAGTTCCTAATGATTTACCCACTACCCAAGTAAACCTACTGGCCTTTAATTCCACATTTGTTATAATTCCCCTTCCATGAATGTGGTCCTGATGGGTAACAACCCCTAACACTATTTATTAGCGATTCCCAAAATCTCATCAGGCTCCTTTACAATTCTAGAGTAAATACCATTGAAGCCTTGTGACTTGTGTTACTTTGCTCAAAAATGTCTTTATCAAACTCTTTCATTTGAGGGCAATTTTGCGATGCGTCTGGCGTTGGGGATGGCTCTGGGTTGGGAGCCTTCCTAACTGAGCTGTTCTGCCAACGTCCTTTTTCCACAAGCACTCACTTGACACCTCAACCGCATATTTACCCTGTGACTCCTCTTAAAGGCCTTTTAGTCTCAAGATATTTGGAAAAAAAAATTATTATCAAACTCTGTGTCTTTAGCAAGTGGTTCCTAAAAAACTTTTTAGTCCTGCCTTGTTAGAGATTTACTTTTAAATTCCCAGAATATGTGGGTTTTTTCTTACTACAACTTTTTCTAACTAAAGAGAAACATAATTTTACATTCAACAGCCTCTTCTACATGTCTTCTTACGTGCCCGTCTAACCGCACAAGTTCGTTGTTTCTGGGGTACTTTGGAGGGGAGTGGGATGTAAAGACGATGACTTCCAGGTTTTGGTAGGTGATGCCCATCTCTGAACCTCTAGTACCATACCCAAGCAGCCTCCAGACACCGAGTACGTTTTTTATCCTTAGAGCTGTGTCTCTGTCTCTCAACTGGCATTTTGTTGGTGACAATTGTAACAATTTACATTTTCAGAATACACTTTTATGTAACATTTGTACAGTATTTTATTCCCAGAGGAATCTTCTATAAATTACATTTCATACAGGAAAGCAAGTCCCTCAGCAACAGCTGGAGTACGAAGTCTTGTCCCATGTGTCTAACTACTGTCAAAGAGAAGGTCAGGGGAGAAAAAATGTTTAAAACCTCCCCAGAGAGCCATGAAGGCTAACAGAGAGCATGACCACATTAGAGGGCAAACCCAAGGTCAGGGTGGGCCTTAATGGTGTGCTTCCTTAACTTGAAGTTGTTTGTTTCATTTATAATCCCAATTTGATTTGACTTCCCAGTTTTTGTTCAGGACTTAGGGGAAAGCACCACCACAAGATGGGAGGCAAAGCAGCTCCTGCCCCTGGTCCTCGAGAGGCCCCCTCGCTTCCCCCAAACTGCTGAGCCTGCCAGATGCACCAGCCGCCCTGGCCCACGAGGGTCACGCAGCACCCCGACCCTCTCCCAGGGACCTGAAGAACAGTTTAAAAACTCCACTTGGCACATGTGCAGGGAGCTCGGGAGCAGTGATGCTCAGCAGCAGCCCAGGGCCAGCAGGACTGCCTGCAGTCTGAGCCAGGTCCAAAGCCCTCACCCTTGCCCTGCCCGTACCAGGTACCTGCGCAGGGAACAGCAGAGAGGAAGGAGGGGCAGCAGCAACTGCAGAGAATGTGGGGAGGGGAAGAGGGAAGGAACTGGGTACAGGGAAAGGGCAGCTAGGACTACTGTGTGCCAGGATGACACTGGGACACTACGGAATGAGAGTCCCAAGGAGCAAGTGAGATGGAGAACAGCAGGCAGCTTTGGGTGAAGACAAGAGAAAACTGGGCCCAAGCACCTGGGAGAGGTACAGCCGAACAGGTCTGGCTTGGCTAGATGGGGCAGAAGATCCTACAGCTTGTGTCCAGCCAGAAGGGAACCATCACATACCCAGAGCCCTGCTCCCTCCACAGCCTGTGAGACCACATCACGTTCCCTGCGTCCAGCACTCCTGGGCTCCCACCCCATGGCTGGGCAGCCCAGCATCATCATCTGCCCCATAAAGGCAGCACCAGTTATACAGCTGGTGCACTTGCATGTGATACCTGGGAAAGGCTGAAGAAGAGAGAAGCTCCCTGGACCCAAGTGGCAGAAGTCACAGGCCAGTACTGCTGGGAGGTGTGGTGGGGATGAAGTGGATGTTGCATCTGCATTGCTGGGCACAGAGGTCTCCGTGCCAGCCAGCATCACCCCTGATCCATACCCAAACCCTGCAGTATCACACGAGTTTGGGGGTGGGAAGGGGAAAGGAGCAACAGCATGATGTCCACCCTGATGCCCATCCTGCACCTCAAGGCCCTGCCCTGAGCCTCGCAGGCTTTCCCCCTGAGGAACACAGCACCCCCAGCAGCACAAAGCTCTGTCACAGCCTCAGGGTCTGAATGGCAGCTCTGTCCTGCGAGGAGATCACAGTTGAGCCCTTCTCCTGGTCATCGCCAAGAGCAAAGCCAGCTCCCCTGGCTACCAGACTGAGACGACATCCACGCAACACACTCTCACTGGGCAGTGTGACCAAGGCCAGCAGCAGCGCCCATGCCTCATGCCAACTTGCACACAAATGCCAGCACCATACCCAACCAGGTCTTCCGTAGGCTGAGCCAGGCCTTCCTGCAGACCCCCAGGAGAAGTAGGACACCTCTGCAGAAGCATTTGGGTCTAGGGCATGGCTCAAGCCCCGCAGAGATCTGTCTCATATGTGAAGTGTCCACGGGGACCCTGACTACAGGGGTCATCAAAGGTGTCCATGCTCTTTAGACAGAGGCTGATGGCTGGGGGCTGCCCAGCACCCCAGCTGCTTGGCTTCCCCCTACAGCATGGACCAAAGCCACCAGCCAGGCTGCCACCACACCAGCAGCCTGAGATGGGCACCACCACGCTGCTCAGCCTCCCCACAACGGCCACGCTGGCAGCCACTGGCCCAGTCTATCTGCACAGCGGGCTGCAGAACCCCACAATGGCAGCAGAAAAGGCTTCTTCTTCTATATGCAGTGTTTAGCAGGCTGTTGAGCCACCCTCTCTGGCAGCTGCAGTCCCCACTGGTGGTGTGCACAGCATGGGCCGTTGTATTCTAGTCGCTGGGTGTCCACACCCCTCACTTCCAGCTCTTAATGCAATGCAGCAGAAGCTAAAAATACACAAGTGCCACCCTCTGTCATGCCTCCTCGGAGCAGGCTCTGCAGTCGCCATGGGATGTGCGTGATGGAGGTGGGGCCTGGCTCCGTTCCCGAGACGCTCCACCAAGACACAGCCCTCAACAGCTGCAGCCGGGAAGCTCCATCCCATGACGGAGCCAGCCCTGGCAGCATGTCCCCACCGCCCTGGCACAGGGCACAGCAGGGGCAGAGGGCAAGACAGCTGCCCTGGGCTGGCCAGGCTGTCCTCCCCACCTAGTCCCCTCTGGCAGGGCAGGAAGAAAGGCAGGGAAAGAGCATGGAAAGAGGAGGGCCTGTGCAGCAGCGTGCTGCCACACATGGCAGCAGGGCCAGGTGCCCTTGGGACCATGTGGGAGGACCAGGACCAGCACTCCTGGCTGTGGGTGGAGAAGCAGGGCACCCTGGCAGCTCACTGCACCCCCTGCCCTTCATCCTCACCAGAGTGGGTGCCCACATGCTGCTTGGCAGAGCAAAACTCCTCTATGCATCTAGCACTGAGGGTCATTGCATCTGACAGTCCCACCATGACAAAAAAAGCCCAAGATGGGCCAGGAGCCCACAGACACTGCCTGAGACAGAGCCACAAGTACTCACAAGCTGGGGAGCCCCTGTTCCCCTGCACCAGCTCCCACTGCTGTCAGGACTCTGCTCCAGCCCCAGGGAGCTCTAGTGACAGCCCTTGGCAGTAGATGAGACACCAAAGCTCATGCTTCACTTAGAGATCCATAAAATTCAGGAAAAACCTTCATTCTATGCAGCAAGTGCTTGAAAGAAAGGTAACCAGAGCTCCCACAGACAGTCCTGGGGGCCTGCGCACCCTGACACGTCCCTGCTGCAAGGGCAGCACAACAGCCGTGCAGTGCCCGCAGCCCTGGGCTGTTCCCCGCTGCCTCCCAACGCCGCTGGCCACACACCACTGGACATCGGGCCATTCCCACCACTTCAAAGCCCACACTGAAAAGTCAAAGGAGCCCTCCCGGAGAAGGCAGGAGCTAAGGGGTCACAGGGCCTCCCATCCCCTCCCTCTCCAAGAGGCAAGCCATGCTGCTCTGCTCTTACAGTCTGTGTGGGATGGGAGCATTTCCATGGCTGTAGGACAAGAAGATTTACAGGCACTGCGGGATAACTGCATTTATTTTAGTTCAGTATTTCTCAAGTTATTCAACAAGTCAGAGCTTGGCAGAAATAAGCAGGAGTAGAAGACCCTTCAGTGCCCAGGGAGGAGCAGGATACGGACTGGAGAGGCAGCCCAAGGCACCCTCAAAGAAAATCCATTTCTTGTCATTGCTCCCTGGGGTACCTAGGCACCCCTGTCCCACCTCTGCCAGCAGACAAGGAACCCTGGCATGAAGCCTCATAAGTCACAAGGGAAGTGACAGGTTTCACGAGTTAGTCACAGCTTGGTGACAAATCCACCAGATTTTCATGCATTACTAAGGAAGAAGAGTCATGCAAACACAGACCCTGCCTGTGCTAACAACAGCCCCTCATCTGGTGCACCAGTAAGCAGTGCCCTGCATGCCAAGCCATCCCAATCAATGCAGGAAGGGTGGCACTGCTGCAGGGGACACCAAGGGGCCAAAGAGAGGAGCCCTTCCCAAGACAGCCTGCTGCAAGACCCCAGCTCTCCAGCCCAGGCTTCATAATCCACTGGTGGTGGAGATGGGCAGGACAAGGCATTTGCTTAGGGCAGCCACAGACTTGAGAAAGGAGAGAGCACATCCATAACCCATTCCCAAAGGAAGCTGACAGTTCTCCTGTCATCCCTCACCAATATGAAGGGTGCCAGCATTCTGCCAGGCTTTGTACCCACAGGCCTGAACGTACACCTACATGACAACCAAGATGAAGCTTCTGCAGGTGAGAGGCTGGCAGGGAGACGCATACGGAAAATGTGTGGCCCTTGAGAGCCCTGGGAACCACACAAGCATCTCATCTTCTCCAGAGAGACTGCCCAATGGACTTTCGAAGGCAACAGCCATGAGGAGTCTCCTTCCAAGGTATGGGAGCTCCTGGGCTCAGGTGTCCAGGGGGGACACAGAATGGCACCTCTTGCTAGTTTTGCCTCCGATGCTGACCAGCAGGCTCTGCAGAGCATGGCAGGGAACCAACCACCTCAAGGAGCAGCCACCCCCTTCACCACATCAATCAGGAACCCAGAGTACAGCCAGGAGCCCTGCTTGGCCAAGCTTTCTTCCAAACACTGAACTCACAGCAGCATTTCTGACTGCTGCCCAGACCCTTCTGGGGACATCCCAGCACAGCCCTTGCAGAGCTGGTGACCCCAGGGATGCTGCAGCCCATCCCGTGACATGCTGCAAGAATGATCCTACACTGTCGCCAGTTCAGAGAGTTCAGTAGATGAGCAGCTCAACCCCCACCCCTCCTTGCTCACACTGGCATGCCTTTATCTCCCTTTATCTACAGGGGCAGTTACAGAAAACTACTTGGCAGCTGAGCCCTCTAAAATCTCCAAATGCAGGAGGAGGACAGTGTGGCTGTACTTAAAACCCATGTCATTTCAGCAGGCCAAACCTGCTATATTACCCCAATGGAGTGGTGGGAATTTCTTAGCCGGGCTTTACTATCAGAGGAGAGAGATCACTCACCCATGCCCCAAAGCGCCCTGCTCTCTTCCTGCCCCAGCAGGAGTGATCCAGCAGTGCAGGTACGCAAAACCTGCCCATGCTCCCCTCCTTCTCACCTTGAGGCTGGCTCTGCTTCACAGCATCTTTAGGACACACTGATAAACTCACTACTTCCTACAATATCAGTGCTTTGTACACACACCTTCCTATATCCACAGCATCTGGCTTGCTGCAAGTTCAGAACAGCACACTCGCCTTTTCCGAACCCTTCCCTCCCTTCCTCCTCCCCGTTAACCTGCCATGATGGCGCCATCTGCAGCTGCCCTGAGCAGCACAAAGATGCCAGAGCTTCAGAAATGGCTAGAAACGGCACCAGCTCGTGCTCTCAAACAGATTTATCCCTTAGCTCAGTGTTCAATTTAATGGTTTCCCATTAAAAGCAGCACAGACACAAATCAGCTCAGGGTGGACCGGTTTGTTTTACACCTCCAGCCATATTTCACCCCAGCAGGAAAAGCCAGTCTCCATGCGTGTAACAGGTCCCTTCCCCTTATCAAACTGCTGATGGTCAGGTTCTTTCTCTGCACACAGTTAATACAAAAACCACTGGCTCATAAATCTCCTCTGGGAGCAGCAGGTAGTTATGACCTGATGCGGCAATTCAGAAATGGAAGCTTGGTGCGATGGGATTATTTCCAAGCAAGGGAAGATTACCTGGCCAAGCTCTCACAGTCCCCCACAGATGTGGTCTTCCCCAACCTCCCTGCTGGTGTTAGTCCCAGAGTATCATGTTATTAGCAGCACTCACAGCAAACATGCAGTTTTGTAATATATATGTAATGAGATTCAAACAAGAACCAGTATTAGGGACTTTGAGTGAAAGAAAGGGTTGCTCCTCCACAGGGAACAGAACCAAATTAAGAGCATTTCCATTACTGAAGAGAAACCCTGTTTTGTTCAATTGCCCACATCGGCCTCATCCGCTCTAGGCTGCAGCCGAGGTCAAATTTTGACACGCTGAGCTGTGGCCCTGTCTGGAAATGCAAGGTTCCCCCCGGCCTCCTTCCCACCACACATCAACTGCAACAATTCACACACAGGACATGGTCCCCAGGCCTTGCCAGCTGATTTGGGAGAAAGAGAGAGGGTCACAAACCTGCTTTTCTTTTTTCTGTATTTTCATTATCATCAAATCTGGGATGAATGTTATTTCTGCAAGACACAACACAAAAAAAATTCACAATAAAGAGACTGGTGAACCTGAGGTGCTCGACCTTTCCACATCATCCCTCCAAGAGGTCAAGCCAACCCCGGCACTGTTCAGAGCAACAAAGCTGCAGGAAATGCTCCCGGGGACCAGCTTAGGGACACGTGCTCTGCTGAGCCTCGACAAGGACTCTGACCACAGATCTCCCCACAGCTGGATGCTACCCGAACCCCACTGGGCAAGACCAACCTTGCAGCAGCAGTCCCAGCATGCAGTGGTGCACCCAGGGTAGAGAAGACGCACTCCACCTCCCCAGAGCCCCAGATCCACCCCAGGCACTCCTGAGAGACGTGTTGGATGTTGCCAACCCTGCAGCAGCAGAAGGAAGCAGTAAACAAACCAGCCTCTGCCAAGCAGCGATGACAGCAGAAAGAGATGTGGAAAGGATGCAGGAGCTTGAGGTGGCTGCGAGCCCTACTACCAAGGAAGAGCTGCTAGGGGGATGAGGATGGAGCAAGCAAGGAGGGGGAAGAGCCGTGCTGGCAGACACCATGTCCCCATGGTGCCGCAGCAGCCCTCGGAGCAGCGCCGGGGCAGGGCCAGCGGGCCCGCTGCCTCCTCAGGCCTGTGTCCCTGCGGCGCAGGAGGATCTGCGGGAGCGGCACCTACCTCGCAGCCCACAGGAGGAGGGGGGGCTGCAGGCAGAGGTGATTCCAGAGCAAACTCCCCACCCCAGGCCTGGCCAAAGTTGCAGTTGCAAGTCCGGCTCTTAGCAGCACCTTAGCGCCGGAGGCAGACTGCCTGCGTGACCAGGCCCCTACGCTGTGCCCCACCGGAGGAGCAGGCCGACGAGGAATCTGTGGTGATGCAGCACCCCGACAGCTCTCTGGGGCAAAGACTGTTCCCTCCGGCTCCCTGCACCACAGCTCAGCACCCTGCACCTGGTGGCAGTGGTCCAGCTTGACCCGAACGCAGAGGCACGACGGGCAGCACACCCTCCGCCGCTGCCACGCGCCCTCGGGCCAGGCCGGCTGGTGAGCGGGCACACACCTGCCCAGGCCCAGCTGCTCTGGCTATGGGACGTAGGATGGACACTGCCAGAGGCAGGGGAAAGCCGGGCCCACTGCTTCCCTCCTGCTGCTGCTGTGTCAGTAGAAAGGCCAGGAGCAGCCCCGCCACACGTGGGGTCAGCACTGGAAATGGCACCAATCCCGGGTGGGCAGGGCATTGCTGCAGCTCCTCAGGATGAACATGCT
Organism: Ibycter americanus; assembly: GCA_035590275.1. Classification (NCBI taxonomy): domain Eukaryota; kingdom Metazoa; phylum Chordata; class Aves; order Falconiformes; family Falconidae; genus Ibycter; species Ibycter americanus. Next base: position 494,161 of record JAVJGI010000002.1, on the reverse strand, counting down.
CACCAGCTGTGAAAGTGAAGGTGACACGGTGAGGTTAGAGTCCCGTGCCCTCTCCACAGCAGCCTCAGGCATGGCACACTGAACAGAGCTGTCAGGGTTTGCCCAGAGCCTCCTGGTCCAGGCAGCAGATGCCCTTTGGGGAGCCAACCCTCGGCAGTTGTCAGCTCTCACAGTGCCAGCAACAGGCACCTAAGCGCCCAGGAGTATTTGACAACTGGTTTAGACACAAATCCCACAAACATCCGCCTCTTGCTTCCCTCCCATACCATGCAAAGCCCACTCCATGAGCCACAGTGATGCGACAGCCTCCCCTGCCGCTGCAGCTGTCAGATTCGCTTGGCACAAGGGCACTGCAGGAGAGGCCCAGCGACCCCTCCAGCATGTCCCCCCTCCCCAGCAGGAGCACCCTGCTAGGCCCAGACCTTACCAAAACCCAGAGTCATTTCTCCCCTGACCCCATGCCTCTTTCCAAAGGGGAGAGCCGAACGGGTTCTACAGGTGGGGAGCGCTCAGACCACTGCAAGAGCGGACCAATTCTGCACGGTGATGCTGGTCCAAGGCTCATGCCCATCACACCAAGGAGAAGAGGCAAAGGCTTCTAACTCTGATCCTGGCTACATGGCACGGGCCAGGCCAGCACTTCCCACATACAAGTCAAGCTTGGGGGCAGTAAGGCAAGGAAGCCAGTGCCACCAGATGAGTGGCAAGGAGTTTGGTGGCATCTGTGGACAGGATGACACAGAACTTCTTTCTCATGACTAAGCCTGCCAGCCCCTCCTGTACTCCTCCAAACGTGCCCCAGAAGAGCCCGGAGAACAAGGGGCTAGAGCCAGGCTGGAAGATGCACGCAGCTGCTGCAGTGGTGCTCTCCAGGAAGGACCAGGCAGAAATTTCAGATCCAGTGGCGCTGCAGCTCAGAACAATCCTGCCAGGCTCCAGCAGGGAGCAGTCCCATCCCAAGGGTTTGTTCAGAGCCAGAAATCTTGCATATCTGGGTTCAGTTCAGCTTTCACAGACACCTCTGGGCTACAGGAGACTCCAAGGTGCTCAGATTACCCCTCCTCACCAGCAGCATGCAAGCACACTGGCCTTCACCTGCCAGCCCCAGCGGGAGCCCAGCAGGTCCTGCCAGGGCCCATCCAGTCCCTCTCAGCTCCCAGGGCAGGAGATGCTCTTGCTCTGGCGCTGCTTCCCAGCCTTTCACTCACAGATTTTCTTCTGGAGTAACCCAGAAGATGGATCCTGGGCCCTCCACCTCTGCCCCCACTCCAGCAGAGCCAGGACCCCACAGTGGAGCACACAGGCAGTTTTACTGAGACCCAAGAGATGTCAGGGAAGGAGAAAAGCTCAGATGTTGTCTGCAAGGCAGCAGTTCAGCACCACTTCTGGCAAACAAAAGTCAAGATAAATACCTTGCTACAAGTTCCTTAGCACTGGGCTAGCCCACGCTGGAAGTCTCTTATCGCATGGCCTTACAAGAGCTTGCTCCTATCACTCAGGTCTGGATTTTCAGTCTGTTTGTTTTTTTCATTAAAATAAAACAAACATCATCTATTGTGGATCACACACATTTAGTGGCCTAGGTCCCAGCTCGCTCACCACCTTCTGTACAGTGGTAACACAGGCAGTTGCCAGCAGCTGAACAAGAGGGCCAAAGGATGCCAGGAAGCTTGCTGCCACAGTGAGCAAGTTGGCCCAATGCTGCCTCCTCCCCAGAGCCCAGGCAAGGGCTGCTGGACTCTGCTGCCATCAGCCTTGGTGGCTCAGCCCCACAGCCCTGGCCTCTGCTCCCATCAGCTGCTATTTTCACATCAGCCCGCCTGTTACTTCACAGGTGCCAAATACTCAAGCTACGGTAGGATTCAGACCACGCAACACTGGGCCAGCAGGGTGATGCCTGCAGGCAGGGAAGGGCAGCCAGTGCTACGACCAAGCCGCACAAGGGAACAAGCTTCAGACCAGCTATGCCTTCCTCCACGAGCCTCATCTCTAGCAGCAGGAAGCCAGACACAGGCTCTTCGCTAGGACAGCGAGCAGGCAGCTGGTGTATGCCGCAGGTCCAGTGCTCCCAGGAATGGCTGTACAGAGCGGGGGTGTTCCTGGGCTCTCCAGCAGAAAGGAGAGCCAGGATCCTGCTGCCAAAGCAGTCCTCTGCCTACAGCCTGCCATTCTCCTTCCCGGGGTACCTTGGGACCAGGCTGGGGCAGGGCAGGCTGCCCATTCCTAATACCCATTTTTCCCAGGGAGTGCATAAGGACTCATCTGCACACACATGACTCACGAACAACTTTTACCAGGTTATACTATCAGGGAAGGACTTTTGCAGTTCTCTGACTGCAGCAGGCTGCAGACCACTCCTGGCTTTAGGTGTTTGCAAGGGGCACGGCAAAAGCCCAGCTGCTGGGCTAGCCAAGCCACAGCCAGCAGCACTGGCACACAGCAAAGAAGAAGCAGCTCTTGTCCAGCACTGTGGCACACTCTGAATGGGCACTGGGACTAGAGGGGACAAGGGCACAGGTTCAAGGACGGACATGGGAGAGCAGAGCACAAGAGGAGGTTTCTCCATGACCAAAGCAGAGCTGTCACTTCTCGGCACACACCTTTGTTTCTACTCAGACTCACACCCACAGGTGAACTGTGGGAGACCACAACTGAACCCAGGGACGTGTCTTGTCCACTCTGCTACCGGCAGGATGCAGCTCACGGGCCATGTTCCCCCTCCTCTAGGCAGCAAGGGCTGTCCACAGCTGCAAATGGAGCCACTCTGGCCCTTGGCAGCGAAAGTGCCCAGGAGTCCTCACTGCAGGCCACAGCCCAGGACAGACTGTGCCCCAAAAGTGCTCAGCACAGGCCACTGCTGGCAGGGGACAGGCAGGAATGGAGTGGGCAGACCCTCCAAAAGACAGACCCTCGCCACCCAGCTCCCTCCCAAGGAGCCAGGAGGAAACATCTACAGGTCTGCCTTCTTCCATCTGTCCCCACATACAGCAGCTTGAACATGCCAAGCTCTACACAGCTATCACCCGCTCTGTTCACGTTCCATCGCGGGCAGAGCCCAGCTGCTTGGCACAGCGAGTAGTGCCAGGGCCAGGCCAGGCCCAGGGCAGGGCAGTTCCATGCTCAGCGGCAGTCCCAAGCCATCAGCAGACAGGTCTTCACATTCTGTCCTCTTGTTCCAGCTGGTGACGGGCACACAACAGTATCAACCCCACCATACAACTGTGCATTTCCATAGCACTGAAGCCATTGTGTGCATTTGTCTGGATAAAACAAGGCTGAGATACCAGTTAGACCCAAGGAGACAGTTTAACAGGGATACCTACTCTGACCATGTGCAAAGTCATCAGAGTGCAAATAGAGGCCCAGCAAAGTCATTGCAGGTGCCAGAAGACAGCGCTTGGTCTCCTGTCCGCCCACAGAGCTAGCCACTGTGAGAGGCTGCCCTGTGAGGATGGCAGCTCCCCAGGTCCTTACAGGGCCCTGCTGCAGCTCCCAGGATGATGTGCCATCCTGGTTAGTGGAAACCTGCGTTAAACTCTGTGCTGGCCAGGGACCAGAGTCACTGCAGCCAGTTGTTAAGCCAGACACCAGGGAACCTTGGGGCATTTAACACATCATATTGTTCATAATCCTGTGGAGCAAGGATGCCCTGCCATCACTTCTTAGAGGATAAGCTGGAGAGAAGGAAAGGGAACACATCCGTGCCTGCATGGTGCTATGGACTGCTTTTGCCTGCTGCATCCAGAGCATCTTGCTTGGCCTCAGAGCCAGGAACTTGTCCAGCATTCTGAAGGGAAACACGCCACCTGCTAGGGAGCTCCACCACACTGGCATGCCAATATATACATTGAGAACTCCATTTAACTAGCCATTTCCATGCTAATTAAGTATTTGCAGATTAAAGAGAAACTCTAATCTCAAATAAGACAGCCCAATTTTCTAAATGAGCTTATGGTTTTCATATGGAGATCAACATGTTCTCACTAGCACATCATGCAAGTGCTCCAGGCTACCAGATTCAGCCTTATTGCCACTGTCACAAGTGGGAAGTTTTTATTCTTCATGCTCAAGTTTTTACGCCTTTTTAACCCAAGATACTTGATGCACATCCCACACCAGTGCTGCCAGCCTGCAACACTCCCAGCACCAGGTGGTCACCAGTGTTTTCAGCTGCCACAGCCAAAGGCAAGTCCTCCTTCATGAGGTCATGGTACTACCTCTGAAACCCGCTGCCGCCGGGCACTGCACACAAGCAGCAAGCACACCAACATGGCACACCGTGCTGGCAGGCTGACCACGCACTCGGGAGCTGTCTTGTTGCATTTCAAGAGACAAGCAAGCAGTACTGAAAGCTGTTTTGTCCCTCTACATAAGCAGACCAACTTGCTGTGGCATGGCTTCTACAAAGCATCTGCTGCTAGCAATGACGTTTTCAGTTACACAATTTGGGCCACATCAGGTTACTATCCTCTCCCCTTGGATTTATTTTTATTGTTCTGAAAGTGCAAGACATCCTTACAACATACTGAGTCCACATCATGCCAGTATTTCCTGTCACTCCTGCCTGGGCTCCTCCAGGAGTTGCAGCATCTGTGCATAAGCCAAAAACATTATCAGAAATTCCACATCTGAGCCAACACCAACCCAAGATGAAGCAGTGACCATGTGCTCTTCCCCTTCTGACAGCCTTCCCACAAGAGTGGCCAGACTCTCCTCTGCAGCTGGAGGATTGATTTTCCCAATTTACAGGCTGAGGCTCACTAACATGTGGCTCAGATACTCCCAGAAACCTGCACATATAACCGTTCTGTGAAAGCAACCACAGCTCATTTCGGGGAGCAATCATCTATCTCATTTGTACACACAGCTCCACCAGCACGTGTCCCCGTGGAGTGGTTCACCTCCATCTTCCCTCAGAAATGGGAGAAGATCTTCTCAAGATAATCTTCAGGTGGAGGAGAAAAAGGGGCCTTGAAAATGAGCTGAGAGCAAAGGCAAGGAGAAGCCACAGTGGCCCAGATTAGCCAACCTGTAAAGAGACAGATCTTCTCCAGGGGTAGAGGAGAACTTTTAACATGCATTTCAGAAACATGCTAGCCAAGTTTGGGGGAGGAGGTCAATGATGAAGGAAAAGTAATAAAGCTCTACTGCGGTAACAGGGATATACCTAAGGGCATGTGTGAACTAGTCCATCTTGGCCTGGATTAGTCACAGCACTTGCAGGGCATCTGAGCTGGAGCCTACAAAGTGCAGAGCCTTGGCTGCAGTGTGCCACCCACTACCCATGTTGCACATCAACTCACTTATGTTAGCAGAGACAAAGGAAAACAACATTTTGAGACCACAGCACTTGGGAGACGCTGTGTGCTAGGACTGCTTTTCAGCACTACCACGTACAGCCCTGAGCAGCCCCAGGGACTGACTAGGACAAAGCCATCACAGATGGGCCGCTGCTGAGGATGCTTTTCAAGATCGTACCTGATGGAAAGATAGACTGCCGTTGCATACGTCCTGTTGCATGTCAGAAGGAGAGGAGGGTCCTGGCACAAAAGCCAAAGCACCTTTCCAAATTTTCCACCATACAACACGTCTCCACACCAGAGCATCCAGTTTCTTGCTTGCTCAACACCATCTGTTGAAAATCTAACTCTGAGCAAACAAAATGCACACTTGTGTGCTCACCCTTAAGTGCAATCTGTGACTGATGCACAAGCTGGGCAACATAAGCAGAGCACCAAGGACTCCATTTGTACGTGCAGCTGCTACATCGCCATTAGAACAGGAAACATGCACTCCTGCACCCAGCCTGCAAGAAAGCCACTGAGAAGAATGAGAAGCACTTGGATGAGGCGGAGCCAGATGTTCTAGAGCAGTAGGTACACCCTTCTGTACACAGTGGGAGCAGGTACCAAGTGTACAGCATGCAAGGAGTAGGTAGATTCATCCCTGAGCACAGCAGAAAAGATACTACCCCAAGCACAGGATCTTGGCAAGCAGGACTCACAGCTGGTAGGACTAGCTTGCTCAAGAGAGCCAGCCACACCAGCTCCTCAGGGTCCCATTCTGCTCAGCTGCCTGTTCTGGGCTCCCCACAGGTCCCTCCCAGCACCCCACAGCAGAGTGCACTTCTGCAAACACAACAGCGAGCCAAGGGTGTTCAGGGCATCCTCTGCACTGTCTCCCATGTGCCAGGCAAGGATTTTACAGCTACACAGGTAACACAAACTTCCTGGCTCATAAAAAGCTCTGAAGCATAGAAATGAAGCAGTAGGTGCTCAGACAGTACCTTGACAGGATCAAGCCACCTTGGAGAGGCAAGTTCACATGGGTTGCAGTTCTCCCAACACCTTACTCCATTGTTTTAAACCACCATATTCCCTTGAAATTTGCTGCCCAGCTGACGCTCCAGCCTGGGCGTGTATGTTCCCTCTCCCCAGACATCTTCCAACAGCCAAGCTATGGCACTGTTCAACACCAAAGCTCCTGTCAGGGCTGTCCATATGTCACACAGCATGTGTGCTTCAGAGAGCCTCCTCTTGCAGCTGTCCCCCGAGCTTCCATGAAGGCCAGCACTGGAACAGGAAGCCTGGCTTTACGCACCTATCTTGCTTCTCTCCTCCTATTATTTTATATTATATTTAGAACTTGGATGGGGCGGCTAAAAAGAGCAGGCAGGCAGCCCCACACTACAAAACCAGGAGGAATGCTGCATGCAGCTGGACCCTGGCTCTCTGCTACTGCTCTGCATGCCTGAGGCTGTGCTTTGAGGAAGGCCAGCCTGAAGTCAGAGAGGACTGAAGCTGAAAATAATGTGGCACTCACCCTTTCTGCACTCAACCCCCAGGAAAATCCAAGACAAAACTCTGCCTGGGGTGATTAAGCAACTTCACGGCACATCCAAAGCTGGCATGACTGACAGCAAATGGGGCAAACTCAGGAGGCTAGGGAAGGCTCAGAGAAGTCTGTACCTGACAGTCAGCAAAGAAGAGCTCCTCTCCAGATATGCCTGTCCAGCACAGGGGACACTGGGACACTGTCCAGCATGCCACTGCATCTCACTTCAGAGCACACTGCCCTGAGGAGGTCCCCTGCCAGTCCCCAGCAGCCAGCCCCACCAAGAACGGCTACCAGCCTTTTTTCTCCAACTGTGCAGAGCCATCCCCCAGCAAGAAAGTATCCTGGCTCTTTTACTCAGCCTCCAGAAGAGCATCCCCAGCTCTGCTGCCTGCCCAGAGCAGGGGCCAGCCCAGGAGAACATTTCACAGCCCCTCTGTGAGTCTGACCTACCTGGGGCAGTTACTGCAAGGTCAGGCTGATCCAGCAGACTTTGTTCTCAGGCCCACATCTGCCCAAAGAGCTGAACATGTCCTAAATATCACTGTTACCATCCAATCTGAGAAGTCCTCAGGCCAACAGCAGGGCTGGTTAACAGGCATCTGTGGCAGAACCCTCTGAGCGTGCCCCAGTGTCCCCACAGGCACACGCCTGCAGCATCTCCCACACAGCCATTGCAATGACACGTGAGGCTCGTAGAGAAACCCTGCAACACCGCTGGGACCGCAAGGCTGTAAGAAATGTTGCAAGTCACAGTGCTGGAAGCAGGAAATCTAGAAGACAAACTGCCACAGGACACCAAAGAATTCCTAGTATGTGGTCTGCAAAAATAGTTACAATGCTAGCTTGCCTGCAACTAGTAAACAGTGTTAAAACAAGCACTTCTTCAGGGTCTCCCTTCACCCACCAAATAGATCTCAGATAACCTCAGACATACACCATAGCAGTCTCAAAGTCACCACTCAAAGAAGTCCCCCAAATTAATAGGATAAGCATATTTTTGGCCAGGTTTTGAAACTTTAAAGACAACAAAGTCTGAAACAATGTTCTCTAATATTAGTTTTTATTTACATACTGCATAGCTAGTGGTCTGTTACCACAGCAAGCAGCATTGCTCTGCTGCTTCAGTCTGCCTGGGAAGACACTTGCTGCAACACACACCTCCTAGCCTTCAGGCTACGAGCAACCAGGAGGAAAATCCAGATGCAGCAGCTAGGAGTGCACGAAGCTCCCAGGCAGACACTAATCATGGGCCAGCCCCCATAATCTTGCTTCCAAAACCGACAGTGTTTAACATTACTGCAGAAGAATAAATAATTTCTAATCTCATCACCTTGCATGATGGTGATGGTGAGGTCTGCATGAAGTTTGCTCATACATTCAGCTCATTTTGTGAACTGCAGGTCTTCAGGCAGCATGGACAAGCCTGTGCACATGGGAATGTGCACTACAGGAGCGGGCCCTGCCATGGGAAGCCCAGCATTGAGGGCTGCTAATGGGGCACTGCTGGAGCGGGTGGCTGGCTGGGTGACTGCTCGCAGTCCAAGCTACTATATGCTCCCTCCAGAACCCAGCCCAGGTTCCGGGAGTGTGCTGCCCCCTGCCCAGGACCCTGCCCAGGCCAGCTGTTAGCTCCAAGAATAGCTCAGATCAGCTGCAGAGGATCAAGTAATTGTCTCAGGGATGGGAAGCACCAACTATTTTCAGCTTTCTGGGAGCATTGCTGGGCTGGGGGTGAGCAATTGCGGGGGAGGCATAGTGCCAGCCACCCAGCCCAGCAGGAGGAAGAGCTTGCAGCTAGTTACACTCTTTCAAAGTCTTGTTTTTCCCAAGAAAAGGAAAGGGTTTCAAAAAGGGTTTAAACCTCAGACTTGCTTTTTCGAAACAATTTTCCAGACTCAGAGGCTGCAGTTCCAGACCAGGAAAACATAAAATATGCAGATTTTCCACCATAGGCACAATCCTGACATCTCCCCCCCACCCTCCCAGAGCAGCTCCTCCCCAGGCCACTGGACGCCGCGAGGGCCATGCAGCACTGTGGGCCAGGCTCCGAGGGGGCAGCCTGGGTCAGAGCCGGCCTCAGTGCTCGTACCCCTCATCACAGGCATGCAGCAACCTGCTGTTAGCTCCTTTGTTGCGAAATCTTTGCAGGTCACCTTTAAAAACCACATGAAAGCCCTAGAACTACTTTACAGGCTGCAGTATTAGCTGTGCTCATAAAGACATTCCTTAGGGCAGCATGCGATGCTACCTTCAGAGAGCACTACTGCTCCCATGCCTGGGCAGCAGCAGGAGCATCTACTCACCCCACTGAGTAGCACCTCTCCCCCCTCTCCAGGAGCCTGGGGTCTGAGGTGCTCATGGGCCTTGGCTGCATTTCAACCACACCACCTCACATCTCAAGAGGTTATTTAAAGGACACTGATGGAAGCACTCAAAACCCTACAGTGAAGGTTGCACAAGTACTATTAATTGAACTTCTGCAGGCAGCTGTTCCACCGGAAAAGCCTTGCCCACCAACACTGCATGGTAGCAGCAATGCCAGAATCCAAATCCAAAGCTTGGATCCTAAACTAGGAAGGAGCAGCCTGTCTGTACCAGCATCTGCATCCTTCATAAGGATGTCCTGCAGACAGGAGAAGGTACGGCTGCTGTGCCATCCATCCCCTGAGAGCGAATGAGAAGGAAGGGGAAAAAGGGAAGCGAGCTAATGTTGCACAGCCCCTGTCCCAACTGTTCGACTTTGAAATAGCATTTTTCAGACTTAAAAAAACCAAAATCCAGAAATTTGCACATAAAATTTTAAGGTACCAGGAAAGGAACCGCAGCTAACCTCAACTCTGTTCTGTGTTACTAGCAAGCCTGGGGAATGGGACCTCCAGGTGCACAGGCCAGCCAGGATGAGTGGGGCTGCAAAAGCATTGCCAAAGCAAAGTGGGAGCTGCCAAAACACCTGGTCTTGGGAGAAGACTCAGCTGGCAGCCTTGTCTGGGGTCAGATATAAAATTAAGGTTAGGGTTGAGAGAAAGATGAAAGCTGCAGTCCAAGAGGGGCTGGAAAGGGCTCACTAGGAGAAAGTAGGGGCTGCTAAAAGACCTGGGCTTGCAGAAACCTTCCACAAAGATGACCTTGTCCAATGTTGAGCCGTAAGATTAGGGTTGGGATAATGCTGAGACTGCATCTGGATGTGCTGCATCTGGAGTGGAGCTGGAAAGGGGCTGCAAAAGTACCTGGCAGCTGCCAAGAGACCTGGGCTGGGAGAACTCACTGGTCCAGGTAATCAGTAGGAGATTTCTCTATGGCTTCCCAGGAAAATCAGGGTTATGGGTGAGAAAAAGAAAACCAAGGTGCAGCAGCAGCAGCAGGGCGAGAGAGGGCTTGCTGGAGTAAAGTGGAGGCTGCAAAGAAGCTTCACCTTGTGAAGGAGAAAGCCTTCATCGGGGAAATGGCTGGGGGGCTTGGCCAAGGCTCAGCTGGAAAACTAGAGTTAGGGTTCAGAGAAAGAGAAAGCCTAAAGCTCACGTGGGGCTGGAAAGGGACTGCCAAAAGGGAAAGGGGCTGCCAAGAAGACTGGGCTGGGAAATGGCTCAGAGGCCTTCCTTACCGCTCAGCTGGAAAACAGCTCCTAGGGTCAGGGTCTGGACTGAAAGATTATGCTTGCAGTTGGGGTGGGACTGGAAAGGGGCTGCCAAGAGACCTGGGGTGGGAGACACCTCCTGCCACGCAGTGGCTGGGGGGCCCTTCTTTATGGCCCAGCAGGCAAATGAGGGTTCAGGTTAGGAAGCAGAAAGACTGGTGTTATTGCTGGAGCAAAGCTGGAAAGGTGCTGTCAAAGGCAAGTGAGGGCTGTCAAGGGTCCTGGGCTGAGAAAAAGCTTTGGTGTGCGCAGTGGGTTAGGGGTCTTCCCTACAGTTCTTCACAAAAGATAAGAGTTAGGGTTGAGTGAAAGAGAGAACTTAGAGCTGAGCCTGGGCTGGGGCTTCAACAGCCAAGCAGAGGCTACCAAGTGAGCTGGGCTGGCTCTGAATTTTCATCTGGGCAATGGCTGTGGGGCCTTTTCTATTGTTCTGTGGGAAAATGAAAGCTATAGCCAGGGTTAGGGTTAGGGCAGAGAGAAAGCCTAGAGCTGAGTTGGACTGTGGCTGGATAGAGGCTGCCAAAGCCAAGTAGGGGCTGCAAAGAGACATGGGCTGGGAGAACTCTTCCATCTGGGTTTCCATGTCCAAGGCTCCAATGGAAAGTGAGAACTAGGGTTAAGGCTGACAGAAAGCAAAAGGCTAGGGTTTCAGCTGGACCAGGGTTAGAAATGGGCTGCCAAAGACTATTTTAGGTTGCCAAGAAACTTGGTTGGGAATCATCTTTTGTACAGCAGGTCTTGTCAAAAGGTTCGGCAATAAAATTAGGGTTAGAGTAACACTGATGGAAAGAGAAAGCCAAAAGATGCAGCTGGAGCAGGGATGGAAATGGGCTGCCAAAGCAAAGTGGGGGCCTGCAAAGAGACTGGGGCTTAGAGAAACCTTTGGTCTGGAAAATGGCTCAGCAGCCTTCTCTACAGCTTCCCCTGACAGGGGAGAGTCAGGGCTGAGAGAAAGCTTGGAGCTGCAGAGAGGGGCTGGAAAGCAGCTGCCAAAAGGAAACAGCAGACCTGCACTAGGAGAAGTCTCTGGGTCTGCAACATGGCCTCAGGGCCATGTCTGCCCATTCCCAAGAAAATGAAGGCTGGGGACAGGACTGAAGGATGAGGGCTGCTGTTGGATTGGGGCTGGAAAGTGGCTGTCAAGACGTGGGATGGGAGAAATTTTTACCTGTGCGATGCCTGGGGCTTCTTGTCTAAGGCTCAGCAGGAGAATGAGGACTAGGTTTGAGAGAAGGACAACTTCTCCATTTAAGGTAACACAAAGACAGTTGCAGGATCAGGCTTCTGCCCTACTTCATTCAGGTAGGTGCAAAGGGAATAGAGCACAGTGACAAACAGCATTTTTTTAAATCAAATGTTTGTTTTCAGAGACTGGTGCTTTGCTGAGGCTGGCTGAATTTTTACAAGGACAGGTAAAAGATCAAATTTTACCTTTTTTCTCTTTCTCAAATACAACATCCATTCTTGTTGAAACCTTACAAGAAAGCCAGCCTGAGGCACTGCAAAGATTTGCACTGCAAAACAGTGAGCCAAGGATCATTGCAACTGCACAGAGGAGCTTCATCACAGAGAGCACCAACACCACCTAAAGACTGAATTCCACTAAAACGTAGCTTGCGGGAACGAGCTGTAATTAGACTAGCCCACAAGTCTGACCATCTCCACAGCCAACGAGCTGAAAATGTAGCATGTGTTAACAAGCAGAAGAGGACTGTGCCCACAGGTTACGTACTCCAGAGCCTGCAACAGGATGAACCTGCACTATCCAAGTTATTCCCAGTTGATGTCCTACTTGCCTTTTAGGAGCATCTGCTGGTGGGCTTCTCACATCTGAAATGCCAGATGATTTTGCAGTGCATCCCCAAAACCAGGCTGTGCTAATATAAGCTCATTGATCACCAGAAAGGTATTCTGCACGTAACAGAACACATACACAGGTGAGGATCAGCCAAACAGGGCCAGTTCTCAGGGTCCCAATGGGAATAGTGTAGGAGGATGAAGCTTTGGTTCAGTTTTGGGCCCCTTACTACAAGAAAGACTTTGAGGTGCTGGAGCCTATCCGAAGGAAAGCAATGAAGCTGGTGAAGTGTTTAGAGAACAAGTCTGATGAGGAGTGGCTGAGAGAACTGGGGGTGTTTAGCCTGGAGAAAAAGTCTCAGGGGAGACCTTATCACTCTCTACAACTACCTGAAAGGAGGTTGTAGCAAGGTGGGTGTCAGCCTCTTTTCCCAAGTTAACAAGCAACAGGATGAGAGGAAACTGCCTCAAGTTGCACCAGGGGAGGTTTAGACTGGATATAAGGAAAAAATCTCTTCACCAAAAGGGTTGTCAAGCATTGGAACTAGCTGCCCAGGGAAACGATTGAGTCACCCTCTCTGGAGGTGTTTAAAAGACATTTTAGACACAGTGCTTAGGGACACAGTTTAGTGGTGGGCTTAGCAGTGTTAGGTTTATGGTTGGACTCAATGATCTTAAGGGTCTTTTCCAACCTAATATAATCCTATGGATTACAAAATCTGGGAACAGTCCCCAAAACCAGTAAGGCACATGGAACAGTCTGAGGCTGTCCCCGTCTTTCCCTTGGGGATACATCCAGCCTTGCCTCTGCCCTTCCCTCTCCCCAGCTCCTGCACATGCTCCCAAGATACCCACACAAGCACCAACAAGGACGGGCCCAACAGATGATTTTAGACATACAATCTCTGAGTGCAGGCTGACATTCCCCCATTGCAGATTTTCACTGATATCCCTTCAAGCGTTCTGTGTCCCAACACGAACAGATGCTCCAACAGCCCCTCAGTCACAGACACACCAAGGCACTCGAAAGTTTATTCATAGCCTTTATCCAAAGAGCAACTTTCATTTCCTGCAGGGAAATCACATCTGCAGCATGGCAAGGAAGGTGGGAGCCAGCAGCTCTGAACGCAGCCCTGCTTTTGCTTTGCCTTCACTTCCAAGCTCTGTTCTCTGGCTATCTTCAAGCCCTGCCCTCCCCTCTCTCCTCCAACCTGGCCCAGGCCCCCACACAGCTGCAGCTGCAGCTCAGAGGCTCCTCCAAGGCCAGCTCAGCCCCGGAGCTGCCCTGGGGCAGGCGTGAGCACAGCCCTGCCTGTTCCCCTCAGGTCGTGTCCACAGGCTTGTCACCAAAAGTCAAAAGGGCTACAAACTCAGCCAAAGCAGAGGCCTCAGCATCTGCAGAAACTGACGGCATTTGCCCAAGAAACCTCCTTATTCAGCACAGCAGAGGTTTTTTTTGGTTGTGTTTTTTTTTTTTTTTTTTTACTTTATTTGAGCACATCCCTGCAGTACAGTGTGATGTTCAGTTGCCTGCGAGAGGCAGGTGGCTTCCTTCTTCAAAGGGGAAAAAGAACAGATTTTATCTGTAGAAATAAGCTGCAGCCAGGAAACAATGTGTGCAGTTAAAACAAAAATCAACACCCAACCATCAGGTCCTTAGAGACTGTCGATTCTCTCCAGAAGGATGAATGAAAGGGGCATGTGGGTTTCTCCAAGGGAAGAACAAAGCACAACAGGAGCTGGGATTCAAAGACCAAGCAATGCTCACAACCCACCTCTTGAAGTACAAGGGGCACCCACAGGTGCATGTGGGCATGTCCACCTATGTACCAGAAATACTGGTGATAACACTCAGAAACCTGCAGTCTTTCTTTTGACTGTCCAGGTACGAATTCTGCAGCAAAGCCCCTCCAAAGCCATCACAGCAAAGAGCAGAAACAGGCAGCAGCCCTGGGTTGCAGCCATAGGCACCACGAACAGCCACTTGTAAGGTGATGTGTACCATTACATGAAACTTTTCAACTCCAATTTTCAGACCACAGCCACGGCAAACATTCACTCACACAACCAAGCCACCCAGCACCCTGCACAAGCATGCCATATCTCAATGAAGTGATAAAAATCCACCAAAGATACTGCATTTGCTTCTCAGCAGGACTCTGGGATACTTGGGTCCCAGGCCACAAGTGAGAGCCCCTGACACCTGCTCTTGAAGCAAAGCAAGCTGGGTCCAGAAGGAGCACAGTCTGCCTTGCACCGTGGCTGAGGTGAGGAGCCCCTCCAGCAACTACTGTTGGTCCAAGGTAACGGTACACTGCCAACTGGGAGCACACAGAGACGCCACAGGCTCACGACACTATCTTAAATCACTCTGAAAACACGAGCTGGGGTCCATGCCTCAGCTGCCCAGCCTCACCAGGAGCTAAAAGCCAGCATTTAGAGATCAGTGGTTTTCCCAGACATTTTTCCTACACAGCAGACTGGAAGATGAACTTGTTCTGTGGTTCAAAGGCATTCAAGGGGATCAGGAGCCCCACACTTCAGGCTGAAGGCCGTTCTGCTTATTACAACAGTAATCTAGAACAGTATATCCAGTTCCACACATTCTCATTCATCCCCCAAACTAGCTGGCACTGGCCCCACTGGAGATGCACCCCCTCTGGGCTGTCCCCGTCTACCAGCCACGCTCCCTGCAGCCCGAGGGTCCCCTTCCCAGGCACAGCACAGCAGGCTCAGGGTCCGGGGACGTGCCAAGAACGAGGTCTCACTGCAAGCAGCTCCTCTGAGATTGAGGAATCAAGAAATGTCCAGCCTCTATGTGTCAGCAGACTTCTGGTGACACTTCCTTGCAGATGAGTGGTGCAAGCCTCACTCACCTCCTCAACATCATGTGGCCTTTCTTCTCCCTTCTATAGTTTTGATTACAGAAAGGATCCCTTGAAAATACAGATCCCAAACAGGCACAACACTTTGCATACAGCCCCAAAGGACAAGCAGGAAGGCAGCGAGATAAAGAGAACTGCACAGCCACGCCATGAAATTACTGATTTTCAGACAAACCAGGTCTGCTCTGCTGAAACGCCTCAGGAAGTGCTGCATCTCCTCAGTGTTTGGGCACAGCTTGAAGGAAAAGAGATTAGTCAGGGGTGCCAGGTCCAAACCCGCTGCCCAGGCCTGCGGGCCAGCAGCAAGCCAGGCTCAGGGCCTGCAGCTAGCCCAGGTGGAGCCGGGGAGGCTCAGCATACCCTTACTGCTCTGCTACCAGGAGATGTGCTAACCTGCCCTGAGAAAGGCTGGCAGAAGTCAAAGTACAGACTGATGAGAAGGTTCAGACCTCCCTAGAACAGGAACCAGCACTCCCAGCAGCACAGAGCTGCCGGCAGCTCCCACCGCCACAGCACACAGGCCCTGCCTATCCCTTCCAGACACAATGCAGCAACAAAGGGCATCACACAGTGGGGCAACCAAGAACTTTCAGAAGAGCGTCTCACAAGTAAAGGGTCCTGCTCTTTCTTTTGCTCCACACCACCAACCCCTATGCCAGCATCAGCCACTGTCCTTATCTGTACACACCACTCTGGTGGCAGGGACATCCACACTGCCTCACACGAGCTGCAGAAAGAGTTCTTTTGGGGAAAGAGGTGTTGCTCCAGCCCGGCAGCCTGAGAGCTGCTCTGCTCCCCACCACCTGCTGTCACCGTGGCAGCAGCCCTTGGCTCAACCATGGAAGAGCAGTGTCTCATGCCTGACAACAAACCTTACAGCCTTGAGGAAAGGGTTGAGTAGTCAGTAGCCATTCCCTACCATGCAGAGATGACACCAAGCCACGACATTTTGTATCAGGGTCAGGCATCATGTCAGGCCTTTGCAGCACTGAGGCATTAATACTGCTGCTCCAGCAGGAACTCCCAGAGTCCTGGAACTTTGCACTGGTCACAGGCACAGCATCTCATGGCGTACCCCATCCCACAGCTTGGAGAGCCTCTTGCATCAGCACACTGACCAGAAGCGTGTCAGGCCAAGCTGGATCAGTGTGGTGGGGGTAAGGGACCAGCTCTGGCAAGCAAACATGAATCCCTCCCAAAGGAGCAAGGGTGCCTGTGTGTGCCTGAAGACAGATGGGGGAAATAAGCACCGGCCGTTGCTTGCCCAGAGGTTTGCTGCATTGCCCTGCTACTCCTGCCCTAATCACTAGGAGCATTACGGAGTAGCAGATAACAGGTCAGGACTGATGGGCTCTGGCAGGCTCTCCCAGGCAAGCTGGAGCAGAGGTCCCCAGGGCCTGGCAACACCTGCCCATCAAAGGAGCCTCCAGAGCACTCTCCACCCTCAGTAGCTTTGTGTTGGCAGGGCAGACAGCTAGCCTGAGGACAACCCACCATGGCCCAGGCATCAGCCACCCTCCCTACCTGATGCATCCACACCGCAGAGGTGAGCAGCAGGAGAGGACTAGCTGGGACAGACTGAGAGCAGAACTCAGAGCCTGCACTGTCCTTCATCTGCTTGGCTCGACCAAAGTCACCAAACAGTGGAAAGAGAGACATCTGCAGTCCCCTGGTCCTGTTTGATTCTCACTACCTTATCAACTCCTGTTCCCAGGCAGGGCTGCACAGACGTGTCTCAGCCGGCAGAGCTACTGGAGCTTGAAGCCTGAGTATCTGTGGTGCAACCCAGAGGGACTCAGGCAACTACATTCCTGTGGGCTGCATGGAGAATGGGCTCTGCAGAGACATCACCCTGCCATCGGATTTCGAGAGGTGCTCCTGCTCACTCGAGGAGATCCAGGCAGGGGAGACAAGCACTGACAAGACAACTGCCTGTAAAACACTGAAGGGGCAGAGCTAGGGGAGGGGGAAAGAGAAATACGGCACAAGAGTGACACTTCTCGCCCTGGCTCCTCCCAACCCACTCTCAGCAAGCTGAATTGGGGAGGGCTGCGTGGCCCAGCAAAGCCTCCTCCGCTGGGCAAAGCAGCAACCCAGCCGGCTGCTCCTCCACAACACGCTCAGTCACCCGAGAGCTTCTCTGTGGGATACTCTTTGAAGGAGGTATCCAGCCCCCGTCAGAAGCCACCCGTCTGCAGGCTGTCACGCAAGCAGCCTGGCAGCCCAGAGCCCATCTCTCTCCCCACAGTCTGCTGCAGCAGGATTTGTTTATGTGTCTGCAGCTGCTCCGTGCATTCGCCATGGGAATCCAGGCTGAAACTCCAGCCGCGTCGAGCGGAGAAGCAGCCTCCCCACCTCCCCTCTGCGCAGCCTCGCAGCTCGGCGAGCATGCGGAGCCCAGCAGGCAGAGTGCTGCAGGGGGCACAAGCCCCTGGAAACAGGCCTGCCGGAGCGGTGAGCCGCATTCCCAGCTCTCCGCAGTGCCTCCCCCACATCCTGCCTCCAGCCCTCCACTGGGGGTAGAGAATGCAAATCTTGGGCTGTAATTTTTCCAAGTTAAAAATAACCCAGTAGTTTAGTAAGAGAGAAGCAGCAGCAGCGAGGCAGGGGGTTGGGGAGCCTGTGAGCTTGCTGCAAGGCAGCTACGGCATACATTTTTCCTTCCCAAGCAGAAGCTACGGAGAGGCAGCCTCCCGGCTCTGCGCACACAGCTACGGAAAGCAAGACCCGTGCAGCATCCCAACCGCAGAGGCTTCGCTAAGCGGCCAAATGCTCTTTCTTTCCGATCTGCCCTAATGCTCCCTGGCCCAGACGGGAAGGGCACAGGCCCCACTCCCTTGAGCAGGACGCACCACAGGATGAAGGAAGCAAGGGGAGAAAGCAGCGTACAAAGAGGTCCAAATAACCCAAAGTCAGGGAGCAAACACCCCTCAGGTGGGTGCACATGTCCAGGGCAGGCCGGGCAGAGCATCACACCAACAGCCAGCCACAGGGGAGTCACAGCTGTGCTCCAAGCAATTTTCTGTTTTTAAAATATTTTAACCTTTAAAAAAAGAAAGCCGGGGGGAATTAACCATGTTCTCTGTGGGGCCAGGAGAGCCAAGAGGTCTGCTGATGACACCCAGTGCACATGGCAATCCTGCCAGCCAAGCCATGCAGAGCCTTCCCAGGACACCCAAATCCACCACCCTACCAGGGAACAGGTAACAAGACTTTGACAGGCAAGCAAAAAATAGCCACAACCTCCTCGCCACTTGCTCCATGGGACAAGGAATACGGCAATGCTGCACAGTGTTCCTCCTCCAAAATGCCTGCTCAGCACCAACACTTTTGCTCCCAAGCCCTCCCAGGCAAGCTCTCAGCTGTAAAGCGACAGCCACGTCAGAGACCCCAGGGAGACACCTGGGACTGTGCCACTGCCTATGCACAGAGGATGCTCTGTTGGCACCCAACAAGCAAGAGAGCACACGCAAGCTGGCTGCAGCCCCCGGTAATGCAGCTTCAGTCAGCTGCACTTCATGACTTTCATGACAAGCTCACGTGGCAGAAACAGCAATAGCTCCTTTTTGGAGAGTTTTCAAATGCAGCTCCTAACCCAAGACCATAACCACAATGACCTTCAGCAGTTATTTCAAAGCTGCACATTGCCACGGGGCTGAGAACTGAGGACTCACTTTGATGAGCGGGGACCAACAGCACAAGGGGATAGGAAGCCACAGAATGGCTGGAAACACCTTTGGTTTTGTTCAGCACAGGCACATCACGACACGCAAAGCCATGTCTGGCTAACCAGCATGCACACGAAGACACAGCACTCCAGCTTGCTGCTGAAGAGAGGAAAACCAGATCTGAGCTCACCCTACAATGTATTTCTCTCATCAACTTCGTGGACAGCTCAAAATGAGGGGTCACACCGCTCCCAAGTGGCACTGGGGGTTGAGGGGTGGCCATCTGCAGAGTGGGGATGCACCAGCATTAGCTGCATCCCCTTCCCCACCACGGTATGCACCCAGCGTTAGCTGCACACCCTTTCCCACACCATCGCCCTGCTGCCCTGGTGTGCAGGAGCGAGACAGGTTTCTCAAGCCTACGTCTGTTGTCTTCTGATCAGCAGGCCAAGAGTCTCACTCCAAACAGTTACTCATAAGCCCCAGGCAGTGCATTTTAATCCTCAATATCAGCAAGGCAAAAACCAGAAGAAAAATAGAACAGATCTCTACAGTTCAGTACATATGCAGACAAGAAAAAGAGAAAGGGGGTAGGCCAAGCCTGCCCAGCCTCACAGCTGGCACCCAGAAGGCTGGGCTCCCACAGACAGCAGGCCTGTGACCACCCTCGGCGGTGTCAAGGGCCAGGATTTCATGGATGAGGGTGCACTGCTGTGTGCATGAACACATGCAGCACTCCTGCACATGCAGGGGGCCCGCAGCAGCTCCCTGCAAGGCAGCACCTCACCAGCACAATTCGCATGCCCTGTCAAGAGCATCACCAGCTCAAGCTCCTGCCACATCAGCAAAGCCCATCGCACTGATGTGACATTTTCCAGACCTCTGCTCCCCATTAAACACAAACATGCTCTGGTGTAGCATTCGACCCTGGCCACCACACAGGCCAAATTAACTGCCCTGTCTGCCAAATCTTAACAAGCCATTTCCCGATCACCAGTGCCAAGTTTTCCTTCCACTCACCAGTCCCGGCATGTTGACCAGCAAGCCAACAAAGAAGGACATGAATGGGGTTTCCAGGGAACAGACTGTGCCAGTGGCCATAAAGCCTTCCCGCTTATCCCATCACACTCCCAGCACTTAATTTCCTACTTTAAAATCAGGGAAAACACAGTACCTGTATCCATATGCTACAGGACAGCCCCAAGTTGCGCAGGTCCATAAAGCCTATGGCAGACTGCCACGTCCACAGCTTCCTGCACAGTCCTCCTGCCCCTCCGGTACCCGCTGCGGGCAGCAGGCAGGCAGCTCGCAGCCTCTCTCCTTGCCTGCTGGGAGCCAGAAGCGCACTCCTCGTAACAGCAGCGCAACACAGCTGCAGGACCAGCTTGCCAGCAACCAAAAAGATGCCTGGTGGGCAGCTCCCCTTCCTTAGCCTGCTCCTCCACAAGGCAAGGAGCCTCGCGTACCAAGGGGGAGTATGTGCTGTGGCTGCCAAGGAGACTGCAAAGCGTCAGGTCAGAGTGACAACACAAGCCTAGCTACATTCTAGACGGAAACAGGCAAAGTAGCTCTGAGGACACACTTTCTGTCTAGAAGCAGGCTCTCTTCTCTGAAGTGCCTGCCTGTTACCCCGGGCAGAGATGGGATAGTGGGCTCAGCTCCTACTGCCTTCCTGGACCAGTGGTCATGAGGAGCCAGACTTCCCAATAGCATAAGAAAAGCCTCTTCCAAATTACTGGGCCCGTGAGAGCACAGGGGTTACTGCCAGCTGCTTCAGAGGCTTCTTGCAACAGGGCAAACCACCCAGCTGCTCTCCAGCTATCAGGAGGGATATAGAGGTTTCAGCAGAAACCAACACCCTGCACACTCTGCACATTTTCCTGCTGCCTTTTACTTCTCATGCTCAAGCACTCAGAACTTCACTTAGCTGCCCAAGTCCATCCTCAAGGTCACCAGCCCTGTAAAGATGCCACCAGGCACACAATTTAGCCCACAGCACCTTTATTAGTACAAAAGGTGTACAAAAGCCAGCTCAACCAGCAGACCTTGACAGCTGGACCATTCAAAGAACCTTTTATAAGGTTACTGCTTGAGAGCTACACACACTGAAGAGCACCAAACTCAAGCTATCCCACGGCAGACTGCCAAAAAATGAGATGGCATTCCTGAAAGTATAGATCTTCCCCTCTTGCTGTTGTTAATATCCTGCACAGCAAACTCAAGCTGTCAGAAAACAGCTTTGCCACACTGCAGACAGCTCCTCAAAGGCAATCAGAGCCCTTTGTGCCTCTATTTTCCAACTGTAGAATCGGGGTAAAAATCAGCCTTCACAGCAGGGCTACTGAGAGGATGAACAAGCACTTGCAATGCACCTCAAGACTTGGCTGTAGACATACATGAAGAGCACATCTGACACCCAAAGCAGATTTTCTGCTGGGATGGCACAGCAACACCAGCCACAGCTCCAAATGGTGCCAGAGACCCTACTGCAGAGTCCAGTCCTGATGAAAATCATCCCTTCTGGTGTTTCTGTCAGTCTTCTCCAGTTGAAACCCCCTGTCATAGACCTCCACAGTGGATCACCTTTACCTCTGCCAACCATCCACCTGGCATCCCCATGCCCCCATTTGCTGTTACCTGCTGGCTTTGTATTATTCCCTATTGCCCTCTTGCTATAACCACAGAAAAATTGTGAACCAGGCTTTATGCCCTCCTGCCAACCTGCCCCTGCTACATCTACTGAATAGCCCATGGGAATGTGCCCTAAGAAACATATCCAAGCCAAGAGCTGAATGAAATGTGGCCAAGCCACCAGAAGCTGGGCCACAAGAGCACAGTCAGTGCTTTTCCAGGGCCTCGCAAGCAGGACGGACGCCACTGCTTTGCCAAATGCCTCGTCCATGTACAGGCAGCGGAGCAGGGAGGGGTGTACAGTGCATGAAGTGAACTCAGAGCTGGCCTTTCTTGGCCTACCATGGCCACATCTCACGCCACAGTTATTGAGCACAGGCACTGAAGGTTGATCCGAAGCTACATCGGCATGTGGCAGGTGAGCAGCTCTCCTTCAGGCTAGGCAGCACTGCCATCCTGGTCCTAGGGGTCTCAAAACCCAGGTGACAAAGGAAGCTCAGCTCGGTCCGTGCTCTCTTGCATACAGTTAAGGTTGGAGGAGGAGTAGAAAGGACCTCCAGGAGTAAAATGACATTTTGCTACACTGCTCACTCCCCAAGTACAGGGCATCTCCACTACCAGTTTACAGAGGTCACCTACTTGATGCTGCCCTGCTGGAGAGGAGCTGTTGCACGTGCACAAAGGCTGCAACTGCCCTGCCAGTGCTGCAAACCCAGGCCACCCTGCCCCAGGAGAGGGCAGAAAGGTTGGCTGGCAAGACCCCTGCCAGTGACACTGCCAGGCACTGGGGAAGCCAAGCTGTTCCTCAGCACCCAGGAAGGCAATATCCCAAACAATCGCAGCCTGAGAGTTTACTGTATGCTGTGGTGAGGTCCCACAGCTCATGGCATCTGTTCTGCCTGTACATCCTAAGAGCAACTAGCAAACCTCAGCCCAAAATAGCAACAGACAAAAATCTGCTGTTCTCTAGGCCTGAGAACTTGCACAGTGAAGCATCAGACCTGCTTTCCCAAGCATCTAAAGAACAGGGAGAGAAAGCAAAATGTAGCAAACTCCCCAAGCAGTGTCGCTACCCCACAGTCCTCAGGAACACATCCTTACATGCACCTCCACTTCAACTGCTCTGCCCTGCAAGGACTGTAACTCCCTGTCATTTACCTCCAAGGGCTTCCAGTTTATTTTGAATTTAACTCTCTGGGATAAAAGTTCTCCACAATGTCAGCTAAAGCTACTTTGAAGAACAGTCTCCAGAGTCCAGATGCCATCTGTAAGGAAACATTCCTCTCAATCATCTCAATGCTTCCTAGCATTTGTGCCTTTACACCATCCCAAGAAACACTCCAGCATGGGAGGGAGAGAGAAGCACCAAAACAGAAATTAATCGATTCCTTGTGTGCAAATGCTTGGCATTCAGCAATGCCAGATTTGGCTCCCTCCTCAGCTATAGGGCAATTCTTTAATATACTTGGGCAGCCTTTTTACACAGCGAGCACCCAAAGTCCTGCCCAGACATGCTGCAAGAAAAATGCTACCGAAAGCACATATGGAGAAGTAGTCCCTTCTTGTCCCAGCTCATAAAGCCCTTCAGCTTAGGGAGCAGTGGAGAGAGCATCAGCCTCGCCAGGCTGGAGGTCCACTCTTGCACAGGGAGGGAACACACCTGTCCTGTCAGAGCATGCCCAAGCTGCAACCACCGACACTGTTGGCAGAGCACCACCTTTGCAGCAGAGCTGGGACCTCTGAGCAGACCAATCCCCTTCAAACAGCACACCGGCAGAGCTGCTATGGGTCTCTCCTGGAGTCAAGTTGCATTCATTCAGGGCACTGACACAGAAGACACCCACCATGTCCAGGACCCTCCTGGCCAACCAGCACCATCTTCATGGCATCAACTAGCCAGGAGGCAAGCATGTGGCATCAGCTGCACCAAACTACCATGAGACTCTTGTCCCTGCCCACCTGGCAGGCCTGCAGACATCAGTCTCCTTTGACATGTAGGAACATGAAGACCAGGCAAGCAAATTCTGGACACAGCAGCAGAGCATGGGTCCCACAGACTCATGTCCTAGCCTACTCTTACCACACGTACCTGTCAGAAGTCCATGCCAACACAGTTTTCACATCTCCTCTCCCTCTGTAGCTAGATGAGCTACTCATTTTCTGACCCCTTGCTTCAGCATACATCTCTGGAGGAACTAGCATGCAACAAGGTCCAGAAATCCACTTCTGTTCTGTCAGACATCTCTCTCCCCCAGCTTAGGGTCGCAGAAAGAACAGGAGGTAGAGCTGGATCCAGGAAAAGGTTTACGAGCACTGATCAGAACTCCTCAGCCCTAATATCACACCCCGCTCCAAGTGGCCAGCAGAGAGCCTGTCCAGAAACCAGAGAGCAGCATCTGCAGATAACCACATTTCCACACACAGCGTGCTATGCCCTGTCAGATGTAGGCACAGTTGTACGCATTCAAACACATGGCCTGCAAGCCTGCAGAGTCACACCTTGCTACAGGGCTCCTGCAGAGGCCACTCTTGTTGAAATTACAACTACTAAAGCTTCAAAGAGCCAGTGCCCATAGTGACCCACTCCTGGATTCAGGACCCTGGTCCTCACTCTCAAAGCACAATGTGGGACTGGCCCAACTCCAAAACAGCTACGTTACTCTCAGACAGAAATCCCTGCCCCCTGGAGCAAGGAGCTGCAGCAGTCACTGTGACTGGCCCACAAATCTGTAACCACTTCTCTGAAGAAATCAGAGTAACCACAAACCTCAGCACCTTCACAGTAAGCGCAAGCCTTGCTTCAGTCAGTCTCCCCACAACATCACCGCACAGCGAACAACCAGAGCACAGTCTCTGCTGTCTGCGGCGGAGGAGAGAAACCTGCCTTTATGTATGCACAAAAGTGCATGCCGGGAAAAGCTCAGATACCCTGGTGAGGGGCACCCTACGGGGACTGAGAAAGATCACTGAGAAACCGGGCTTTGCTTGCCCTAAAGCAACAAGCAGAGAAGCATATAAGTAAGAGCAATATGTTGTGCATTCCCACACCCCACTGCTCTCCTTCCCAGGCTGAGTGAGCACACGGTACAGCAAGGATGCACCGTGCACATATATAGAAGTCATCATGAGAGAATGGTTCTCTTTTCTCTGATCCTCAATTAACAGACACCTAACACTAAAGCTTCATTTTATCTTAAGCATGCTTTCAGTTCAACGAAAGCAGAGGAACCGTTTAGGGTTAAAGGTGCTCTGTGCACAAGACCTAGAGAACTCAAGGCAGCAGCTCACACAAAAATAGCAGCTTTCACAGCACGTCTATAGCAAAGCACTAATGTTTATTCTTGTATCTAGGACTAACTTTAATTCTGCCTCAATGCACATATATAACAAGGCACTAATGTTTCTTAAAGAACCAATACTTCACCTACCTATATGTCAAAAAAGTGAAAGTTCCCCATAACTCTGCACCACTCTTGTTCCTGCGTGTAGCACGCTAGCACATTGCTAACGCTGGATTTCACTTTCAAAGGTAGCCATTAAGCGTAAGTTAAAGTGCAAAACGAAAACCAGAAAGCACATAACACAGCTTAGTTATCTAATTACCTTCATGACTTTTGAAGGGAGGTGTAACAACTGGAAGGTTTTTGAAGGAAACTCAACTACATCCACATAACAAATGTCTATTTCTAGTGCAGTACAGAGGGACCAATATTCCCAACAGTGGCTGCTAACCTGGAGGGCCTGGTAGCTGAAGTCCTTCAATTAGCTAAAGTCCTGCTTCTGCCTTCAAAGAAATGTAAATGAGATACCTCCCGGGGAGGTGGGGGGAAGGTCTTACAGCCTAGGGAGTTTTAGCAACCCTCAGGGAAGTAAGGCCTGACGTTCCTACCTCCCCAGGCACACTGCCAGCAGGCCAGTGTCAGCAGGACACAGGGCTGCGCTTCCCCCACCAGGCTTTTGCACAGGCTTTTGGCCTGGGGTCCCTCACAGCATGCTCATGCCTTCCTACCTACGTGTCTGTGCAAGGGCTCCCAGGCTGCAGTTTAAACACATGCTTTAGGACCACCTAAGATACTGAATGAAACAACTTTGCCCTTCCACTGCCTACCTATCCCTCCCCTTGCAATGACATGCACATTAGTAGGGATATGTAGCCAGTTCACAGGGCTGGGTCAACACTAGCCAGACCCCAAATATTGCCTCCTTTTACTCTAATGCAAAGCAGGGCTCCATAAATCTCACACTTTTATGGAAATGTTTAGGAAACACAAATACTCTGCGAATTGACACCGGCCAGCATCACTTTCCCCAAATGTAAATTTCTGCTGCTTTCAGCACAGTCACCCCAAAAGAAAGCAACAGTTACCTGTATTTCAACACAGACTTCCCATAAGAACTGAGCCAAACAGCAGAAAGAGCCAGACAAGCATCAGAAAGGTTCACTAGAAGAGGTCTCAACTTAATCTCACCAGTTAAATTACAATTAAAAAACAAACAAACAAACCCCCACAACCAACCAACCCAAAACAACCCACTGGACAACACTACCCATATTAACGCAACGTTATAGAATCACAGAATGGTTTGAGTCAGAAGGGACCTTACAGCTCATCTAGTTCCAATGCCCCTACCGTGGGCAGGGCCACCTTCCACCAGACCAGGCTGCTTAGAGCTGCATAAAGTTAAGGCAAAGGCTGGACTGCAGAAGACATGCTGTACCTCCTAGGATAAATGTTAATACTATCATTGTCAGACTGCTACTGAGCAGCATCCCTCACAGGGAAATCAGGGCTGGAAAATGTGATGTGCACCCCATAGCCAAGCCAACATCTCATCATCATGACAACACCCACACTCCTTGATCCATACCCTACACACCTCTGCAAGCACATTGCCAGCACCCATGTGAAAACAAAGAGAGACTGGGACTCGGTTCCCACACTTCTCACTTTCTTTTCCGGGCTGAAAAGAGTGTTTTGCTCCTGTTAGAGCAGGATTTGTGCTCACTACAGGCTGGGAATCCCCTAGAGGCAACAGGCTGCAGTACTAAACAGCAGGCACCCCTTGACCTCAAGGCAGCACTTCCTCCGCGGGGGGAAGGTCCATGCACAAAGGACAGGTCAAGTGCTCCACTGACCTCCTTGGTGCCAACGCCACCAAGGCCCCCAGCTCCTCAGCGAGCACTGGGCCCAAGGGCAGTCTAGGGCAGGAGCCCTACGCCCAGGCACCAAACCCTCCCAGCTTTTAGCTGGCTTCCCGAGGAGCTGAGCGTGCTCAGGCATTCCCCAGAGCACAGCCACATCCTTTCCGCAGGTACCTGTCAGGGACCTGCCTCACACAGTAAAGCCCAGCTACAGTGTGCCAGGTATTTCCTACTTCTTAGGCTGACTGGACACATCCAGCATAACAATGCTAAAAATTAATAGCCACATATTGGCAGATTGCTAGGCTGCATACCAGATTTTCCCATATAAGGGAAAGTTGAAGGCATTGTCCTATCACACGGAAAACATATTGCACCAGCCCAAGATATTAGAAAGCAAAACCAGAGTCTCCTCGTGTCACAAGCTGTCACCCACAGCACCATGTTTTTCCCCTTTTGCTGATGCTTTGGTCAGCTTTCCCCAACTCTGTTATTTCCACCAGGGGCTCGCGCCTGAGGACCACTGGAGGCTGGCTGGGACAGGCGCTACCCAGCACAGTGTTTGCAGCTCAATGCTACACAGGGGCCCTGCACTTCCTCAGAGGATTTTGGTCCCACCACCACACTGGCAACGCAGGCACTGACATGGCCACTGTTCCCAGGGTGAAGTGTAACTCTGTTTTCACAGGGGTTTAGGGAGCTGAGAAGCCACCATACAAACCCTGCACGCTGCCACCAACGCTCTGCCTGCAGCAAACAGTGCTACTCAACTACATATAGACCATTCACCCTGACCATCATCTCTCCCCTTCACACAGCCTGGTGGCCCCCAACAGCAGCTCTGCCTCTGCCTTCACAGACCATGGCAAAGTCACCAACACCACAGGTTGTTTCCACTGCCCCAAGCAAGAAACTGGGGACAAGAGAGGAGAAATGCTTTCACGGCTACTTACAGGAGCAATGAAAACAAGCCCTCCCAGCTCCCCCGAAGCCTCGTGAGACACCCAACCATTGTGCTTGCCAGTGTCTCTTCAAGACAATTTCAGAGAAGCCTCCCCACACGTGCCTGCTTTCCAGACTCAACACATCAAGTCCACATTCTTATACCAAGGGCTCACCTGCAGTGCAAGGCTGATCAACCCTCTCCCCCCCTTCACAAGGGCAAGCTACTCCTGCACACTGATGCGCACGATACCAGCTCTTATCTCCGCAAACCCGAGACAGGCCAGGACACCACAGCTTCATGCAAAAAACAAAGGCCTGCTCTGGTGGTTGAGCTCTCAGCCTTGCCATCTTGCAAAAACAAGTTCACTTGCTTGTGCAAACCCCTCTTGTAATAACACAAACCATTAAAGTGAAACACTTTACATTATCCACCTGTAAAAGTTTGTGTCTTTGGAGAAGCTCTTGTGAAAATATTAAAGGATCTCTCAAGGTTGCGATTACACTTCTGGGGGCAGGGGGGGGAGGTAGAAGGCAGAGATTTGCTTCCTGTTAAAAAAAAATGTAGTAAAAAGCAATCAGGAAAACAAGACATTCCTCTGAGAGCCTCCTCCACCAAGCCACTAGAAATCAACAGACCCTGAAAATGCCCACAGCACTGACCATCGGGGCTAACACTGGCACATCCAGGGCCCGCTGCTCGAAGACCAGCAGCTTAGACAGAGCCACCCTCCCCTAACACCAACACACAGGCCAATGGAGGGAGAGGTAAACTCAAGCCATCAAAAAGGCATATGCTACCAAACCAGACAGCAGCGCTCAGAACAAGGTAACAAGGGCCCCTGACAGCACCTTCCGCAAGAGATGCACATTATCCACACACTGCAAGCATTGAGAAACAGCAAAAAAGAGCTGCCTTAGTTTCACAGATTCACACAGGCTAGTTTTTAACACATCCATACCAGCCTGCAGCAAGGGGCTGCAATTGCCTTCTCAGCAACAGGGCAATCAACATTTCTGCTTGGAGGAATGAGACAATAGGCAGAAATAAACAGCCACAGCTGTGGGATGGCCTTCAAACCTCACAAAAGTGAAAACGAACCAAAATCAGTCTTTCTCCAAGTCCTCTCATTGACTTTGGCTTTTATTTGAAGAATAATAATACATACTTTCAGTTCTGCTGCACAAGGTACGTGCAGACATTTTGATCAGATGCAACTCTACTAGTTATCATGCTTTACAGCCTGAAGCGCTTGAGGGGCAACATTCAGTCAGCTTCACCCCGCCACTGCTGCACGCTTCCCATCTTTGCAGAGAAGGAAACTCAGCAGCATGTCCAACACTCCTGAAGGACCTGCAAGTTGAGGCAGCTGTACCAATTCAGAGATGATGGGCAGAACTAGCTTTCCAAAAGCAAATGGACATCAACATTGAGCTTTGTTGGGGAATAAGAATCAATTTTCCACTAAACAAGTGGGAAAGGAACCCAGTGGCAGTCCTGAACAAAACCAACCCAGTCAGAGGCCAGAAGCCTCAAGAGAAACAACATATTTACTCCGGGAAGAATTTATTCTTAGAGCAAAAATATGCTGTTATTGCTTCATACTTCAACAGCTGGACCAAAACAACAATTTCTCTGCAAAGAAGCACAGCAGAGCTCCCATGTGAATGAGGTAAACAAAGGGCGAGGAGAGGTGAGGCTGCACATATTCCCGTGCCATCACCTGAACAGGGCCCAAAAGCAACAGCAATGCTTCACGGCAAGGAAAACACTCGCAGAGCCTAGTGTTCCCTCTGGCAACACCCTAATCCAACTGACCCACACCAGCTAAAAAGACACAGGCAGCACCAGCCGCCAAATACCTGTAGCCCTGCAACCGAAGGGGTCAGGGATAAACAAACATCTAGCAACTACAGCCACATCTGTCTGCCCACGAGGACCCTCTGGAGGCCCTGGGAGGCCAGCAACTGCAGAGGGGTGCTGGCGACTTCTGCGCAGACCGACGGGATGCTTTGCACAACCACAGCGAACCATCTCCAGCACCTCCTCTCCTTCTCCAACCCAAAAAGCATTTGCTGCATTTCCCACGTAGGGGGTAAACAACATAAAAGCCGCAGCTTTTGTCTAAAAAGCATCCCGAGTCACTGAGGAAATAAACCAGGCGCTTTTCATAGCGAGGTTGCTGAAAAGCTCCGCCACATCAGAGGCCAGCAGCAGCCCCCGCAGCAGCCGCCCCCCGCGGTCCCCCTCTTCACGCAAGTTCAGCGCAGCCGGCAGGCAGGCGAACCGACACGCGGCGGGAAGAGGGGCTGCCCCGAGGCGGGCGCGCGCCGGGCAGCGCTGCTCACGCGCCG
>JAVJGI010000002.1:450937-462110 GCA_035590275.1 Ibycter americanus | reverse complement strand
CCCCCCGGCTTTCCCCAGGCGCTGCGCCCCGGGCTCTACGGCTCTGCTGCCGGTCACGGTCGCGGAGGGCTCCCGGGCAGAGCAGGCAGCACCTCTGGGCAGCGCTGGCGTGCTCTGGGGATACCTGTCACTGCGCACATGTGCATCAAATACAGGGGAGGCAGCCAAGGGATAGCTCTATCACAGAGCTACGCACGCCCCGTGCCATGCCTCCTCCAGGTCCGCTGCACAGACCAGTATAGCACTGTGCTCTTCCCAGAAAGGCAGGACTTCCTTCTCTGCAGCATTCCCCTTTATCCTTTCTTGCTCTGGAAAGCAGGATTAAGTCCCGAGCTCAGCTCGTCCCAAATCCTCCTGCACGCAGGGCGTAACTCCTATGAATGCAGGATGCTCAGCTGAACAGAGCTGGGATCAAGCATCACCTGGGGCCACACCTTCCCGGCAGCAGCCTTCGTTATGCACAGTCTTTGGGACCACTGCCTTCTGATCTGATTTGAAATAATAATATTACAACAATAATAAAAACAGTATTACTGTTGTCACTGCTGTTGCTGTTGTTATTTGTGTCTCTAAAGAGGGATTGTGACAGTCTCTCTGGCAGACTCCTCTGCTCAGGACACCGCGGTACCTCGCTGCCCATGGGGGACCTGCCTCCCACCGTGGAGCACGGCCAGCTCTGCACGAGGATGTATGGAGGGGCCGTTGTTACCTGCGTTGTTACCTGCATTGCTACCTGCTGTGTGCCTGGTGGAGGCTACCATGCTGTCCACTGCGTGCACGAACACCCGTTGTGGCCCTGATTTACAGATGTGCCCCACCCTGAAGGAGAAACATCTTACTGTTACGTACTTACCTTGAAACCAATGTTAACTGGAACCAGGAAAAGCAAAATGCAAACGAAGGTGGTTACTCACAGCATCTCAGCTAGGCAACAGTGAGAAACGCAAAAGAAAGTGATGAGAAAATTAAAGAAATAATACACTTCATTGGCTTTCACAGAACATCAGTGGGAGAGGCAGAGGCTGATCTGCAGCTGACTCTCCTGCCGGGACATCGACTCTTCAGGTGCCTGTGCCTTTCTCCTGGCAAGTGTACCTGAAGTGGGAGAAGCAGCATCATTTGGGGCCTGGTGGTACCAAAGATATGCTCCTCCTTAACAGAGAGGTCCTGAGACTTCCAAGGTCTGTAGGGAGTTGGGCACAACCTCCTGGGCTGTGTCCCAAGGTTGGTGGGTGTGACCTGAATCATGTCCCCTGTGCGACCGGGACGGTGACTTTGCTCTAGCAGCTGCTGCAAAACAGCACCCACCACTGCATGACCACCCACAGGCCACCACGTGCAGCGTATCTGTGCCCGAGTGTGCAAAGAGCAGCCAGGTCTGAGCTTGCCACCAGGGACAGAGACCTCTGACACTGCACACCACTCTTGCAAATGTCACTGATTTATCCAAGATGCAGATTTTGCAGCAGAAGGTGCAGCCTCCCCATGGCTGAGCAGCATGCAGTGTCGTGCCGTTGCCTACAGGCTAGTACCGACTGCACTCCTTCTCCCGGACAGGAGCCCCGGAGATTTCCAATACCTGCTTAATATTCAGTGGCGGTACAGATTACCCAGGCACACCTCGTGCTGCGGCGCGTTCGGCTGGGTGGGTGTGTGTGCCCGAGCCAGCGCGCCGCAGGTCTGGGCAGCCCTTGGGCAGCCATGCATGCCGCGCTGGGCACGCTGCAGGGGCAGGGGCAGGCACGGGCTGCTGCAGGGACAGCTTCAGCAGTGGGAAGAAAGAAGTCCCTTGAGGCTGAAGAAATGCCAAGTGTTTCCCTGCTAAACTTGTCCTCTTGCAGACAGGGATGCTCCAGTGCTGCCTGCAAGAAACGTGCCCGCCTGCGCTGCCGAGCCTGGGCTGCTGGGGTCTGTGCCCACCTCGCGGGCAGGGGCAGGCAGAGCCAGTGTGGTTTCCCTCTCACTGCTGTGCCACCCCGCTACACAAGCTGAGGGAGATAAAGAACATTCTCCGTGATGGCAGCCCTCACCCGGGAACAGGGCAGCCACTCCACAGGTTTCCAAAGCAGTCTGAAGCGGTCACTGAAGGAGCAATTGGCTGCTGTTAGCCATGGGGTGGTTTTGGGTACAGGGGGCACAGGGCTTTGTCCACCTCAGTAAATTAGCCTCAACTGCTGTTGTAGCAGCCCTTTGTTTGTTGTGGCCATGTGTACATTTGCACACCTCAGAGGGAACTTGCCTGGTTCTAGGGAGGTTGGTTGTCTCCGATGGTTATCTGTGGCCTCCTCACAAGCCAGTGGCTTTGCTGGGGCTCTGGAGCTTTTACACACAGAACAGTCTTCCCGGGCTGTCATGGATGTTTGCCCCAGCACAAGGTGAGTGAAGGATCCTTCAGCTCCTTCTACTGTGCATCCTCCCATGCCAATGGCTTGGCCACACAGTGCCAGGTCCATGCTGGAAGGGAAGGTCAGCTTGCATCACCACCAGATGATGACCTCCATCCAGGCTCGCCAGAGGGTGGTCAGCAGGAACTGAGGACCTCAGTTCTCCCATCTCTGTTTGATGGTCCATTTGTAAAGCAAGGCAGAGGGGTATATTTGTCTAGAAGCTGTCCTGCAGACTTTATAGTAGACACACAAGACTGCTTCCACATCTGGACCTTAAGAGTCTGAGATACATAAACCCCCATCAGATGCACATCCACAGACAGTTCTGGTTTTACTGCATCCTTTTTCTCTAGAAGCGAATTTCAAGACAGATTGCTCACGCTGATACAAACCTGGGCAAAACCACTGAGGTTATTGCACTGGAGTCATTGGTGTGAATGGACCATGTTCTGGCATAGCGAGGGGCTGCGGCCAGCCTGGGTGCGCTGCACCCAGCAGTCAGGGCAGCTCAGGCACCCTCAAGCATCCTCCCCCTGTGGCATAAGAGGCACAGACCCCAAGTGAGAACCTCCATTGCACGCATAATCACTTATCCACCCAAGTTCTGCCCTGGAATATGCCTACATGCAGCAAAGCACCTTTGCAGCCAGTTCACACTCCACCAAGCTGTTTAGTCCCTCCATGCTCATCTGAAGAGCTCTCTTCTTCCCCAGTACTGAAGATGTGGGAAGCTTTGGGCACACCTCTCACTGGAAGGCTTTGAGCAGCCTCTCATTGCCAACAGGTGTGCACAGAATTATAGGTACGCCCCTAATTACAGACAGGTGTGGCATCATCACTCTGCAACCCGGCACCCAGACAATGAACAAAGCCTTTTCTCAGAAAGGGCCCTTACAATTCCCCCTTTTTTGTTTGTTAAATTGGATAAGATTAAGGCTGTGTGAAATTGAACCATCAGAGCTTGATGGATAGCCCTCTGTATCATGGCTCGTATCAGGTTTATCAAACACAGAAGACGTAACAATGGCCCAAAACCCTAGCAATATAACAAACCCACACATCAATATTTTTCATATCACATCCTAACTTATTCAATGTGGTTAAAGCTTGTGCAGTGGCAACACCAGGTGCAAGGAAAGAAGCAGCAGAAAGATGTACATTATTCTGGCTTGTATTCTGGCTCAGTATTGGTAGGAGGTCCATGATCAGCTGGTCAAATGAGACGAGCAGGGATTTACCGAGGCCCTCAATTTATATCTTTCATGTTCATTAAATTGTCCATTGTCCACACAGTAGCTCAATCCCAGTACTCCGTTATCCAAACTGTATACTACATAAAGGTAAGCATCATATGACACAGCACCTTACAATCATATCGGGTCGTTACATACCCTTCTGAAATGCCAGTATACAAGTTCATGGTAAATGCCAATTTGAGTCCAAAAATCTTTAACTGAGCATCTGTGTTCTCTTACAGCTTTGTACAGGAGTTGCTCCCACACATCTGGTCACTCTACCTACCATCCTGCAGTGGTGATGAAAGCACTCACGTATCCATCTTCACATATCCGTCTTCCCTGGTTCGGCCCTTCCCTGGGACAGTGAGCGGCGCAAAGCCTTCAGGGAGCACGCACAGAGCCAGCACGATGGACTCCCAAAGCCAGATGAGCTGAGGGTTTCTCAGCTTTTCCCTATTCAGGCGCCATTTGTGGCACACGAGGCACGGACTTTGCAAGGATTGTGAAGCAAAGACCTTTGCTATTCGCTAGCCACAGCTTCCATAAGTTTACACTCTGTACACACGCGGTCAAAAGCTTTACCACTGGTCAAACTCTACTGTCCACGCTGTTTCCCCATCCGCCAGAGGCCAGACCACACTGCTCCTTGTCTCTGCTTCATCCGGGTTTTCTCCCACACTCCCTCAGAGTTATTTAACCACTTTGCTGCAGGATCACAGCTGCACATTATCAATGTCAAAAAACCCACTGTCTTCATCCCCCTACATCCCCCCATACACGCCACAAGCACGACTGGAGAGTGCCACAGAGGATCTGTCCCTTCAGAATTTGAGTCTGATGGGGCTGTTGGGCTGCTCAGCCTCTGCTCTTCTTCCACCCCCAATGGTTCAGGCATTCACAGAAGGCCTAACGCAAGCCATGGGGTTTGTACACGTACTCCAGTGCATGAGCCCCACATCTGTGAACCAGACGCCGTGCAGAACCATCTCAGGAGGCTGCGGAGCCTCTTGGTCTCTGGCCTGGAGTTTGGAGGGGAGTTTGTGAAGCAATTGCCAGAGGTCATATAAAATCACATCTTTTAGAACAAAACTTCATGTGTCTGTCTCTTCCCCTAGAACAAACTCTCTTCAGCTGATTCAGGAACGTCACAAAAGTGATTTTGATACCGCAAAGGTTTGCACTGCCTGAAGCAAAGATCAATTACTTTGGGAAACAGTTTGGCTAACCCTGTCTCTGCCTGCATCAACCGTCTCATGCCCTAGGAGGGGATATTCTCTAATGCTGAGCATCCAAAGGCTGGAGCTATGGGAAAATGCTCCAGAGTTGTGCTCTGGCACCAGAGACGGAGGGTGTTATCCATGGGACCACAGCCCAGTGCGAGGCGCAGGGAGAACTGCCTGGGACCCACCGCCCCGTGAGGCTCAACCAGGGCTCCGCAGACAGACTGCAGTAAGACCTACCAGCCCTTGCTGCCGACGCCATTACATCCCCAGAGCAGATGCACACTCGCTGCTTGTGCTGGTGGCCCTCCCTGTGCACAAGTCCAGCAGCTGCAGCCACGGGTCCTCTTCAGCAGCTGGGGAGCAGGGGCCATGCCAGAGCCAGGAGCCAGGAAGCAGGGATGGAGGCCCCAGAGTCACACTGGCAGTGAAAGCATCAGTTATGTTTACAAAGGTCTTTTGGGAGGATTTTGCTTGGGAGCACTTGACAGTGGGCAGTGACATCCAAGCAACCTGGGCAAGGGAGATACGCGGTTCCAGCTGCCAAGTCCCATTGGGGAAGGGGGTGTCAGCCAAGCCCTGGCCATGCTGCAAAGTCCGTGAGGAGCAGAGCTCAACAGCTGAGTGTCCCTGGTGAGGCAGCAAACCAGAAAGGGGCTGGAGCTGCCCTGGTGAGCTGCCAGCTGTGTGCAGGGCGAGCGGGCAGGGAACCCCCTTTCTGCCAGCTGCCACAGTGGTCGCATCCCGGCAGGCTCCAGTGCAGAAGGACGGCGAGGGGGTTACTCTGGTGCAGCAGCATGCTCCTTCCCTTCCCAGCTGCTGAAGCACACCTATGCCCCTGTGAAATACAGAGCTTGCAGGCAGCCGGAGGGGGAAAACTTTTAAAAACCCTGCACAGCCTGTAAGCAAGCATGACTCATTAACCGGTGTTAGCAGCAAGGCAGAATTCAGCGTCTGAAAGATCAGTGTGGCAGGTCAGGTTAAAGCAGGCTAACTTTCCAGTGCAAGGTGTCCGAAAAGCGGCTCTGAACCCAGGTGAGATGCTTGGACGCCTTTGCTCGGGCCTGTGGGCACTGCAGGGCCCCCCGACTCCAGGAGTCATCCTGGGCTGACCCTTGCTGAAACTCCCACATGTCAGATGCCCTTTGCTG
This sequence comes from Ibycter americanus, assembly GCA_035590275.1. Taxonomy (NCBI): domain Eukaryota; kingdom Metazoa; phylum Chordata; class Aves; order Falconiformes; family Falconidae; genus Ibycter; species Ibycter americanus. The sequence continues at coordinate 456,114 of JAVJGI010000002.1, read as the reverse complement.
GAGCTGACAGCAAGGAGGTGGCAGGTTCCTCCGTCGGCAGCTGAAGCAGAGGCCGAACCGTGCGTGGGATTGGAGGTGACCCAGCCCAGATGCCTCTTGGCTCCAGCTTTGCTTGTTGCCTGCAGGGTTCTCCTTGCCCACGCTTCCCACTGCCAGGCTGTGGCTGCGGTGGGAGCAGGTGACCTCCAGCCTATGCAGGGGACCCCAGGGATCGGTGTTTCCTCAGCCTTGGGCTAGGGAGTCTGTAAGACAAGCTTCAGCTGGAAACTCCACCTTCAGGGATGGAGGTTTCCTTGGATGTGGTTATTTGAGGAAATTCCCCTGCCCTCAGGAGCTTCTGTCAGTTAGATTACATGATTGCTATTGTCAATTTTCCTGAGGGATTATTTGGGATTATTAAGCAGTTTCCTGGGCTTTGCTGCTGCAGATGATTGATGTCACAGGAGATGGAGTGCTCCCAGGAACTGGGAATTTCCTGGCCAGTCCCCCACACCATCACGGTTCCCTGGCACGGAGCTGCTGTGCCTGGAGCCATCACTTGCCCTGGCCCTGCAGTGAGCCCTCTGCTTTGGCATTGCCGTAAACCTGGGGACTGTCCAACACTGCACCCCACTCGTGGTGTGGGTGTTTGCGCTGGATCACGCAGCAGAGACCCAGGAGCCTCCTTCCCCACAGGCCCCCCACACGCCTTGAGGAAGGTTGTCCCACAAGGCTGTCCCTGGGACACTGTATCACAGCCCACCTCATCCCACAGACACACATGGGGCACGAATTACACATGAAACTTCACATCTGTGAAGAATTTAGCCTTAATCATCTTTGACTGCTGCTTTTCTGCGGCTGCAGTCCTGGGCTGGGAAGAAAAGGACTGAGCAGGCAGCTGTGATGTGCTGCCCACTGCCCCCCATGGCATCGGCCCCCGTGACCCTCACCATGCGGACCCCACGAGGCACTGCTGCGGCAAGCGATGGTGGCAGGAGCTGTCATCTTCATCTGGTCAAACGTAACCCCAGAGCCACCCTGTGGGCAGCCACTTTAGCTGGGAGGAAGATTTGCCCACAGCAATTTCCCAGTGCTCTCAGTAAAATCCCTGAGACTTTCTGCTCAAGTTTTGTGGCTCCTTTTGCTTCAGAGCTGCTGGCTCACAGGTGCTTCTAATCGCCCCTCCAATTAATGAGTGAAAGGTGCTTAACAAGCTGCTCATCATTAGCCAGGTCCCTGAACATCCATCACCTGCCTCCCATGTGAGCTCTGCTCAGCCTGCGTGTGCAACTAAAGCAGAGCCACTGGCCATGACCGCCCCTGGACAGAGGCAACAGAAATAATTTCACAAATTCAAATTACACAGCCCTCAGCTCTTTAAACACTGTTTCTCCCCTGGCACATTTGCTCTCACTGATGCCAACTGATTTTGCTTCCAGGCAGGTTTCCTCACTATACTTCTCTTTCCCCAGGCTCCTGTTGAGCACCCAGCATGACATGAGCTCTGCTGCCCACATGAGCTTCACCTGCTTTGCTTTACCCCAAAAGTCCGTTTGTGTGATTTTTCCAGCCCTGGATTTTCTGTCAGTTTCCAGGCAAAGCTGGTTTGATATCTGAGCCCCAGCACCTCCCTGTGTGGCTCTGTGGGATGATGCCGCTGTTGCCCCTCGTGGCCCCCAGACCCTTTCATCCCTTTGGGGCTCTAGGGGTTATTCTCAGGGCTGGCCCAGCTGTCCTGCCTTTCCTTTTTTGTAGGCTGTGAAGCCAGCCAGGCCTGTGCTTTAAGGGTTTTCCATATGCTTGTACCCAGAAATGGTAAAATCCTAGAAATGAGGGAACCTTTGGGACCACTTAATGCTAATGCCAGCTAATGCCACGCTCCTGGGACCCGGCTCTCCCAGAAACCTTGGCAATGGAGACTCCAGCCCCTCCCCCATCATGACTGGGAAGATTTTTTTCCCAGTGCCTACCTTGAATTTCCCTGTGATAATTTAAGCCCCCTTCTTGCATTATCCGGCATGGGCAGATTAATCCTTTCCTTGTTGCAGGAATCATTTACATTCCTGAAGACTGCTGCTGCAGCCCCCTCTGCTCTCTCCTACCAATTAAGCAGTCCCACATCTTGTTGGTTGTTCTTGCTGGTCATGTTTTCCAGGTCTCTGACATCCTTCCCTGGATCCTCTCCAACTGGCCCAAAGGGCAATGTCCGGACAGAGCTGCCTTCTCCAGCCACTGCCTCCTGGTGCCATGGAGAAAGGCAGAACCATCTCCAGCACCTCCGAAGCCCTCCCAGTTGTGCATCCTGGCATCATGTTTGCCCCTTTTTTGCTGTTAGCCGCTTGTTCTGCTGTGATTTATGAGAACGTCAGGTCCTTCCCCCCAAAATAACTCACTTGCTTCTTGCCCCCTATTTCTTGTTTATACGATGGCATGATTATGCTGGGATGCTGCTGGCACTGGGCTGTGCTGCATGGTGTCCTGCTCCTCAAGCCTATCTGATTTGTCAGTGAGGGTGGCATGGAGGGAGATTTTGGGGTTAGGAATCTGCCTTCCAACATAATTCCCACTCTTCCTATCTTCCTATTTTTTCTGCAAGTCCTGAATCCCATTATCTCACCTGCTGGCAGTTGCAGCCTGGAGGCGGTTATCTGAGCTGGGACCAGCACTCATTTTATAGCAGGCTTAGACTGAATATGATCTGCAGCTTGCTTCTGAGCTTCTTTTATGAATCTGTGTCAAAAGTCTTACAAACATCAAGATATACACACTGCATTTCCCGTTCTTCTGTCAAAGCAGAAAATCAGATTGGATTTGCCACAGTTTGCCCATGAGAAGTTGGCATCTGTGGCTGCTCCACCACGTGCTGTCCTGGGGGGTCCTGGCACTGCTTTGCTGCTTGTCCTGGTGTTTCCCAGGGGACCAAAGCTGCACCGAGCACTGTGGTTTTCTATTCTTTTTAAAGAGCCACACAGCATCACCCTTCTGCTGCCCCAGCCCCCAGCCCCCCCCGCCGTTTTGGCCACAGCACTCCTGCTTTGGGCTCTCCTGCTGCCAGCGTCCACAGAGAGGGCTGCCAGGCCTGGCCTGCCTACACCACTCAGTCTCTCCAAGCTCCCCAGCCATTCCCAGCAGAGCTGCTGCCCTTTCACAGGTGCTAACTGCACACCCCAGCTGATCCAGGCTGATGCACTGAGGCAGTGAATGCCCCCAGCACTGCAGCATCCCTGTCAAGGTCTTCCCCTTCCCACGTCGCAGCATCAGCCCAGCTCTGCCCCTCTCCTTCCTACCCACATGCTTTCATTGTCTTGCTTGCTGAATCCTTTTTCTTTTCCCTTTGGCCTTCCTGATTTTGCATTCCAAGCTGATGCATTTACATTCAAACCTGCCCACCTGCTTCCTGGCCACTCCCCAGCCACACATCCAAGGCTTATAGTATGGAGAGAGCACGCACGGGACGCTCTTCAGCTTGCCATGGCCTTTAGCATGGTCTCTGGCAGCTTCCTTGCAGCCAGGCTGGTGAGAGGCAGGTGGCAGAAATGGCCAGCAATGGGGGGTAGGAGACAGCTGGAGCACAGGACGCTTGGGGTGCACAGGGGCAGGACAAGACCCAGTGGGCTCAGGGAACTTGGTGTAAGGACAAGACTCTCCCCATGAGGGTGGCCAGCCCAGGGCTCACACAGAGTTGGGCTCTCTGTCTGTGAAGAAGTTTGAACTGTACCTGAACAAAGCCTTGAGCACCCTGGTCTAACTGGCCCTGCTCAGAGCAGCATGTTAGACCAGGCATCCACGGAGGCACCTTTTCTTGGTCCCAAGCTCTGGCTCTTTCCCTCTGCGAGACGAGGTGCTCCTTCATGTCTTGGCCACATTCATCCCACTTCTTTCCCCCCACCCTCTGCACCCACACCCTGGAGGTTAGAAGCAAAGCCAGAGCCTTCCTCTTCTGCTCACCTCTTCCCCCTCCCAAAAAAATCATTTCTAATGCCTTCGGAGTGATTGCTGGATAGCCTGTTCCTGCTGTCCTGATTCCACACAGGCCGCTCGGGTAGGGACATTCTCTATCACCATCATGTTCCAGGCTTTGGGTGAGCATGACAATTGCTTAGCGAAAGCCCCTTGGTGTGCAGTGCAGCCGCTGCGGCAGGATGGCAGCCAGGTTCTCCCTGAATTGCAAACCAAATGTATCCAGCCTTAACATACAAGGCAACACCTTCCTCCTTAATCCCCTGCCTGTCTTTCTAGAACAAACTGCATCCGTCCATATTAATATTCCAGCCATGTAGCTGAGCCCACCAGGCCTTTGTTATGCCAATTAAATCATAATCTTGATCATGAATTAAGACTTTCAGCTCCTTTTGTTTATCCCTCCTGCGTGCCCCAATGGGGCAGGCATGTGGTGGGCTGACCCCCCCGTCCTCCTCTACGCTCAAGGGCTGCACTGGAAATGCCACCTGCGGCTCCTTCGAGCTGCAGACGTGGGACTGCAAACCCATCCATGTGCCAGAGCCGGCCCTGGCCTGGTCCTGCGGGAGACGGGCAGCGCTGGGGCTGGCGAGGCTGGCACCCCTCCTTCTTCCATCACTGGTGCCAAGAGGTGGAGTGAGGGCGGCCGGGGGGGGAAAGCAGAAGGAGGGTGAGCAGTGAGCCCCCAAGCCAGGCTCTCAACATTGTCTGGCTCCACAAAGCAGCCCCCTGCGCTGCTGGAGGCAGCTGTCGGGCAGGTGTCACAGCAAGGGGCCAGCAGGAGGGACGAGACCCCCCAAGACCTCTTTGTGCTGGCTGCAGTCAGTAGCAGTGCAAGGAAGGGCTCTGTGAGCGTCTGTGTGTGTGTGTGTGTGTGCGTGTGTGTGTGTGTGCGTGCATGCACACGCGCCCGTGGCAGGAGCATCCACCTCGCTCTGCAGCAGATTCCCAGCACAGCACTGGAGTCGGGAAGAGTGAGGTCTGGTTATTCTAACTGCCAGGCAATACGTGGGGATTTTAAGTATCTGGTGTAAATCCAAGCGCTGGACATGCTGCCCTGGGGTGTGAGCCCTCTCCTGGAGCTTCACGCTTCTCTGTCAACACCCAACACCAGCTCGGAAAAGCACCACCCCAGCCCGCCTGGAGCAGCCGCCAGCGTTGGGACGCTGCCCGCCGCGCCGGGCCAGTGCGGCCTGTACCGCCGGGCCAGTGCGGCCTGTGGAGCCAGGCCCGGC
>JAVJGI010000002.1:378548-446409 GCA_035590275.1 Ibycter americanus | reverse complement strand
TGTCCCCCGGAGCTGGCGAGGGCGGCGGTGCCGACGCGCTGCAGCCCTCCCGCCCGGCTGGCACCGGCTCCAGGGGCAGCCCAGCGAGCCTTTCCCTCAGCCGCTGGCATGAACTGGCCCGTCTCTGCCTTCCCCGGCGAAACCTTTGTAAGAAAACCCGGTGTGAGCCCCAGGGCCGGGGCGCGTCGCCCCGCCGCACCTGTCTGGGCTGCAGCTGAGCTGGGCCCCGTGTGCGGGGCAGGGGTTTGACACAGCGCGTGTAATAAAGGGGAAAATACCGCTCATGGAAATACCTCATGGAAAGCAGAAAGCAAGTTTAAACCTCACGTGCGCCCAGGTGAGCCTCCACCCAGCTCCACGCGGCTGCCGCTGAGCCCCGGGTGCTGCCCAGCTTCTGGAACAGTGCTGGGAATGAGGGGTTTCCCCCAAAGCAGCGTTCAAAGCCACGCTGTCACCAGGGTGAGACCCCCGGGATGCTCCTGGTTGCTGTGGCAACACACTGCCCTCCTCCATGATGCTGTGATGGGGCCTGTTGTCATGGCGATGACCCAACCCACAGCTCTGGGATGCCCTGCCAATGTGGCCCGTGGACACGCCTGCCGGTGTCACTGGCATAGCCCAGGGACATCCCGGCAGCACCTGCCTGGCCTGGGAACACCCCAGGGAACACCCTGGGGCACCCACAGCCCAGGGATGCCCACGGCACCTGCACTGCCTGAGGGATGCCCTGTCGGCACCCCCCACCGAGGCAGGTGTGCTGGAGGATGCCAGCAGTCACAGCTCAGCCCAGCTCCACCTTCAGCCTCTTACCCCCGCCCCTGACAGATGCATGTTCACTGCCAGCAGCCAAATAATATTTTCTCAGCTTAAAGCAGTAACTAAATTACATTTCACCCTGGAAAATTATTTGTAATGCAATTTGGCTCCATTTGTGGTCAGAATTAGCCATGCTGTGGTGAGAAAAATGGGTGTATCGGGCGCCAGCGTGCAGTGTTTCTCCTGCTTCCGCTTGGCATGCTTATTGGAATTGAGTTGATGAAGAGGATGGCGGAGGGTGCCGGGGGCGAGATGTCTGCCCCTCCGCTCACCTGAGCTGGGCAGGACATGGGGTCCAGGATGGCTGTGGGGTGCTGCTGGCTGCTGTGTGCCCCCTCCATGGAGCAGCTCCCCTCAATTAACAGCAAATTGGAAATTAATTCTGATTTTTGGCCGTGGTGGAGAGTGAGACTGACTGTCCTTGGGCTGCTCCGCACCGCAGCCACTCCTGCCTCCACCCCTGGATTTGTTGCTCTTGTTTGTACAGCAGTTGCTTGCGTGGTGCCTCAGAAACGATGCCCGGGCACACTACGGCAGTTTCATGACTCTGTTTACTGCCTCGGCATCAAACACCTTCCGTGCATGGGAGGAGCTTTAATAAAAAAAATGGCCACCCAAATTCCTGCTTGGTGCTGCTCCCAGCCTGGCTCTCACGCCCCGAGGAAGCCGTGCACCGGGGGAGCCATGTGAGATGCCTTCGACCTCCTGGGCTCGCTCGAAGCAAAGGTCTGGTCACCACCGCACACCCTCACCGCCCCCCTGCACACACACCACCTCCCACTCGCACAGGCTCTGCTGATGAAAAGGCACTGTCAGCCGCAGGGCCTCAGGTGAGCGTTCCAGCCCCTTGGAACCGCTCAGCAGCGGCTGACCCCTCCCCAACACCCCTCCTCCAAAGGGCCCTGGGCTGGGAGGATGCCCTCAGACCTTCAACCAGCCCCTATTCCTGCCAGGAGCTCCCCCCAGACAGCCCACGCCACCCCTCGGGGCAGCCACACCGGGTGCCCCATCCCTGTGCTGCACGTTAACTGCGCGGCTTCACACCGCGACGTCCCCAGTGCCACGCGCAGGGTGCCAGCAGGGCTGGCCGTGCGGCCGAGGCAGCCCGCGCCCGAGGTGGGAAGCAGCGCACTGAGCAACCGGACAGTTGCATTGCAGGAGCATTAGGTCTGCCTTTAAAAGCTGAGTTTCCATGTTTTCATTCCCCCCACCGTCGAGATGCAACGTGATTTCCTTAAATATAAGCTGGTGCACTGTTACCATAGCTGCTGCGTAGCAGAGGGTGCACAATATTACTACATCTGTTGGCTATTTCCCTGGGAAACATCTCTAGTGGCTGATAATTTCAAGTGAAGGCTTTGGAAAATACTAAAAATTGACAACTGCCAAGTTACTAGATAAGAATCTTTAAAATTTATTGGACTAATTGTGTTACATTCAATATTTGATGTGTTTCTCCTGGACAAAGAATTGGCATAAATACAAACAAGCCTTTGTGTGCCTTCCCTAAACAAATAAGAGATAAAGTACTAGAGACAAGGGAACATAGTTCACATCTTCATATTTACATTTTGCTTTTACTTTACAACTTAGCGCCAGGAATATTTACAGAAAATACAGTAAGAACAAAAAGATCATGTCTTGGCAACATACAGAAATTCATACAAATTGTATATGACTTGAAGCACATGATATCTGGCATTCTCATTTCTAATTGCTCCTGCTAAAATCCATGTGGAAAAGGTCTGTTTGCCTTCCAAGACATCACTCAATTACACAATCATTAAATCACATCAAATTTGTCTGTTAGATTGAAATTTAGTTCTCTTGTCTTTCCAGGCATGCAGAACCTTGCAGGAAAGAAATGCAGTTACCTATAGAGAATCCAGCACATACAGCCAGTCGGGCAGCTGCTCTTCCCTATGGCCTCATGCACACGCTGCTATCCATCTAGACACCTTAATTTCCACAGGCACTATCCTTCCCATCTCTCATTTGCTGTAAGGTTATAATGCCTTTTTTAAAAGTACCTTTAAGAAAAATGCTTTTCTTTAAAAGAGTCATTATTCAGGTACTAAAATTTCTGTAATTTCAACAGTTTAATAAGGTGACAATGGTCCCTGCTCTTCCTGCGCCGTTAAAAGGATGCCATCATTTAAAGCACAATTATGAACCCAAACAGAAAGGTCTTATGAAAAGAGAAAGTCTCAGTTTAGTTATTATGCAACGTTTGCAACTCTGCTTTTGCAGCGCCACATTACCTGCAGAGTCTAGACTAATGTCACGCTATGCACAAAGCAAGTGGTCAACACTCATCACCTCTGATGAACAGGAACTCAAACCCAAGCCACGCAAGTCGTTGAGTTGAAAACTCAATACAGTAGTTTGTGATGAAAAAACAAAAAGTCTGGATTCTTGACTTACACATTCTTGCAATCGCAACTGAAATAAATCTCATTTTCTTTAACCTTTTTGGGGAAAAAAGCTCAAGGCTGTACCCTGGACTAGCTGAAGCCATGAGTTTGACAACCAACTTTAACAGGTCAAGGATTTCATTCTCACATTGGTGTTTTACATTTTGTTATGAAGTCCAAGACCTCTCCGCGCACAGGGGAAGGAGGGATGCTCCTTGCAGACACCTTCCACTGGCACAGGTCTGCCTAGGGTGCTTGCTGCTGCGACCAGCATCCAAACCAATGGGATGGCAACACATTTCTGTAATTGCAACATTTTTATACGAAACTGCAACCTTCTTGAAGGTTCACCTTTCCAGATAGCAAGACCCAACACTTATGGCCAGGTCATACCACTAGCATGTAACAGGTTAACCAGCCAGTTTTACAAATCAAGTTAAGCAAGTATTAAATGCCTACTCCCCTGGCGGTGGGATCAGCAGCAACAGCGAACACAACAGTTACCTTCTTTCAAGACTCCTGAAAACTGGCATTGCTTTCACCATTGTTACTGCTGAAGTGGGTGCCATACCCATGTTTTAGATAAACGTGAAAACAGACCTAGGACTATGCTTCAGCCAAGCACAGGCCTTTTTTAAAAGTAAATTTTCAGCCAGTCCATTTGGCTACCTTGGACTTAGCAGAAAACACCCAGGGTTTCCGCAAATGCACACATCCTTACATTACTGACTGTACCCAAATGCCTGAAAGAAGTATCTTTTGCAGCTCATTACCTTATAAACCAATGACTTTGCATATAACATACACTTAGCTACGGTATGTGGGTTTTGTTGTCTCGTTATTGAAGATGTGCAGACATTTGATTGCTCAGTATGTTTATTTGTTACACATGCATTCATCATGCCTTTTAAATCAGTGGACTAAAGTGTGTTTGCCCGTTAATTAGATCCAATAGGTACATACAAAATGTGGGTAAATTTAGTGCCCGTGCATTAAATTGATACTGGCAAGAGTCTGGCAGAGGAATGAAGCTGTAAAAGTTCCCCTTCACAGCACTGCCCATACACCCAAATGCTGCCTTGCAGCTGCTCCTGCTATTTGCAGCCTGGGCATCACGCGAGCGTGGGCCAGCCATCATGCTTCCTTCTACAGTAGTTTTCTTTATGCGGTTTTGTTTTTTCCGCTTGTGAGTCATCTGGATCAAAATCCAGAGCTCCTGAGTTGAGAGGCTAGTAGTGTGCTTGCCCCCTGCAACAAGCTCATGTCACCTAAAACCCCTTTAGTTGACATCCTGAAAGTCCTTTCACATGTATTTTTAGGGCCCTGTGCTTCCCATAACTCTTTTGTGAAAAACCACATGAAAAGACAGGAGCAGGGTATGTCCTTGGCAGGTAAAAGTTGTAATGAAACAATTAAGACTGTTTCAGGTCAGAACTGTTGCAAAAAGTAACCCTGAAATATCAAAACTAAATGACAGGTATTACTGCAATGCAATATTAGAAAGCTAATAAAAACACTTGGGAATAAAGTGAGGAGCTCCCCAAACTCCAGCTCACACTCATAAGTTACCTGCTTACTGGAAGGAAAAGGACATGTGCTGCTGCCAGCAATCACAAACTGCATCTACCCAGGAATGCCAGCGATGATTCATTACTGCAACACAAGTTAAGATTGCATGGGGAGCCTGAAAGTGCTCCGAAGGCTGCCAGCGCCCACTGCAGCTTTTATATTCACAATATTAAATTTGTAGTTGTAAACATCTTTTCCCAGCACAACCTGCAAGTCCTGAAGACACGAAATCCACAGTCTGAAAATGAAAACTCCTGACCTAGGTGAAAGGGAACCACCGCGGCTCAGCATGAGAAAGCACAGTAGATATAAAACAATTTTACATTACAATTCCAATGGGGTTTTCATGGAATTGCAAGTTAATGGGGAAAAAGAAGAATTCTTGAATTTTCTTTTAGAGTTGTTTTAGTCTGTTTAACAGGAGCTTCTGAAAAGTGTTGTAGAAGCTGCGAAAACTGCTTATGCTATAAATACCAGGCAGGAGGCAGCCCCAGAATCTCAGATTTCAATCCAATGGAAGGAAAGCAAGTGATGTTTATGGATGCTTTTTATGGAAACAGTGAGTAGGTGATGCAGACACTTCAAAATAAATTAAGTAGTTACATTAAAAAAAATAAAATCAAGCTACTAAAGTTAAATGTGACATTTTGCAACAGACCTGAAAGTCATAACCTTGTTTTTATATAACCAAGAGCTCTTATCTAGTAACAACTTATGTTGGAGAGTCAGGTAATTTCAGGTATCATTTGTTGTCAGCATGACAGAAATCTCATATGTAGATGGACTCACTCCCAGCCACAGAGGGAACTATGAAATACAGCATCCTGGCTATGAATTTCACGACCTAGTGTTTCCAAGCAATTTTCCTCCTCTTGCTTTTGGTACACAAATTGGTTACAAGCAGTGAAGGATCTTCTGCTGAGCTCCGAAGGGGGCTGAAAATGTCTTTTAAGGTCTTGCAGGAATAGTTAATGCTCTGAAACAGACCCTCTCCTCAGAGAAGAGACCCTGCTCCCCTCTCCTTTAACATGTGGGTGTAGCAAGATGTCTGAAGGCAGGTTTGTTTGTATTTGGTTTTCCATCCTTATATGCAGAGATGGCTCTGTTTTGATTGTTTTCCTCTCACACAACAAGACACTTAAGAGTTCCTAATTAGTCTGCAATAGATGATTGGGTGAAGAGATTATGTTGCTAGCATCCAGGAAGACTGGAATTAAGTAATCTTTTGAGGGTAGGTGACTTAAGTCAATATCCCAACTGCAATGTTTTGGCTTCATTTCTCATTCCTCCCACATGGTATCTGCTGACTTGTGCTAGAATATGATTTCCTGAATTCCGGAGGGCTGAGGAAATTTGTTGTTGTTGTTAACTGTTTTCATTACTGTAGCCACCAAGCTCTGATCTAATTGTCCTGGAAGGATAATGACCTAGGGGTTGCAGTTCTTGAGCCCAACCTCCTGGAAAAGCGAGGTATAAAATTCTGGCTCCAGCTGCCTGTTCCGGTATTTATTGACAATGTCTGCTATTTTCTGTTTTCGGCGGACATGTGGGGGGTTGTATGAATCACTTTCCAGCCTCTTTCTCCGACAAATATTTATTACCGTCTGCCTCACTAAAAAACCTGAAAAAGAAACAACATTTGAATCAAATTTAAACAAATTTAAGTCTGCACCCCTTTGCTGGCTTCACAGCTAAAAACAATTTTGGGTTCTGTCCCGTCTAGAAACCCAGGGGAGATGCTCAGCACCACCAGTCAAGAACTTTTCTCAGTGAGTAGCTGATAACAGATAACCATGGTCCCCAGGCCTGTAAGGACATTTTACTGTGAAAAATGAATAAAAACATCAGACTAAGTCAGTAGTACCCTAAAGTGGCTGGAGGAGGAGGAAGATTTCTCTGCTTTGCCAGAGCCAAGCAACTGCCCACAACAGCACTATCAGGACCAAGAGGGGAAGAAATCCAGGGCAGCTAATCGCAGTGCTACAGCCCCAGGCCAAGCTGCACAAGGACATGCAGACAGGTAGTGCCAGGGGAGCCTTCAGGATGAATAAAGTACCCATCAGTACTTTTTTCCAGTAGGAACTGCAGAGCCTTCCCCTTGGAACAGGGGATGAGGAAAGACTTTATGGGTTGTGGCTGGAAACAGGTTTCTCTTCCCCTCGCTGCTTTGCCACTGTTACTACCTCTCTGTAACTCACACTGCTGTATATGGCAGGGAAGAAAAGGCTGGGAACCAAAGCAGTAACATTCCGTCAAAGCTGGCAGTGAGCTTTATCCTATTTTATTCTGAAATGAAATTCATATGCCTCTAATGAAGTAAGTGTCCATTTGCTATTTCACAAGCACTTTCTTACAGGCAGAAACAGCGCCTTCCTCATTTAGAGGACTTGATTCCTGACTGCACACAAACCACATATGCTGAACTTGAAGAGACAAATTTCATTATATTAATAGTCCTGATGCAGCTGAAAAACCAGCCCAACTAAGAAAACACACCTGATTCTTCTCCAGTACAAGCCATTGTCATCAGCTGAATTCACAAATTTATTTAAAGGCCCAGTCTGGCTTCAGTCTCTCCATCACTGAATTAAGCATGCAAAAACCAGAACCTGAAAGTCACCCCCAACCAACCCCTACAACATTAGTTTTACAGTTATGTAAAAGTATCCTCATGTTTATTTACTCATTTTGCTCTGCCTTTTAAATTGCTCTCATTGGAGTGCGATTTCCAGTTACTGAAGCTACAGTAGCACAGATACCAAGACAGATCCATTAATCCATCCAGGGACACAGGAAAAGGCAGACAGCACACACAGACCCCTGCTAACACATGCCTGCATAGTAAGTTAAGTATTTTTATTGAACACATTAGAAAATCCTCAATGCTGTGGCTTTTAATCACTGTCTGGCTTCTAAACCAGAAGGAGAACAGCATGCCAGCACAGTCCAAAAATTCAGCAGTACCCCCTGGCAGTCAACTAGCACCAGCACCTTGGCTCTCAATGCTAAACATTAGGGTCACATTTCTGATATCTCTTACCTAAATAACAAGCATTGACCTTTTCCTTCCACCATTACTAGTTCCAGCCCTTCACTTCCTTCCTACTACAATTGCAGTGGAGCCCTGCTCTGCTGTCAGCTAAGTGCTGACCACCTGCTCCCTCTGCTGTTCCGCTACCACTGTTCTTGAAAAAAGCACGTTTATTGTGTTCTGCCATGTCTAACAGTTTTTCCAATGAAAGATTCCAGACCATGTATTTTGCAGATATATTATTATTATGGAAAACAAAAAGATCAAGACATGACTCTTCTTAAAAATCTTCAGCTTACCAAGAGCTCTCCTACTGACTATCATTCCATCCACTAATGGGATAACCATGTTGAATTTCCCACTTGCTCCTTGTAGTTTTATCCTGAATAAGCCAGTGTTTAAAGGATGGATGAAGATCACAGGAACTTCCTTCTCAGGAATGGCCGATCTTAAGGGAAAAACTGCAACTGTTAAATCAGTTTTATAGCACTGTTTTAATTAATCTATAGATGAAAAAGCGACCACTTTAAGTGTTAAAAGAATGTTAAAAAGGTCTTGTGGCTAAACCAGCAGGACTCCTGTGTGCATCCTCTGGATTTTAGGAGGGTTATATCAACTGTACTGTTTCTATGATTGTCACCACAGAATGTGAGAGTCCTGCAGACAGGGCTTTAATGCTGCATACATGTCGTGAGCCTTCACTGCCTCACCGGGGAGTAAATCAGTAGGGAGGCTAATCACAGACTCACAGACTTTTAAAGATAAAAACGACACATTTTCAGTTCCTTAGTTTACATTTAAACTGCAGTGATATGAAAAGCTCTTTCATTTTTTCAACCAAATAATTCACTGAGGAAACTCATCTATCTTTTTTTAACATGACTGCCTAGAGTTTTCAGCATTGCCTGTGAAAGCTGAAGAATGCAAATAATCTCAGTCATGACTTCCTCTGAAGTGCAGCCTAAACTGTTGTTCACAAGAATCAAGAAAAATCAAGAAAAATCATGAAAGTAAGAGCAGTCTTACCTCAGGGAAGTGCTACTATTGGCCATAGTTTCCACACCAGTGCTAGTCTCAGACACCAGATCAGGGAGGGGGAAGTTTTCTGCAAGAAGAGGATGCACTGAATAAGGTTTATCTACCCCAATTTTGAGGTTTTTTTGTTGTTGTTGTTCTGTTTTTGTACAAAGAAATATTATTTATCATCAGTCAAACCCATGCAGTCCTCAAGCACTGATACCAGGAACATTCTTGCTCTGCTAGTGATGCAAAGTCTTTGTTTACAAGCTTATGCGTTCATGGAGTATACAAACACACCTCTGCCATCCCGTGCCCAACAGACTAGGTTACAGGTCCCAGACCCTCAATTTTCTCAATCTCAAAGGAAAAAAGTCTCTAGAGGAACAGCAAAAGCAAGAAGGTGGTGAAGTACTTAATCACAAAAAGCTTTCAAATCATTATTCAACAGCACCTTTACTTATCCACAAGTAATCAGCCTCAAGAACAGTGCTGGGTATTTCAAACACCACCACTCACATCCACAGTTCCCTGGAGCCCTGCTCCAACAAACACAGCGCGTTCATCAAGTCCAAGCTCTGTAGATCTTCACCATAACCTACAACTCTGCTGCCATGCACTTGGTAACAAGTGACTGGATAACGAAGGTGCAGGAGGAGGAAGTAAGAACTTGGATCCCTGGAAGGGGATGTGGCTCTTCCCATTACCTCGCTCAGGGGCAGGAATTGAGAGATGTTGAGAATCATTCACAAAACTACAGCTCAGACAGCAGGACAGTGCCTCTTCTAGCAGAAAGTGTGTAAGGCCCAAAACCACCTTTTGCCATCAGAGCTGGGATGCTAAGAGTACTACACAAAAGCTGGAGCTAGCAGAAGGAGAGCACGGAGGGCCATGAAGTACTTTGAGATAGAGCAAGGGGGAGGACAGGCAGTTGGCACAGGGGTGACAGCCTAGACTACAGAGTGACAGCTCTTCCACTGTCCAGATTTGAAGGTGTACCAGAAGCATAAGGCAAAAGCCAAGAATATAAGGAACATAAGTCAAAGCCTCTGGGCTAGGAGCCACTTTCAAGAGCCCCCCTACCAAACCCAGCTGCCATGCTTACTGAGGCTCACTAACTCATTTCTGCAGCTTCAGGCCCAGAGCTTTGGGAGATTTGTATTGCTGCTGAAAGAAGCAGCCAAGCAGAAACATGCATGTGTACAATTGCTGCCTCTGCAGGGAGCTGGATTTAGCTGCCACCCAAGAAAGAAGTGGGTCAGGGACACCAGTTTGGTAACTGAACTGACTGAGGGACTCCTGAAGCTAAGGGAAACACCCTTTGGGCCAAGGTCCGGAAAAGGAAATGATGCTGCAGAGAGGAAACACCAAACTAAGAAACATTAAATTGCATGAGGAGCAGGACGCTGCCAAAACAAAGGTGCAGAAAGGAAGCTGCACTGCACAGCATAAAACAGACACCCTGAGCACACAATAAACAAGCCCTTCTGCAAGACAGAACACAACAGTTTCAAAAGGTACCATCAAACCAAGAAGGATGATGATGCCTACAGCACAGAAGCAGCAGGTGTCAGAAGTTTGTCTGGGTTTTTTTTTTTTGTAAAGGAAGAACAACAGATCCACTCTGAGGAGACAGCAGCTGAGGGGAATTCAAAAACAGGGATGCACACTTGCCTTGTGTGTTAACTTTAAGAAGGTGCACGATGGCATTTCACATGTACTGCCAGAGCTAAAACGATCTCCAGACCTATATGCCACTGATTCATGCACACCCCATGGACCACCATTCAAATATCAAGAACTGGTTTAGAATCTTAATAGTGTCAGTTACAGACATCAGTAAGGATTTAGCATTTTAGAAAGGAATGGAACAGTTTGTCCTCTGGTTCCTGCCCTGTTGTTACTTCAGTGAACAATAAAAAAAAATAAATCTACGCACCTATATCATCATAACGTTCCACCCAGACCACATACACTTTGGTTTCAGGTCCCATCGGTGGAATAGTCCGTCCCTGAGGCATCCTCTTGGATCTGGAAGTAGGACTGAGCTGTTTTGAACACAAGGGAAGAGCAGCATTTGCAAACATCACAAGTCCAGTAATGCATCCAACAAACACTCCCATGGTTGCTCCTTAGTCTTTCGGATCTCAGACAGGTACAACCCCTGCCAGCTATTGGGATGGGGCAGCTGTGGTGGAACTACCCACTGAGAAACAGTAATCTGGATCTCCACAATATTTATAGTCAACATAAATTAATATATCCAGTCTTAAAAAAACTGGTTAGAGTTTTTCTTAATGTTCTCAAAGATCCTAAATCAGTAAACTAAATATACATTCGGAAGTGAATTCTATACAAGAAATAAGCAGTTGTAAATCCTTCACTAACAGTTACAGCAGTTAATGATTTTCTGCTTTGCTACCATACAGAAGCAACTTCACATCTGATACTTCAGACAATTGACACATACTATTTTAAACTGGGTAGGTATGAAAAGTGCTCATGTCTATCCACCCTACATTTCCAAGCATGGATTCAGGTCTGTATTGCTTTGTATATACTGCGTATACTTTTTGCTGCACGCATTTCAAGATTTCAGTATGCAGAGTATTACTACTTTGCATGTTTAAGTTTCATATTTAATTAATGTAATCTTGCAATCTCCTATTGCAGATGCAAATTCTGGCAGGACCGAAGTAGATGTTAAAAAGATTAATGGCTAAGAACAAGTACCTCCAAATGCTAGGAAACCAAATTGTATACTACCAAAAAAATGCTGTAGCATAGCCAGTGTGCTTCTTTGGGGGTGGGAAGCCATTTTTCAATGCAAGTTTTGCCTTACCCGCTGGGAGGCATTAAGATTGTCTGTATGATTGGGGAAGAGCTCAAGCGTCAGAGACTGCTGCTTCAATATTCCTGGCAGCAGGTCCATGTTGGAGTCACTTTCTTGGTCAGAGACACTGCTTTCCAGTGAATCAGCTGTAAACCAGAAGAAAGGTGGGGTTTGTCTTTTCTTCTGCCAAAAAACTTAAGCTGTCATCACACGTAAGGTTTTGAAACTAAAAAACACTGTAAGGTTTTCAAAATTAAATATATGGATTTACAGTCAAGTAAATACAGCACTCAAAAGCAGGAAGAGGATTCAGCAGTGGACAACTGCCAGTTATTCCAGAAACAGACTGCAATTAAAACACTCCTTAAGGATTTAGAAGTATCCCATCCATCTCCTACAGAATACAGTCTCCTCCTCCCTATGGCTATCATTTCCTCACAGTCCTTTTATTCCAGGGAACTTTTGCACGCTGGTTTTAGTGTGCTAAAGATGTCGTGAAAGCTGTTGCTCACCTACACAGCAGTTGTGCACATGCTCTGCCGTGTGCTGCAGGAGCATGCCATCAAGACAGGAGCCGGGGGCAGGAAGCATCACCAGTTGATGGTTAACCGTACACTGGGTGCACAAGGTTGGACCTAACAACAACACTGCTGTGCACATCTGAACATATATTGGCTTAGGCTGAGAACAAGGGGCACGGAGCAGCTACCACCTTAGGAAGGAGTCTAAGGATTAGGATGCTGTAATTTAAACATCAGGAGCTTTCTGATGGGGATCTTGCTAGACACACTACTAGTTTGCTTATTTAGGTTCTGCTTCTGAAAAAGCTAACAAAAAAATATTGTTGTTGTTTTTGTAAACAGTATATACAAAGTCATCTTACTTAGGGACTCCACTGGTGATGGAACAACAAAAGCTATTTCTGTCAGGGCATCTGCATAATACAGCACCTTCTTCTGTCCATTGAAGATACTTGCCCCAACATCTTCTGAAATAATTAGATCATCTGAAATGGACATAAAAGGAAAGTTTAGTCAAAAGGAAGCTCTACCTCTTTATACGCTGCCTCAGGAAAAGGCCTTCAAATACATGGTGCAATCAGTGAGAAGAAATCACACAAATCTCATTTTAAAATGAGAAGATTTCACAGTCAAATCTCATGTCTAACAACAATTCTCAGATAAATTTTTTGTTACCTTGAAGGAAATGGCATTTGGAGTTGGGACAGGATCTATTTTGAACATATTTCCATTGTACTGCATACTCCATTTCCCTCAGATTGAGTAGTGTAGTAAGCATGTCTGCACAAGAATTCATCTAGTAGCTCTGTCTAACCGTTCCCTCTAAACAAACATAATTCCTTTATCCATTAAATTTCCAAAGGATTTAAACATTTATAACTTCAGTCTGATACTATTCTAGAATTCAAGCCAGTTTCTACACACTCTTCTTTGTGTCTTTTCTTCTGCCAAGGAGAGATAGAAAAAGGCTCTCTTAAATCAAACCAAATGCAAGAAAGCTCCTTGTTCTCAGCCCCCATTACAGCTTGGCCAGTACATCAGGCCTCCACAGTACAGATAGGACTTCCCCCACCCTTTCATTCCACACACCAGCGCCAGAAAGACAAGCAAGGACTTTAAGCTGAATTATGTCTCTGATCCAGTTTACAGAAGGGTTCCCAAGATAGCTGCCTCAGCGAAACTAACAGGGCAGTGAAATTTAGCACACTGACAGAGAGGTGGCCAGAGGCATGCAGGAGCCTCTGAGCCATGCTTTGCCATCAGGGAAGTGTCACCACATCTCCAGTCCATAGCGCTCAGGGAGCAGCACCACAACCTGAACCCAAGTGTTTAAGGACTTTTTTGCTATTGGGGGTGTGCAGGGAAACAAACCCAAAGCATATGCCTGTGAATCTATTTTGAACACTTCTCACTGGAAGTTATTCTAGAATCATATTAGGTTGGAAAAGACCCTTAAGATCATTGAGTGCAACCATAAACCTAACACTGCTAAGCCCACCACTAAACCGTGTCCCTAAGCACTGTGTCTAAAATGTCTTTTAAACACCTCCAGAGAGGGTGACTCAATCGTTTCCCTGGGCAGCCTGTTCTAATGCTTGACAACCCTTTTGGTGAAATTTTTCCTAATATTCCAACTAAACCTCCCCTGGTGCAACTTGAGGCAGTTTTCTCTCATCCTATTGCTTGTTATCTGGGAGAAGAGACAGACCCCCACCTTGCTACACCCTCCTTTCAGGCAGCTGTAGGGAGCAATAAGGTCCCCCCTTGAGCCTCCTCCTCCCCAGGCTGAACATCCCCAGCTCCCTCAACTGCTCCTTGTCAGACTTGCTCCCCAGACCCTTCACCAGCTTCATTGCTCTTCTTCAGACAGACTCCAGCACCTCAAAGTCTTTCTTGGAGTGAGGGGCCCAAAACTGCACACAGAATTCAATGTGTAGCCCCCCCAGTGCCAAGTACAGGGGGATGGTCACTGCCTGGGTCCTGCTGGCCACACTGTTTTGGATACAAGCCAGGATGCTAGACTCTTAAATGGGTTTTTAAGCATCAGGGCCATCCACAGAGAGAAAATACATTTAACAATTTAAATAGCTTTAGTCACAGCGAAGATTGGAGGAGAAAACAAATCAAGCAATCTTCACAAGTCTACTTTAAATCTACCATTTCAGTTTTTTGGCCATTATTTGCTAAAGGTATGACTCCACTCATGGATTTTTCCAACAGCAGAACCAGATCAGAGGTAGCTCTCCATCCGTCTCATTCTCTGAATGTTTTTTCTGTTCCTTTTTCACCCCGATTTGTTGAATTAGTTCACTATTTGGTGGTCTGTGATCTAATCCAAACGGCTGAAAAAATCCAAGTTAAAAAACCTGCATCAAAACATGGCTACCTCACTAATTCAGGGCACTGCCTTCTGTTCAGCCACACAGACAAAGCCAGCTGCAGAGGGAAGGGAGAGGGCTCTGCCTTGAGTAAAACACAGTTTGACCCTGTTCTCAAAGGAAAATTAGACCAAGACCTGGCCATTTTGTAACCTCTCTTGGCTTGTTCACAGAAAGCCATGCCCCTGTTCTCTTAACCTCTCCCCAGCATTTCAAGCTTTCCATCATTTGTAGTTTTATTCTACAAAATGGAGAAGCCTTTAGCTGGCTGCAGTTACAAGTGAAGAGCATTTCTAAGGCACAGTGAATGGGAAGCGGATCAAGAGCACTGCTTAAGCAACTGCAGCAGTAATGGTGTAATGGTGTTGAACCTGTTGTAAATGCCAGATCAAAGACGTTGCACAAGCTGGACCAGCCTATTCAATGCCTTTGTGTGGCCCACAGCAGAAAGCTGAGGCTCTGAAAATCATCAGAAAAGGCCTGGCCCTTGGAGTAGTGACCATGAACCACACAGAAACCAACCCAGACACTATCAGAAACGCAGGTAATCTGATTAAGTTTTTCAAGGTAGAAACTAACCCAACCTCCAGTTCACCACCCTGAGGATCAGTTTGGTTGACAGAATGGGGAGAGGGTGGTACATGACAAGCCCAGAGGAGTTGCTCTAGTGGAAAAAAGAACAGTAAATTAAGCAGGACAGAAGAGCTGTGTGTGAGCTCCAGCCACTGTGACCTACAAACAACAGCTTGTTTTTCATTACTTCCGACTAAGCATTATTACAAGGGTAACTAATTAGTCACCACCTCATTTTAATCTACTTTTAGAACACTAAAAATGGCACAGTGTTTCAAGTCTATTGGCCAATATGCAGCACAATCTGTATCGAATTTCACCCGAATACTGGTTTTGGATAATACATTTAAGACTCATGAAGTCTGCTAAAAATATAGCACAGAGGTATTTCTTGCTGAAGCTACTTCCTCCCAACAATGTACAGACAATAGTTTTGCTCACTTTGACTTGAAGCTTAATCTAATATTTACACATTCCTTCTAGTAAACAACAGTATTTATCTGACAAAAATATGCAAGTGCTCAGATAGGTATCTAGAAGCAAGAAATTTTAAATTAATTGTCTCCTAAAGGAGCCTAAATATTTTAATTTAATATTACACCATTTATTATGTCTTACCTTGTTCAGATCCCTCTTCGTCACTGCAGCTATTGATCAACCAGCTTGTTGAGACGTGGCCAGTCCACCCAGGGTGCTTCCCCACATCAACAGACCAGCCAAGAGACAGCAAGAATTCCAGGAAGTGTGGCTGAACAATTCTGGAAGACTCCATGTTCTTCAGGATCTGAAACAGCCAGCAGCACCATGGTAGGTACAGAAGACTCCAGGAAGCAACTCTCCCCCTCCCCACTTTTTTTAATTAAAATTTTGTGTCACCAATGTGGTTTAGCCTAAATAGAGCTATTCAGCAAGCTTGGAACCCCAGACTTTCTACATGGACACTACTCCCTGCCACCCAGCATTCTCCCATCCTGCTTGGCAATGTCCTAATCAATCAATTTGTCTTTCTGCCATCATTGCCAAAGCCTGTAAAACAGTTAATCAAACTGCTAGAAATGGCAATTTGGAGATTTATGCACTCATCAGGGGTAAACCACAGAATTGTTCAATACAGGATCTACGTTAGCACCAAACGTAACATGAAAATTTTCTGTACAGTTTTCACTACTAAACTGCAGTGACATTTTAGGAGAAAGGTATTTTATCACTACTCACTTGTACATGACATGCAGCAATTTAGACTGCAGGCCTCATGGTACATTGAATTATGAAATAGATTTTGCAAAACAATTTTCAGCAGAATTAAGTGTGTACTTTAATCAAATGTCACACTGTACTGTTCAGTTGAAACCTTAATCCTACTTATTATAAAGATCTGGGATGTTTCCACATCCAAAGGCAGTTTTCATCCCATTGTGACCAAGTGAAAGCAGAGACCTTCACCAAACAGTACGCAGGGAGACACACATGATTTGTGATTTGGTCTACCAGAACCGTTGGGATCTGTGGAACAGACAACACTGTGCAATGCATCCATCCCTTCTGGGCCACATGAGAATTTGTTCTGTGGTAGGAGCATCTTCGACTTTGGTTTGTGCAGGGGCAGTAATGCTGAGACACAGGCTCTAGCAGAGCAGAAACTGCAGGGACAGGGACAGACACAGGAAGGCTTCCAGACAGTCCTGGCATCCCATCCTAATGCCTTGTACAATATTCAGCAGCGATTAGACACACTGCATTGAAATATTACTATTATTCTCATTACTGAGCACACTGAAGTCAAAGCTATGCATGAGAATGAATCCAGATTAAGTGCAGTTTAGAAGACAATTTCAGAAAATAGGCAAGCTCATGCTTTATACAACTATATGGTTTTATATCTGAGCCCATTCAAAAAAAGAATTTATAGTAAAGGACAAAAGGGTATTTTCAAAGGACATTTCATGATGTGAAGTACAATGATGTACAAAGTGTGTGGGCAGTTTCATTACCCTGTATAAATAAATGCCATGAGACCCTTCTCAACTGTAAAAGCCTACCACCACAGCAAAAAATTTGGGCCTAATGCAATAACCAGCAGGCTAGTGTCACTGTTCTGGGCTGTGCAGCATCAGATAAAACATAGCTGACACCACTCCTTGTGAAAGGACAGTGGGTCACCTCTCAGAACAGAATGAGGTTCTGAGCTGAAGTGGCATGAATTCACACACAGAGGGATGGCTGAGTAGGACCAGGTAGCCAGCCCTTCTCAAAGCGGAAACCGTGTCACAACTTGGCTTTGATCTCCTCCTCTCTTGATTGTTAATATTGAAAACAAAATGGGACAGAAATAAGTCACAGGTCTTTCCAAAGATGGCAGCAGTATCAGTATCTCTCTCAGCTCAGGTCCATAGAGATGGGTAAACTTGACTGCCACTGCAACTGTGCACAACCTGAAAGGCTTAGGAATCACAGCAAGATGTCTGGGTATCTTGAAGCAGAACTGGCATCTTTGTACTGCATCTAAAGATGTCCAGAATCTCCCAAATACAAGATTTTCTTAAATCTTCATGGCAAAACTCATGCTAACTGGGTTCCCAAAGGTGAGCAAGTTCTGCAGGACTAAGCAATCTCATCTGTCTAAATCCATAAAAGCATATAAGCATTAGATGGGAGGAAAAAAGCATTCTGCTAGTTCAGCAAGAGCACATTTCAGCTAGAAGGCAAACCTTGTATATCTTGTTTCATAGCTGACTTTGGAGATGGAAAGACTGTGTACTGGCTACTCTGAACTTCAACTCGAAAACTCAAAACCAGCACAATCCTGGTTTCAAGAATTAGTGTGTTCCACACAGAAGCAGAAGGCGCTACAGTGTACTATCAACTGTACATTCACAGTAACGTAAAGAGATGGCACAATAATTTATTATGGAAGCTACGCTTCTACTCTTTACTATGACAATTATGCATGGAATGAGGAAGAGGTACTGTAGAAACAACTTTTTCTAATGAGCCCATAAGCTGCCTTAGTGAGTTTCTAGGTCACAGTCTAAAGAAGTCATGATTTAGATTTGCACAAATTAACCTGATTAACCTAATTGCATTTGAATGTAAATAGTAAAGACTTACAAAGCAATAATACTTCCTTACTTGCAGAAAGTTTTCCATTCCTTTAATATGTATTTAACATTAGAATCAAACCAAACTACCTGGACATTGCACACTGGTGGAACAAACTGTAACCTTCCCTGCAAGCGGAGCCAACAAATCTGAAATGAATTTCTAATACAAATCTTTGAATTCTACAAACAAGGACAAGAAGGACAGAACAGATAACAAAAATACTATTATTATTATTTTTAACATATGTAAAAATACAGTTATATACAAAAAAAAGATGTTACAACGATCCTAAATGCAGGTAAGGTACTTCAACCTACAGATGAAAAGAGTACACAGTGACTTGTTATAGCTCACACTGTAAACAAACACAAAGCCCAGAACCCCTGGTTCTGATACTCTGCTCCAGTCACCAGCAGTGATGCTTTATTCACTTGAGGAGTACTAGAAATAAGACAATATAGGCTAGTTGGCACCCTACACTCTCACTTACCTCCTGGCTTGTTTTCTGGCCTGCCTTCATGTAGAAAATGAAAACAGTATCAAAAGGACGACATGGTAGTAAATCCAAGTAGCCAAGGTCATCAAAAAACCCAGGAAGAGCAGAGTCAAGTGCAATCAGGTGAGGAGGTAGACGACTGTTAGCAGGTTCCTATCCAAGAGACAGAGTTCAACAGCTTAAAAAAACACTTTCCTAACTGCAAAGGTCTTTATGGCTTCAGTAATAGCCCATTAAAATATAAAAAGACAATTTCTCTTTTCTGCTAAAAGGAAAATCACACACAAATTTCTGATGCAATATAAGCCTGTTACTGTAAATGAGTAACAGCAAGCATAACAGTTTGACAAATTGTTCCATTCTACTCTCCTCGTTAAATAAAAATGTTATTTTGCCAGCAAGACATAACATTTTGCTGAAAAAGAGTGCTAGCTACCACAACAAAAGCAGCAGATACTTCCAAAATATCACATGTGAAATTTGTGAAAATATCACAAAAACATGAAACTACATGTGACTGATATTTATTAACTTATATACCCATAATATGTAAAATACTAAGCACTTTGAGAATTTTCACAAAAGCTCCATTCTCTACTTTTGTTGACAGCTTTCTGGAAGGAAATGCAATAAGTAAAAGTGAGAATCCACAGGAAAGATGCAGAATTTCAAATTCAGAATATGGATCATCTCTATAAACTATTATTTTAATTTTACAAAGAAAGCTTTACAACCTATAGGTACTCCCAAGCGTTTATATGTGATTAAACCCCTTCAGCACAGTCATCTCTGGAGCAGAAATGATAAGGCAGTCGTATTTCAGAAACTCTTAAAGCATCACCCCAAAACCTAATTCAAGCTGAGAGATACAGCCACCTATTCAGAGCATGTTCAACTTGAGGCATGGCCTTTCACAATCCTGCTCTCAATCCTGGAAGACTGGAATCCATTACTCTATCTGATTAGATTACAGCTTAACAGTAGTTAGCAGGAGTTGGAATTATACAGAAGATCTTCCACTAACAAAACTTAAGTTTTCTTCCTTTACCAAGCCAGACCATATGGGTACTGAGGGCATTTGCACAACACTAAGAAGTAGCAGGTCACCTTCAGTGCCTCTAGCGAGAGAAACCCGAAGTGAGAGAGGAACAGGCGTGCTGTCTGGAACTCCTGTGCCGGTGGTGGGGGCTTACACTCGGTGATCGGATCGGGAAAGTTCTTCTTCCGCCACTCCTCTTCACTTTTCTGATCTATGGAAGTCTCAAAAATAATCTGCTGGGCCATGCCATTCCTGAGCTTCTCATGTCGCTCTTCGAGCTGAAAAACATTGTGTGAAATGCTGATTCCACCAAGATCACTAAGATCCACTAAGAAAACCGCTCCATCATTTAGGAAAACTGTAAGTCACAGGTACAGCAGCAGCTGCACTCCACCACCAAGTTTACTAAAGCACTATCAACAAGACCTTACAATGTTACAAAGTGAAAACGTAAACACCCACTTTGCACAGGAGAGCTGTTGCAAATTCAGGTATCCAGGATCAACTACAGCTTCTCCCTTCTAACTGAAGGGAAACTAGAACACATTTGGCACTGTGAAAACTTGAAAATATTAGAAACACCACCCCCTCCTTCCCCAGGAGGTCTCAAAAAAAGCCCTTTTCGTTTTTCTAGAAGCAGCAACAAAATGCAAGTCATTGCTTCCTAGCAGTACCAGGACATTAGGATCTGTAAAAAACCATGTTGAACAGTGCCTCCCAAAAAACACATCCAAGGAATGGCGTCTTCCTGGAGCAGTGCACAGATTTCATTAGTTTGCAGAGGTTATTACTCCATTAACATGAAGTTAGTCAAGCTAAAGAGTAAAACTATTTACAGTAAGACATTAGTGTATGATTCATGAACAGACAAAAAAACAGTAACAAATTTAAATCAGAGACTAGGAGTTACTTACTTCCTCATTCACAATTTCATGTAAATCAGGAATGCTCAAGTCAGCTTTCACAAATGGGATCTTGTCCACTTCTTCAGGAAAAGGGCGGTGCTTCACATTGTATTTCAATCCAACATCATTTTTAGGAGGTGGTCGAGGTTCTGGTACAAAAGTCTGACAAAAAAGAAGGACAGTGTTTTATATTCAAGGCATAGCACCATTAGACAATACTTTATTGTAATAAATAGAAAATGTTCCCTCCCCCCTTGCCACCAGAAGTACACTGATCTATTAGTGAGAGGTATCCTTAAAAAAAACTACTCAAAATTACTTTAAACTAATAGACTTCTATTAAAAATGTGGCTGTAAATTTTAAGAGACACACAGTTCTGCCAATTTTGGTGGCTGCACTCCTGGAACCTACGAATCCTGCTTACCATCTAACCTCTAAGCAGTTGCAAATCCCAATAAAAATGGCAAGCTTACATGGCAACATCTTATTTTCAACCCATTGTAGCTGTACTGAGCAAAAGCTACCAACTGTTTGAGAAGCTTCCATTTTAACCCTGCTGACTATGATGATCACCATGAGTCAAGCTGAGGAGTCCTGGAAAAGAACAGCAGCAATGCTGTGGGTCAGAACTGAAGATGCACTGTCAGAATACCAAAAGGCCTTGAATAGTGTATCCTAATGCAATTTTGACATTGTTACTACATTATGTGCTAAACTGTTAGTATGGAATTCAGAACTTGAAGTTACCAACAGCAGCAACAAAAGATCCCGGTGCAGGTTTGCAGGTGCATAAGGTCCAAGTAAGCAAGACCTCTAATTAAATCTTGAGTACTGCTTTATAAACTTATTTACTACCAATTACACTTCACAGGGACAAACTGTTAACATTAAACTTAGAATGTCTTCAACTCGGAAAAGTTCCCTTTAAAACTAGGAAGGAGGTCAGCGGCCAGGACATGACTTCTCCTTTGGTGTGGGAGGTAGCACACTTGACTGACACTATTTAGTGAAAAGGCTCAGCTTCAGTGACAGTGCAGCTCCAGAGGCATCACACAAGAGGGTCTTCCCAACGGCTGATTTGCAGAGATCAGGTTCATCTAAATGTGAACTTGACAGCTGAGACTGACAGGCACTTATTTCAGCTACATTATTATTTCCTTTATTTTACTGAGGGACATGCAAAGAGTTTGAAGATTTGGAGAAGTTCACAGACAGAAATTTTGGTAACACAAGGACATCCTCCACAAGACAACTGCAATATGAGATTTTACTGTAAAATGAGACTGAAGGATTTCTCCTCCACTATTCCTCTCTAGAGCCGTTCCAGAGTTCATTTAGGCTTTTTTTTTTTTCATGGCAGGTTTTACAGAAATCTTTGCAACATTGGGCTTTGTAGCTTGAATAGCTGTTCTCTGCAGCATCTCATTCTATACCTCCAGACTTCACTCCCTCTGCTGCAAAGGCTTTGCCTGACATCCTAAAATCAGCACCAGCACTCATGCCTACACACTAAATACACTGCCCATTGCCCCATCAACTCAAAAGATGCTTTCGGGGGGTGGGGGTGGGGGGGTAGGTGATGGAGAAAAAAAAAAAAAAAAAGGAGAATGTCCCTCCCCTTAGAAAAGTTTAGAAGGCAACAGCACTTTCACAGCCTGTATTGAATATTAATCACAAGTCGTAAAGAGTCACCAGAGATGTGTCACATTACCTACAGCTAAAGGCCCCGTGGCTCAGCCTTAATGCATAATCACCAGCTCTGTGGGGCTGTCTCACATTAGTGGAATTTCTGCTGAACATCTCTAAGTTAAAGATTTCTTTACGGGCTTTGATAGAGACCTTTTGATTTGCTTTAGCTCCTCTTGGTAAAAGACAGAGTTGCTGGGCCCATGCAAATCTTCCAGATGTCCCACGGATCAAAACCGTGACAGAGGGGAAAGAGTCATCTGTAAAGCACATGGGTTAAGAGAACAATACATCATCACAAATTGCAAACAGTTCACTGTGCAATAAATTTAACCAGAAAAACACAGGCATGACAACAGAGGTTTTGTTTTCCAGGTTAACTACTCCCTGACCCTGAAGACAATTCCTGGCGAGGAGCAAGCGATCCTCCTCTCTGCAGCAGGGAAGTACTAGACTGCTTTGTGGTCTGTTCAGTAGTTGCCAGCTCAGTTTCACTACTAAAAGAAGCTTTCATCCAGATTCATGCAGATCACTGTTTCTCTCCAAATTATCTCTAGGAAATGAAAGAAGATTGTCTCGCCACTGCCTGTTTAGGTAAGACAAATGACCACACGGAGACACAGTCTCCATGATATTTCCATGACCATCTGTAAAGGTCTCACACAAACAGCAGCAATAAGAACAGTGGAAGGACAAGAGATAATTGCCAAACTAAGCGAGTGGAAGATTCTGACTTCACATAGTGGAAAATTTTTCACCAGAAGGAATAGGGACACAGAGAAGTTGTCCTCACAGGTTTTCAAGATCTACTTGGACAATGTCAGGTTGCACTGTCCTGGTCTGAATTCAGTATTGACCTTGTTTAGAGCAGGTGGCTAGCCTGTAGATTCCTGACATACCTTTCAACTTGCACAAAGATGGTTTTAACATTGCAGGGATTTCAGTCCTCCTTTGAGACTTAAAAGGCCAGTGATATTAGCCACCTTAGAAGAGGGATCATCATACCTCTGCAGCTTTTCTTTTAAAATTTAAACTGACACTATCAGGTGACTAGCAGATACATATTCCTTTCCCAGTACTTCATGGGAAGCACACATATAGACAAACCAAACTAGCTCCACACAATCATCCACTTCAGTGATTTCCCTCAAAAGTGATCTGACATACTTGTGCATTAGTGCAATTAATTAATTCAAAGGAGATCTGTAAGCAAGTTATGCACAGCAAGAAAAGATAATCTAACTTGAGATTCTAATAGCTTTACAGGATTCTTCAGTAACACATTTAGCAGAGGCAGAGTAAGGATGAGAATTGCTCAGCCATTCTAGTGTGCTCTAATCCATTCTAGTCAGGAACACGCTTGCTCAAAGAGACTGTGGGTGGACGTGCAGCAATGGCTCCCGGCATCAGCACTTTCTGCAAGATCTATTTAGTGATTCTCAATGAGGTTGGAGCACTCTGGACTACAACTCAAAATAACAGCCTCTCTTAGCCAGTTCATGAAGTTCTGTGCAATATCTGTTTTCAAGACTAGTATCTAGATTCCATTCTGTCCATAGATGAGGAAAACATATCTGTGGCAGAGCAGCAGATCTAACATATGTTAGAGGTAGCTAGTTATTACAAGAGAATTTTCATCTATTCTGTTAGGTAATGCCATGATACACAAACACTTACAGGGGGATCGGTTATTCAGTTCAAAGCATCATGTAATTTAATGCCAGATTTTTTTAATATAAATTCTTGTTGGTCAGAGCATATGAGGCTGAAATGACTTAGATTCAGCTGTGAAAGCCAATACCCTGCGATAGATCTCCTTTACAATAGGTGCCATGAATAGAACAGGATGGTACACGGGAAAGTTATAACTGCTCCTAAGCAACTAAAAACCATTTGAGCTGAAAGCACCCACAGAAACATATAGTAACAGGAGACCTAGAGCAAGCAAAAGCAACTGTGCAAGCATGAAGGTGTCACATCAACCCTCTGTTGAGCACTTATTCCCATCAAGCCTCCTATACTCTCTGTATTTTCATTCTTTCATGAACAAGAATGTTTTCAAAATTGAATGCTATTGCTTTTGTCCCTCAGCAATAATTTAGATGGCAGTCAGCTGCAAGTATCTGATCTAACTGGGTGAAAGACAAAGACAACTGCATGAACAATTTTGATGGGCTTGTACATGTTTGACTAACAGTGACATTTTAATTCCTACCACTTCATCCCAGAACAACACTCTGCTCAATTGCACACCCACAGAACAGGTGAGCCCCTGAAATGTGAGAGACACTTGATGAAGCACCTTTGTTTTGCAGCTCCATACAGAGAGTTTTAACCAGAGAAAGAAGGAAATGGGAAGTATGAACTTACTCTGCTCATTCCCTAGAGGCTGCTCCAACATCGCCAGGATGACACTATTATCCAAAACGAAGTAACGGAAGCTATGCTTGTTTATGGTAGGTAGACGAGAATATTTAATTAATGTGGTTTCATTCACCAAGCTGCAAGGAGAAGCAGGGCCACTGGGAGAAGGAAATGCTCCAAGTAACTGCATAATACTGCGAGTGAGAAAAAAGTGGAGTTACGATAGATTAAGACAACAAACTGTTACACCCCAGCACAGACTTTCACTCATGTTCTTCATTTGTATCTTGACATAGGACTTGTCCTCCTATCGGGGCAAACCTGCCCTCCCCCATCAGTTTGTTTTAAAACAGAACCAGTAACTTCAGACAAACACACATGAAAACCTACAAAGAAGGGTACTCTGCCTACAGAATTAGTTTCTTTATAACCTAGGTTATAAAGATACTAAGATATGCTTCAAAGTGCAAAAATCTGTACCCTTCCACAGCTTTTCTTTATGTTCATTCTTATGAAAAAATTATGGATGATTGGAGATTATCATCCATACTTCAGCCCACTCATATCAACAAGCAAGGCAGGTATGGTAGGTACACTAGTTATGACTGTCTTTGCTTTCTCCAAGTACAGATTACATTAACTTAAAACCATTTAACCTTCCCCGGGAGAAAGGCTCCAGGTGTGGTCCAATAATGCCCACCTCCTTGGAGCCATGGCCCCAGGAGGCTCCTAAAAGTAGAGATTTAAATCATCTGAAGTTGTACAGGATCTACCCAGTACTATTAGAAATCAAAAATTTCTATGGCAGGAACCAACAATGAGAGTTGTCCAGTACCAGACTGAAGATCATAGGATCTAACTCAGGGCTTTACTCTTACCACCACCACCCAGACCAAAAGTAAGTTTACTGAAGTCCTCCCCACACACTTCTCACCTTTACTCTGAGAACTGATAGTTTCATCTCTCTAAATGAAAAAAGGCCCTCCTAGGCAACAATAAAGGTTTGTCCAGAAGTTTCAATGAGTAGTTATTTTTATCTTTGAAATCACACAGTTGCTTTTACTAACAGTAAAGTTTATAACGATTTTATTGCAAAGCAGAGCAAAAAAGAAAACAGCTATTGCATTTTGCAAAACATATTTATCCTAATCAATCTGACCTGTCTACCATCATGCTGTTTGTCCATTAAAACACTCCTTTTCAACTTCTCTGGAGCAAATCTGTTTTCCTCTCTGTGCTTCCCCTCCCTTACCCACACATTAACTGTTACTGCATTTCCAGCAGAACCTCTGAAATATATTAAGCAAACCCAATACTGTGGGCAGAATGACAACCCATCCTGCACCAGCTTATATCTGCTGCACATGCCATTCCCTGCTGTGTTACACATGGGACAGTGTCTATCAGTTTCCCAATCAGTGTGGGTACAACACATCTTGTCAGGCTGAGGATAAGGAGAAGGGGGAATGGAAAAACAGGATCACTAGGTCAAGTGGGAGCTGGAGGGAACTGCTGTCTGCAGAGGATTGGCTGACAACAGAATACCAGGGGCTGCAGGAGAACCTGGGTTTTGCTCTCCAAGGAAAAGAAGAGGCAGGATGAGAAGAGAGCAATCACAGAGATTTTTTTTCTGTTTAACACCTGTAATGGGAAGGGGTAGACAGCTAAGGCAGAGCACCAGACAATCCTGCCCAAAGGGCGAAACAGAGGGAGCTTCTGGCTGACTTCAAATGCTCTTGCTACATCACAGAGATCTCACTAGCTGGGAACTCCTAATTAAAACACCCTCACACAAGGCAACCCTAAACAGTAAACACGCTCTGACAAATCACATACCACGTTAGCGTAGCTTCAGCAGCATCCTTCACTCTCATGGATGCAGGGTTTGGCTCCTTATCTCCTTTATACTTGACCTCTTGCTCACTGTTTTTGGATTTACTTCCTGAAATGCCCAGCTCCACAATCTCCAGTACCTCTTTTAAACAATCCTAAAACACAAGAGGAACTACCTTAAAGCAGAAGCACTCCAATGGATGTCTTCAAGACCTCAGTGAAACAGTGACATACAACTGATTAAAATAAAGTACTTGTTGGTAATCTGAGCTCAGAAATAAAGGCAGAAGATTATTCTAACAGACTGTGTTGGAATAAGATCACATTTGCTATAGAAATGGTATTTATCTATAGATGTCTACTTATGTTTGTATTCTGATGGTGGGAAGTGCTCTGAATGAATATGTACACACAATATATTCCATCACATATGTACAAAATTGTCAAATGACCATTAAGAATGCAATTGAAAAACATAAGCATATTTAAAGAGATAATAATGCATTTCTCAGACTCTTTGCAGAACTTTTAATTAAGTTCTAAGCACATTAAGAACAAACTCATCTGGAAAATTGCAAGGAATTTTTTCTAAATGTTTCAAGTGCCAACAGCTTTCATAAGTAAAATGTATCAGGGTATCTAATTCATCAAGAGAACAATAACAATATTCTAAAAGTACACAGCAAAACTCCAACGAATCTACTACAGGATAGGCCAACACTCCGTAAAACTGCAGGTATGACTCACAAGTGTTGCTCATTACAAAATCATTTGCTGAAAATATTTGGACTGCTACAACAAAGGTTCAAATCTCATGGCTTGAGCTATAGGATAACAAGGAAAGCATTGTCATGAATAACTGGCTACAATCTGAACACAAGGAAGTGGGATTTTACCATCAGAGGCCAGGGGGTTCTACACCTTGGCCTGTGTATATATACATATATATATGTATGCCTGCCTTATATTCATTGCAATGAAAGGTTCCCATCTGACTATCATGACTCAGGAATGAGCTATTAAGAGTCCAGTATATACTACACACAGTAGGTAACACTATCTCTATATGTAGTGATAATTAAAATAAAATTTTAAAAAAAGAACTTAACGAAAGGAAATAAAGCATTATGCAACTGAATAAACCCATGCTGTGCCACATCCAGGGAAGCCATCCCATCCTAGTCACCCACTGCCATGCCAGTATCTCAAAGTGTAGGTAGAAAGCATCTGAATTTAAAGTCCTGCTGGTGGGCTTTCCATTTTCATTTTTAAAAATACACATTTTTATATGCTATAGAATATAGAAACACCATACAACGATATATAAAATATGTTAGATATAAAACTATATTAAAATATAATACAAATTACTATCTATTCTGTAAAAAATACAGAAAGATGACCAAGCTGTCTCTGCAAGCAGAACAACAATGAAAATATGCACTCAAATTTTTTTAATTTATTTGTTTTTTTAACAGCAGGACAGAAGTCTGTTGGAAACATGCATCTCGTTTCCTGCTCTTTCCAAGTTTCCCAAGCAAATTTCATCTTGGATTGAGCTATGCCTTGCTCAGTTTCTAGAAAACTGGTTTCTTGGTGAAACAAACTATGATTATCAAACTATTAACATCAAAGGAATTCCATTAAGTCTAAAAGATGGTTTAGTCAGGTAAGATCTGAGAAATGAGAAGAAACATGTCTTTTAGTGAAGTTTATCTGCAGCAGGTAGCTATGCTATATACACCATTCATTCCCAACTTTCCAGTTTCTGTTTTTTCAGGTTTTTTTCTTCTCTCTTCTTCCAGTTTCACAAAGAAAGAAGATCAAGACATTCTTAAGAATATGAAACATAATTTTAAAGCCAAAAACATTCTTGGTGAATAAAGAGCAACAATCAAAATTCAAAACTATTTTGCACAGAAACAAATCCTGAAATTCCTGGTGTACTTTTGAAAATTAAAACAGCCACTTTATTTTAAAGTATCAAGAACAGGCAGGTCAGGCATGAAAGGCAATACAATTCAGAGTGCTCAAAATGTGTACACCAGAGACACTTACCTTCTCATCCAGCATGTCAGGGTGCTCAGTGAGCCAAACACAGAGGCACTGGAAAGCTGCCACTATCATGGAGTGAAGGTCACGGGAGTGGAGTGGGGCTGGGCGGCTGCACTGGTACACTATGTAGCTGCACACTGAACTGATAGCTCTCTTCCGATCAGAGGAATCAACCACCACTTTCACCTGTGTAAAGCAAGCAGGAAAGGATGAGAATTCCTCCACAAAAATCTTTGGAGAAGAAATAATTTTAAAAAGCATTTTTAATTACAGTTTTAAGAAACAGGAACAAAGAGTTGAGCTCTTTTATGATTACAGTTTAAAAGCTGCAGGTGAAAGTATTTAATGGTGATGGATATTGAAACTTAAAGGAAAGAAAAGCTGTGTGGAGGTACCACTGCATTGCATGGCTTGATTTCCAAGAGCAAGAGTGGTACCAATATGGCTTGATAAGAAACTAACTGCAAGCTGAATAAATTAGTATTTGAAGCTTCTTTTCTGCAAATACCTCTCTCCTTCAGCTACAGCAACCCATTCTGTACCTCTGAGAACCCACTTACTGCCAAGTTTCCCTTCCATGAGGCTTTATTCTGCTCACGTAACTTTCCACTAGACACGCTTTGTTAGCATGCTTTGTCAACAGAAAACCCATCCTCAGACAAGCCGACTGGCAAAGAACCCCATAACCCCCCACCCCTCAAATTCACTGCAATAACTCCTCCTCAGCTTCTCGACCACCTCAGGGCTTCAGAGAGCAAGGCTCCAGACTAGAGGGTTAGTGAAGAGCCTTGTACACTGAGGCATGAGGATTTCCATTATAAAACTAAAGAACTGATTTTCTCTTTATTTCCCAGCTTGTGACATGGCACAGGAACAGTCTAGATTTTTCTACTCTGTAGCATTTTACCATGCCATATAAGACTTCATTGGTTCAGATGCACCCATATCCAAGCAGGAAAGCAGATGGTCTTGCTGGTGACAACACCAGAGCCAGGCAGCTGTACTCCACAAAGTGGGAGTGACAATTCACAGCCCTAGGATGAAGGCAGCTTTTCCTTCACAAGCATAAGATCCCCTCAAGATAAGCTTATGAAAAACAGGTTGGTGAACCAGCACTCTTGCAGGAAACAGGATTTTTGAATTTACTAAGTCCCACTAATAACCTGGTGCTGAACAGACAAGACAGGAGAGCTCCCAGCCTGACAAGGGCTTTGGAAATTGTCACCTCCAAAGGCACAAGCAGAACCAGTTCTCCACTCTGCAGTTCTGCAGTAAGACATGATCTCTTTCCACCCACTTTGTTACCAAGGTGAAAGATATCCAAGATACCCCAGAGGAAGAATTACTTCAGTTGCATAGGAACTATACAAAGACTACAATATTTAATACTAACCTGGGTAGGCATTTGAAAAGCTAAATTATATTAAAGAAAATCGTTGCAAGCCAAGAAAAACAAAGAAACAACCAACCCACCCACCAACAAAACAGTCTTAACCACACAAGCTGCAGGAACCCTGGTTCTGTATGATGCTCTGTAAGACCCAATAACCATACAGCAATTCATTGCAGAACACTTTCAAATGCATCCTTCAGCTCATGCTGCTGCAGCAGTAAAACAAACAGCCAGTCCAACACGGCTCAGTGCTGACTCCACACTTTAAAAATGCCTAAGATGTGTATTTCAGGGAGATCTG
The DNA here is from genome assembly GCA_035590275.1 of Ibycter americanus. Classification (NCBI taxonomy): domain Eukaryota; kingdom Metazoa; phylum Chordata; class Aves; order Falconiformes; family Falconidae; genus Ibycter; species Ibycter americanus. Next base: position 416,082 of record JAVJGI010000002.1, on the reverse strand, counting down.
TTGAGTTCTCAGGGGAATATGACAGGAAATGCTGAACTGTCACACCAGGTCATCGTGGTTGCCGGAAATACACTGGACTTTGGCTAAACAAATGCCATGAAGTCCAGCTTAGGGACAAGAGACCTCAAGCAGAAAAAGACATTTTACTTCTCAACAAAAATGTGCACACACACACACACCAGCCCCTGTAGCTTTAGTTCAGTTATTTGCTGCTGAGTCAAGGAACTACGTACAGATAAAGCTCTGACAAAGGTGATACCCTCATACTAGAAATACGCTATCATCTTCTAAGCTCAGAAAACTATTTCCAAGGTGAGACAGAAGGGGAAAAGCAGGTACAACACTTATAAAAAAGGGCAATTAAGTTGTTTAATACTCTGGCATATTTGCAATCTGCCAACTAACAGCAACAAAAAATCTTGTTTCTAAGTCTGGTTACACAGTGAACAGACAGACCAGCCACCCAACCAAGCAAAGCTATGATAAACGGTTCACAGCGGGGTTGGAAACTAATGGCCCAAAGCCTCTATACCACCACTGGAAGCTTAGCGGCAAGTTCTTCCTTAACTGTGCAACCTAAGAGCAAACCCTGTAGTGTAAAAAAGCAAAACAAAATCCAAAACCAGACACGCACAGAAATCCATGAGAAAGTTTAGGAGCCATCCAGCTGGCTCAACAAAATCAGCCAGAACTGTAAAGCCATATGTATCTGAAGAAGCCACCCTGAGCTTCACTTTCAGCCAACAGGCATTTAAAGGGCACACATCTGAGCCACAGAGCATTTACATTAGAAGATGAAGTACAAAAGGAGTACTGTTTTCTCTCGTGTCCAAATAAAACATGTGCTGATAAACTCAGAATCTGTTGGGTGGCATGATTTTCACCTAAACAGGACTATGATCACCCTTTAAGAACAGACCAGAGCTCACAAAACTTCACCTCTCACCTTTGCCAGTCCAGACAGAAGCTCCAGTGCAGCCAGAGAGATACTCATGTCCTGCCTCCACTGTGAGTTGAGTCTTTGAGTTACCAGGTGAATACTGCGTATCAGAAGTCCAGCAGCTGTATCTGTATTAAGAGCTAGGATATAACCCCAATACCACATACCACAGGGAGGGAAAATAACTAAGCATTAGTGACAATAAGCAAAGCACAGGCACAAGCCAAAGCAGCCACAATACACACAAAATAATACACAACCCAGAATCTAGAAATTAGGTTGGTCTCTTTTGCACAGGCTAACTCCCTTGTATACACCATCAGACATTATACAAATACATTCACACTAGCTTATCTCAATTTTCAGTTTTTTAGAAAGACACTTTGGATAATCCCAGCACTCTGCTTGCATTTCAGTAGCAGAACAGCTAGCCTCAGGTTTTGCTGTTGTCTGCTATTGTGCCTAAATTGCTGTGATGTCTTGTAGCCTCACAAAAATGTAGGGGTTGGTAATGTATATTAAACATTAGTAATTGTATATTTAGGCATCAGCAGCAAACTAATAGAGAGTATGTAACTGCAGGTATCTATACCAGAAGTTACTTATTCTGTCTATACCTAGTGTTTATCAAAAGTTGTACTAGTCAGATAAATATAGATAATGAAAGAATCAGTCCTGGAGAAAAAAAGATGCAATTATTCCTAGACCTTTAATTTCCCTGAACCCCTAGCTCAAAGTTAAAAATAGAAAATGTTTTCAGTATCAGTTCTCATTTCAAAATACTAGGAACACAAATACTATACATACTTGTTAAAACTGAAGTAGGCAAATTAACTTCAGTCAAGGCTATTGACTAGTTATAAAAAGACATGAGAACTGTGACAGCTAAGACATACCCTTCCCAAAACTTAGCTCGAGTGTTAAATACAATATAAGTACAATATTACACTAGTAGCAGATTCAAGTGTCTGCTAAGCAGTAAAAATAGACAATCTCATTTTCAATTGTCTTTGTTTGAAGCATCCAGTAGAAACACAGAAATTCTTTTCAGAAGCTTCATAGGAAACCTTACCTTGTGTGCATAGGAAATTGAAAAATGCAATAAAATTACTATATTACAAAAATATCTTTCAAGTTATGTAATGATTTAAAGACTCAGGAAGTCAAATAGTAAAAAAAAAATTTTTAACCTTACAAATGGATATTTTTACAAGCACTTGTCAATGAAAAACCATACAAGTTAGACAATTCAAATGGTGTGCTGAAAACTAGCATTTTAATAATTTCAAACAAACAAATCCTGCAGGGAAAGCACCAACATGTTTCTATGAATCCCCAGAATATACTAAAGTCTTTCCTGCTGATCTCCCTTCTCTTAGTTACAGGACTAGAGGAAAAAACCTCACAGTTTTGATTGGTGAGAACAGAGTTGTCAGCCTAGGTTATGATATAATAAAGGTGATTTCAGATTTACTTGGTCAACATCAGTTGAACAGACCAAAGCAGCAAATGAAATTCCAGGATCTCAACATTTGGCCAACTTAGCACTCACCGATTTAGAAGAACACAGATTTTATTACAAAGATTCAAAAATGCACAGCACAAGACATAGCAAACTGAAGTTAATTACTAAATTCTCGTTATAACAAATGACACATCACAAGCATTCTGCTTACTTGTTGTTTAAAAACAGAAGTCCCACAAATGCTCTTTAAATATAGTTTAAGAAAAGGTGCTGCAAAAGTCAGGTAAGCATTTGGACTGCTACCAAAATGAAGGAAGCAATTTACACTTGGTGTACATTTATCCCATTATTCATGAAAACTAAGTGTCTTGAAAACATACGCTAAAGCGGTTTGCAAACACCTTTTTTATAAACTTTTACATTCTTATTTTTAAAATGTTAACAGACTCCTTTAGTAGGATTAAACAACCACCACCTGAAGGGCACATATGAGCACAAACTGGCAATAAACAAAGGGGCTATCCACCCTGGGATCAAAACACCCATGCACATTAGTGTATTAGCCAGACCAAGGAACAGAAAAAAACCCCCAAAAACATCACCCTGGCATATAATGACAGAGTTTTTTCAAAAGAGCTATCCTTACCATAATCCCTCAGAAGGGCTTGTGCTGGTCTCTCACTATCTGGTGTTGTGGGCTCTGTACTGCCTCCACTTGCAGTGCTAATGCCGCTGTTAGTACGACTGTGGCTTTTGAAGAGGTTATTTTCACCACCATTCTGCAAATTGAAAGTCAGTTATGAGCAATGAGAAGATTTTTCTGAGTAGAGTTCCCTATGGCAGAGGATGCTCTCAGATAGAATGGAGAAAAAAAAAAAAAGATGATCAAACCTCAAGATACTACCCGAACATCTTACAACAGCAGATGAGTAATGCATTCTTTCTGAAGTGGTAACTTCAGAAACAAAAAATACTCACCGTTTCCATTTGACAGCCAATGGCTTCTAACAGTGCTGAATCTTGAACAATATTTAACATTGCACCTGAAGAATCAGATATAAGAAGGTAACTAAAGGCTGCAGTAGAATATTCACTGCTAAAATTTACAAAGAAGCACTGAAGGTCTAACATACAGGATTGCCATCCTGTTCTATAAAAACTCTTAAAAAGAGTTTTATAAAGCACAGGATTTGCTTCAGGCTTAGCAATTTTAGCCGTTTGAAGCAGATGAGAGCTGAGATACAGTGTGCTTTCAGCTATTTTAAAAATGCTTTAACACGGGTTTTTCAAATTCCTCAGTTCAGAAGGATTTTGGTTTCACAGAAGGGCTGGAATCATTCCTTGTCTCTCATCAGATTGTGCTCATTTAAAAACCCAGGTTACATTTAAGGATTCTGTGAACAAAGTAACAGTATTTGTTAGATAATAAAGAGTGCTAAAATGAGCTGTATAGTCCACAGTCACCTCAAAGGTTATACAGCCCTGGGCCTTGGCTAAGTTCTTGCCTGGCACAAAGTCTCCCTTCCTCAGTTTGGCCATTAGGAGCCACAAGACAGCTGGTGACTGGTAAACAAAAACATGTTTTCAAATCTTAATGAACTACCAGTACATACAGCAACTTGCTGGAAGATAAAGTGAATAATGTCAGGTCCATTCAGCAGCCCTTAAAACATCAGCACAAGGGACAACACTTGTTCTCATACTGATTAGCGAGCAGTGCAACAAACCTCCAAACCACTAACACAAGGAGTTTTATTTTTACAAAGACATTTGCTCACTGTCAAACATTTAGTGAGCAGCTCAAAACAAACTGATTTTGTTGAGAAGCTGGTGGCACATGTGAGAATCTCTTGCTGAACTGGAAATTCCTGAGTCCTCTTCAATGAAAGCCAGCAGGAAATAACTTCACATACCGAAACAGGCTTAGCAACAGGAATACAGGGGAGGTGAACTGGTATAGACTATCATGGAAATAGTAACAGTAAAAAAACACATTCAAGGCAGAGCATCTACCCAGCTGGATGCAAACACCAACTCACAGCAGAGAGGTACAGGAACGCATGGTTAGGATTTAACAGGGTGCCAAGCCCACAGTTTTGGAGGTGGTGCAACCCTCCATGCACCAACGCTCTGTGGGTCTTGCTTAGAGGATCACTTTTAAACTATAAATATCCTCATCCCTTCAACAATATTGGTTGCACATCATTCTTTCAAATTATTTTCCTCTAGTCTTCTGCTAGCAGTAGTAGTAGGGTTAGTGCTTCAATCACTGCAAGGAAACTTCCCAGCAGTCTTTGCAGACTGGATTTGTTTCCCTTCGCGTCATTGCTCATGCTATTTTCTTGCCACCCTCTATTACCCAAGTAGGCTCCCTGTCGCCCAAAACAAGGCAGACACCTACCACCGCAGTGCAAATCTGTTTCCTTCTTAAACATACAAAAGGAAAGTGGTATTGTAATTACTGAAGGACAAGAACACCATAACGTGGAAAAAGACACTTCTAAAGGAAGAAAAATAAGGGGCTGGCGGGGAGAATAAAAGGCAAGTATATTTTTACTTGTCTGAAAATGTATTAACTTGACAGACTGTGCACTATTCAAGTTTTTAGCTTTGACTAACTCTCCAAGTATTCAGAATAATGTTAATACACTCCTTGCCTCAAAAGAACAGTTTGTTGCCAAACTACGATGCATCTCCAGACTATTCCAAAACTTTCATATGAGGATTTACACAGTGCTAAATAAATGTCATCTGTATTTTGTCAGTGCTGGACCACCTGTCACCCAGTATTTCCATTTGTTTCTAGGCTTAATCATGCCAAAACCTAAAATGTTCCCTGTAAACCATTAAGTCAAGAATTCTTCCCAACATTAAATCAGTATCTTCTCCTATTTCTATTCCTAGTTATGACTGATTTTCCTGCTAGAACGTGCTTTACTTCCACCTCTATTTTTCAAGTACTATTCCACACCTGTAAAAAGAGACATTACTTGAACAAAAATACAAAGCTTTTCAAGATATTTTCATATTATGAGGGAGATTATACAGATGACAACCTGCCAGAATTTTCATCTTTTTTCTTGCAAAGCAACACATTACTCATAACCCATATTATTCCAGGACAGATTAAGACAGACACCTCTATAACACAGTTAGTAAATAAAAAAGTTGAAATAACCTAGTATCATTTGAGTGTTGTTGGGATCTGTTTCCGTTTGCAAAGCTCCTATTAGTATATTCACAAGCCTCAACTTCAAGGAAAGGAAGGTTACTGGCTTATCATACGTTGAGCTGTCATCATTGCTGAATTTCCCTTCCAGGACAACCTGAAGGAAAAATACATTTATTTCGTTATCAATTAGAGATCACGCCAGCATGGTGTTGGTTTCAAAAGTCAATATCCACAGCACACATTGCTACTGACAACTTGTAATATAGTCTTACTATTACAGACTTACTGTAAGAGTTTCAGTGCTAAACAGAACACCAAATACAATCCACAAGTCATTCAAATCCCACTCCAAAACAACCAGGAAAACCAAAACGGAATTGTAAAACAAAATGGTAAGATTACTACCTCAGACTTTATGGTTCCAAAATGATGAGGCAAAGGCAACAGAGACAGCAAGATATTAATCGAAGCTCTTCTTAGCTCTGTGGGGTTTACATAGATTTTAAACTTTGAGAGTTCTCTGCAAATTAAAGCATCATACAGTTAATCAACTTTTCACAGGAATTTGGAGACAAATTAAGTTACAATTAAATATACAACCACCTAGTGCTCTTAAATAATTTGCAGCACACAATGCAGCTATTTCTTTCCAGACTCAGAATTCTTTTTTTTTTTTTTCTTTCTTTTAAACAGCAGCAATAACACAATGAATTCATGCCAGAACCATCACTTTCTAAGGATTCTGTATCCCATATATATAAAAGCAATGGGCTGATGAAATTGTTATTCATATATTGCATCTTCAAAGACAGAAATTTTGGTCATGAGCCTCTACTGGTTTATTACAACTCAAACCATCAAACCCACCCAGGATTATCAGAGATCTGCAGAATACACTCATGTGCATATTGCATAAAACACCAGCTGCTTAGTGAACAGATCAACTTTTTTCAGTACCCACCAGCAAATTCTTCTACCCAAAAGAAGCAGTGCCTCAGATTTAAGCCCAGAAGTTAAGTAGTATGCATAACTTCAAAATGAAATGCAGTACCACGACATAAAACATATGTTGAAGAAGGCATGCACAGAGTAGCATCAAGCACGTTACTTAGCAAAACGTCCAGAAATCTATAAGGCTCTGACAAGTGAGGTTACATCTTCTCATTTAAGAGTCTACTCCAATTTCACCAGCCTAAATTATCAATTTCTCTATTTAATGATATGTAAGATCACTTTCTTAATGAATTCACTGCAGCAACAGCCACTAACTAATATCTTGTGAAATTGTACTTAAAAATCAGTAGGCTTTCAATATATTTGAGCTAAACCACTCATTTTCCCTATTCTTACAGATACTGCTTTCTGTCAATGAATATGTAGATAACACAACACACATTTACTTTAAAATAAACACTATTTTTGCTTTAAAGAAAATTGCATTAAATAAAACTGAAAGTTAGAGCTTATGAAGTGCCACTATTATTACTGTCAAATACATACACACTATGGGGCCCACATGACAGAATTCCTTCAGTGAAAACTACTCAGGAATGACAGAAACCAAAGATGACAAACACCTCCCCACATTTCTGATTATGTTTATATGGAAATAGCAATTTACCTGTCAGGTAAAATAGTTTCAAGAGCTGAAATGAAATAAGGAACCACGACACCAATCCCTTTCAGGTCACAGCAGAACAAAGGAGGGGAGTTTAGAATAACACTGGCAAGAACAGGGTGGCAAACGAAATCTGCTATCTGCAAACCCTGAATTAAAAGCATGTAAAATCTGACAAAGAAAGATAAGATGAAATTATTTGCACATAAAAAGCATCAGCATCCCACATGAATAAGAATCTGCAGCCACTGTTTGATCTTTTCTATATAAAACAGACTAAGTTTCAAAATCAATGCAAGGAATTGTTTATATGAGCATCACCTCCAAGTTACTTTAGCACAGGCAAATGCACCTAGCCAGCTTAACAAAAAACCTCCCACAAATCACATGTATTTCATGTAGAAAGCCAGTGCAGCACAGTTTTATTGAAACCACTGACTTGTTGCAACACATGGACTGGAAGCTGTGCAAATACAGCCCAGACAGTTAGTAACAGCGCTTGGATTGCATGCTCTCCCACTACTCCCTTCCCCATGTAAGGCTGGGAGTAAGACCTTGATTTTAATTCCTCAACAGAAGAAAAGTACTGCAAAGTCTTTCAGGGGGGACAGGATGGACAGGACATGCTGGTCAGCAACATGACCATCATAACAAGTTCAAATGAAAAAGCTGGGAGGCAGGAACCTAGTTGGCCATCATCCTAAAGCACTTAAGTTTCTTTTGCAGTTTCTCGTTGGAGAACACTTATGTCATGTGTGAGGGACTTCCCTTCAACTGGAACTTGAAGAAAACCCAACAAAAACCAACACCATGAGAAGATGAAAGGAAATCACTATTCTGTCTAGCCAGGGATCCCCACCTACAGCATCTGAAGGCTAACCAGGTTCTTTTGAATTGGCAACATGGGATTCAGACAGTAACTGAATGCCATTTGCCCTGAATTAATTTGCACCACAAAGTTATAGCAATAAAGCAACCGGAAGATAGGTTAGTACCGGGATAGGTAAGCTGGTAATATTTCCTCCCCAGTCTTCTTGCTACAAAATATCCTACACAGTGTCCCGCACGCCTCTGCCCTTCCTGCTTCATAGTTGTCTGGGAATTCACTCGCATCAAACATGGGGTTGGAAGCCATTGTGTCTGTGGACATTTGTGATCCTTTCCGGCGAAACTCCACGCTAGCTTGAGTTGCTATAGCTGGGAAGAGAAAAAAGAGCATTTCACTGTGCGTGTTAACATATGTAATAGGCTCATGGGATCCTGGACACAAAGATCACGTCAAATTTAGTAGTTATCATGAAGCTGTTAGTTGACTATATTTGAGTCAGTGTCTCTGTTTAGAAAGTATTTGTGGGTGTAACTTTTTCTTTATACAGATGACAATGACTGACCTTCATATTCTACAGCCTGTCTCAACTTTCTGCTGAGAAGAGTACGCTTATATCCATTAGCTTCCTACCCTCTCTGGACGACAAGGATCTTCTCTCACCTAGTTCTCATCTCCAGAAAAACAAAGTACCAACTCGCCTTACCACCTTAAATACCAATAAACATTTAGACAGTGTCATTACTGTGACCTCCAAGCAAGCACTTAATTTTCAGCTAATTTCTCATGCTGTGCTGAACACCAACCTGTTTTGATACAATTCTGTTGTATAAACATACTCATTAAAAAAAAATATTCTAAGAAACGCATATCAGAAAGAGAAGTTTGCTGAAACCTGCTCTCCTGATTCATCCCTCTCTCCTCACATGACCGCTGCAATTGCCAAATCAATCTGAAGTTAGACAGCCTCCAGACCACAGCTACCAGAGAGGCTGGCCCTCTCCTACTCCCTGTCCCACAATACACTCCACAGAAGTCTCTCGGGAGCCCACTGTTACCTATATGGGACGTGGCTCTGTCAAGCTTTGTGCCAGTTAACTTCATGTCTTTCTAGAGAGATTTCTGGTCCCCCTTTCACACTATCAGTATCACATGCATACGATGCAGGAGGCTACTCGCTTTGCTGGCTTCATCCTTTCTTCCAGGAGGGCAACCAAAAAAAAAAATAAAACATTGCTCTCAATGTGATTTTTTTTCCCCTCTTCGTTTTTCTTTTTCCTTGGACAACTTCACTCTTGGATTACTAACAGCAGAAAGAGTACTCTCCTCCTTATTTTTTAGCTAAGACTATACTGATTTTCAAAACTTTTATAAGCTACAAAACACAACAGATAATGTGTGCTTCTAACAGAATCACGCCAGTGTAGTTCTACCAGTACCAGAGAACCTCCTCTATCTCAAGCCTGGGACACTGGGGAACATCAGGTTCACAGTCAGTCTTGCAAACAGAGGCCCATTAACACTTTGACAGTTGGAATACTTGTTAGTTTACAGATACGGGGTTTGTTTGTTTGTTTTATTTTTTAACGGAAACATTCTAATGTTAAGTGCCTACTCTTAATTTTTTGCCTTTAAATTCATCGTTTAACCTACTATTACCTTGCAAATTTTCATGACGTAAGTAACAAATAAGCACAAATCTTTATGCATCTTCCCATGAGCCATTTTTCGTCCTAAATAAGCTATCCAGCAATATATTGTAGTTGGAAAAAAACACTACATGCACAATGCATACAAATCAAACACTAGGTCTGTAAAATAAGCTTTAAGTAAAAAAAAAAAAACATGGTTAGTGCAAAGTCCTGAAACTCATGACATGATCACAGACTAAAGTACAGAAAAGATGGGACTGATTCAGGCAGATTAATTTGCTTTTGCCAACAATCCTCCCCATTCAAAAACACACACAAAAAAATTACTTGTCTTTTTCAAGTAAAAGTGCAAAAGCTACAAGAGACAATGAGAATGAATTTACAAATAAAATATGGGATTATGGAAAAAGAAAAGCATGACCGCAATTAAGGAAAAGCTACTGGTTCCTACTTACAAGATTTATAAGAAAGAAGAATTTGGATAAAAGATGCTGCAAGATAATAGAAATAAAATGGAAACAAATCAAAGGACAGCAGTAGTTATAAGATACTTTTAAGATGGTGAAATTGTAATATAAGTTAAGAAGCTTTTAGCTTTTTTAAAAAATAGATTAAAAGCTTTATGATACAGCAAGCTCGTTAAACACATAGGAAATTGGCATTCAGGTCCAAAATTATGGCTTTGAAAGTACCATGCAAAACAATGAACAAAAAGTTACAAAATACTAGTAAGATTTAGAGCTGTTCATATCAATGTACATCAGTTCTTTAAAAGGATGTATTAACCCTTCCCAGCTAAAGTACATTTCCCTATGTTGCACTGTATATGGAGTATACACTAGGTTATCCTAAGGCTTCCTTGACTTGGGGTATGTCTTGTAGGAGGAAGGTTACTTACCTGCAGAGTCTCCTCACAGCAATACTCTTGCTTCCAAACCATGAATTCCTGACGGTATTACAGCTCCATCTTCCCTAAGGCAAGTTACTAACCACCAGGATACCCAAGCATACCTCCCCAACCACCAGCTCAATCAATAATCTTCTGAAGCAGAAGGCAGAACACTACCAGAAATATCATCATCTCAAAAACAATCTCCAGAGAAAGAAGAGAGGAAAGGCTCCAGCAGCCAGGTACCAGGAGAGAATGCTACCACCTCGTAACAGCTGCTTCTTTGAATGTGCAGGGTCAGATCAAGACCTGTGACTAAGTCCCTCAGCAACACTCAACATGGCCCTAATCAAGGCTTCTCATAGTTTGCTCCTAGACCTGCAGAAACACTCTTTGGGACATTAATATTAGTGACAGTAGGGCCAGAAGAGATGAGGTTAAAACCATAACCCAAGACTCCCCCATTGTCAACAGCACCTGGGTGACACCAGCAACCCACCTAGGTAAGACTCCTTCAGCTGCTATAAAACACACAGCTGGCAGGCTTGTGACTGTCTTCTTTTGGTACAAGGATTAACAATGAGCCCCTCACATTGGAAGACTCAGTTGCTGAAATTCTGGCATGAGGTATTAGTGAGTTTCTTCCAATTCTCACAAGGACAGCAACTAGCAACAGCATGCACTGTATGGCCAAGCTCATCTAACTGAAGCACAACCTGACAATGAAATTACAGTTGGCACATTTACACACATCCCAGAGCTGTCATATTCAGGGTTACCTTCACAAAGGCTTCATAGTGAATTTCTTATGAAGGAGTTTTCTGCAGTACCAATCATAGGGAGCAATTTATGCCACACTAACAGCTAAATAAATACCATGCAGCCATCTAATTCTAAAGACTACACCAGCGGGATCCAGCTCCTTTCAAACCAACTATGCATTTTCAAACACATTTTTTCCTCTCTCACCATAACACAGAGTAATGTTCATTAGCTTTGTGGCTTTCTAGCAGGCAGCTTCACCAACAAGGTCTCAGTGCAGAAACTAAAACCTGATACAGGACACTTGAGGCACAGAAGTATTACACCAATGATGACAAGATTGCTGTTTTGCTTCAGAATCCAAATGTGACCACAAGACTATCTTGAAGGACAGAGCTCAAAGAGCAAACAGGAAGACTGCCTTCCAGGTGACAAACTCTACCAGTACTCAAGTCAGTACAACAGATGACCTCCAGCAAATCTTGTGGGAGAGAACAATTCTCTCCCTTCCCAAAGAGACAGACAAAACCACACCAACCACAAATGTGAAATACCAACAATTACCCAGAATCATGCAAGGGTTGGTACAAAAGGTTTACCAATGAAGGTGACAGAAGATTGAACAACAGTGGGGCAGCAGTTACACTGACAGAGTCAGAGAAAAGCTGAGGCTGGAGGGGACCTCTGATGATTATACAGTCAGCCCCCAGGCAAAGCAGGGCCAAGCAGAGCAAGTTTGGTTACACTTCCACCCATCCAGATATTTTTCATCTCAGAACCTACAAGAAATTGCATATTTGTTCCACCAGTCATTTTTCTTGACCTCCTTTTTGGAGGTTAAATAGTTAAAGTAGTAAGATGTGTAAGGCTCCAGGACAAGGAGAAAAGCAAGGGTAGACAGGTACTCGCTCACATTGGCATGAATCAACTGCTTTTTATGTCCTAAAGCTTATCAAAAAGACTTGTGTTGCAAGATGGGAAAAGGACAACGTGCTAGTCATGTGAATCAGCAGGGTTCATTTTAAAGAACTGAACTACTTTCTGAACTAGAACTTGGGAATGCAGCTCATCCACAGGGTTTTGTTCGGCACTCACATTTAGCTCATGAATACCTCTTTAGAAATCATGTCATATGGGTTCTCATTGAGAACGCACCGCATGACAGAACAGGAATAAGAAACACACATTAGAAAACACAGTGTTCCAGAAAGGTGTCCCAGGGCAGGGGATCTCTCTGCAGGACCAAGGAGCAATGTGTCAAGGTATTTCACCTCTTCCTTTTTCAAAGTGGTCCTCAGTCCTCCAGCCAGCAACAAAACAGAGAAATCCTAACGGACAGCTACGACTGAAGAAGTTCTTAACTGCATGGCATTGAAACAAACTGAACATTAGAAAGGTTTAAAGCTGTTGAGATCTTATACAGCTGCAGTCCCAGATCTAAAAGAAAAACAGAGCGTGGGCCAGTGGGAGACAACACTACATAGCAAAGCTGATTTTAAGTGCATAAACTTCCCAATCATAAAATATTTAAAGCATCCACAAAAATAATTACGCTTCCTGAGACTAATGCAAAGATTACCAACAGCAGTGTCAAACATGGTAAGCACAATCAAGCAAGCGGCAAAAGCATTACTGTACTAGACCACAGAGAACAGCAGATGGACCATGACACAGATATAGCCAACCTGCAGCCAAAAAGCAGCAGATTTCTTTTTGTCCTCTTTCCTAATGGCAGGGATTGTGGCAGCTCATTGTCCCCTCTCTCTGCTGCCCTCTTCTTCAAGCCATATCTATATTGGGTAGCATGGGCAGACACAGGCAGATGGGCACAACATGCAGATCTGATTATCATGATGGGCCCCACTTGTGTGATGGAGGAGAACCACAGTACACAACCCTCCTGGCCCTCCTCATCAGACCAGCACAGCACCACCTGCCTTACACTGTTCAAGGAGGAAAAGACTTCACCTGGAGGCATCAGGCTTCACAGATCAGACTCCCCAAACAGAAGCTTTTCAGTTTGGACTTAAACCTGATTTAAAAGACACTGATGCTTCAAGTCAACAGAAACTGCAGGAATCTAGCCCTTTACAAGTCTTGCTACATTTTCCCACCTAAGGCAAAGGCTAGGCAAAAGGGTTTATACAAAAGGATTAATCAGGCAATTGGACTTTGGCACCTCTCTACAGTTTCAGCACTATGGGTCCATCTTCAGTTTGCTCTCCTTCTGATAGCCTGCCACAGCATTGCTGTGACCAGTACCCTACACAGCAGTAACAACACTCACGGCATCCTGGAAGGACAGCAAACACTTTACTAAATTCTGTAAGTTAATTCCATCTTCCAAATTGCTAGAAAAGCAGGACATAACACAGCCAGTTTTCTGGGTCTCCACTAACAGTTCTCTTGGACCCACTGCTACTAACAAACAGCAGAATGTGTGACATGCAAAGACTGCTCTCACTATGGACAGCTCTGAAGGGCATGGAGGAGGAACAGAATCCAGTGATTTCCAAATAGTTGTTTCTAGTCTTCAGGGAGCTAGTTAAGACCCTTTGTAAGGCTAGCAACATGACAATTTTCTGACTGCTGTGAGGAGAGCTAAGACACTGCACATATGAACAGAAGGCCCTGGAACCCCTTTCAAAGTCATCATTTTGATTTTGGATGACTGTGTAGTTCTGCTAGAATCATAACACCTCTGTTTACAGCTGACCTGTTGCATAAGCAGCACCTCAGCTGACATCCTTTTCAGGCTAAGCACCTCATTAAAATTGCTCAAGATACAAGTGTGTTAAAATTAAAATGATCCAATCAATCTGAAAAGCATTAAATACAGAAATACATTAGCTGCGTATGGAACTGAACACACCCTCAAATTATGCCTTACTCCTTCCTAAGCTCAGCTATTTTCCTAGTAATGCGACATGGGCCTTTTACAGAGGGACTTGAACCTCCTACCACAGAAATCCATGACTGAACTCTTTCAAAAACCATGTGCTGAATACCCAAAAATACCTCTAACAGATTCCAAATCCTAAACCCACTGCCTCCACCCAGGGATTTGTGACAAAACAAACAAGGAAGATCAGTTTTAACTGCTGCTGTCAAGTCTCACTATAAACCCAACTTGCTACAACAAACCTCTTCCTCCTATTTTTCTTACTTTGGCCAGCGAGCTCTTGATAGGTAGGTCTCTTGAAAGAATTCAGCAGACATTCAAAATATTACATGAAGAATAGGAAAAATGCAAAGGAAAGTTTATTATTTTCTGAATATTATCTCCAAAAGGAAGAAGAGTGCTTAAAAGCCTCCTCTCTGAGCAGAGCGCACTAATTCTGCCCTCATGTCTCAAAACATCTAACCTCTAAATTTGAGCAAAGCATAGGAGACTAAATCTAGCAGCTAAGGACTGGAGACAGCCAAGGTATCGGGCCATATATGGGAACATGTAGCAACTGTCACTGAAAGGCAGCAACTTCGCTCGCTATTTTAAGGACATCTGTTTTCATAACACGCTCCAAAAACAAGCAGAAGTACCACTTTGTGCAGTATCTGAAGTGATGTTTGACAATTTTTCAAACACTGAAGAGTCATTATAAAAAGTTGATATTACTCAGAGATACTCAAGCACACTTCAAATTAGGAAGTGGACCCTTATCACATTATTTCCTTCACTTAATAAAATTTTCCCCACTAGCATAATTGGAACTGCCATGCTTGTTACAGCAAGGGAGTGTTTAATAATAAAAAGTGATTTTTTTAAATTTTAAAGCCCCCAAACACCTGCTTGGCTAGTAACAGGTGCTGTCTCAGCTGGGAGGGGTTAACCACAATACAGCACTTCAGATTTATTTTTTTTGGTTGGTTGGTTTTTGATTATGCATATGTTAATCTTGCAGGTAGGAAATGTTATAAAACAAGGAACTAGTGTACATATATTTTTCAGTAATATTTACCAGTCATGCTGCTGTCTCTGTTTATTCCATTATGAAGTTTACAGTGAACAAATGCTGCATCAAATAACCACGATCCAAAGAGGTTCAAGATGCTGTTAACCTTTGGCCTGCGAGGAGCCGGTAGTGGCCGTGGCTCGGAACTTGTCTGGTTTGGGCTAGAGAGTGGAGAAGTAGAGGAGGGTTGGTGCTGCACTTTTGAAGCATGTGCAGTAGTTACCTATTTGAACAGAAGAAGGTATCAGCTCCCAGATACAAGGAAATTACTTCCTCTAATCGAGGAAGCTACCAAAAGGGTCAGCTACTTAAACACAGGATATGAAATCTTACAGTGCTGGTTTTCATCGTTGCTTTATTCACAGTCACTGCCCGATGCCTTCGGTTGTGGGGTGGAGTGGTGTTAACAGCAGTATTCTGGGGCATGCTCAGCCTATTTACTGGCGTGGGTGGTGCACTATCTGACCGGGGTCGTGCAATGCCTGCAGATCAAGAAATAAAGCAAGCTTTCAGCAAGAATTCCATAGGCTTATACACAGCAGCCCAGTTAGTAAATATCTGGGCCTTCTGTAAATAAGAATGCCTTTCCCCCCAGACCCCAAAACAGCAGCAGTAACAAAAACATCTTTCCCCTTTTACTATTAACAGAAATAAATGCACAAGCAAAAGAAAACCCCGTTTACATTAGATAAGCAAATGATTAAAAAACACCAAAGAACCCCACACCTTAAGAATATGGGAAACAGCGCATGGGAGGACCAAGTCAAGAAGCAGGCAGAGGGAAAGGGGCAAGGTTCACTTGCCAAAACCAAGTTAACAGCTCATTCCTGCCAAAATTCAGATGCCTCTCACCTTTGCCTTTCTTTCCCACCCATACCTCCTACACCCCATTCTGAGACATCCCCAAGATGTCTGACCCTTCAAAGCCAATTTAGCTCACTAAATTAAGATGAAACCCATCCATCACACAGTTTTCTGCTCGTCTGGTGAGCTGAATCTGCTTGCTAAACAGTCAAATACTAAGTCAGGACAAGAGACGGGGTAAGAAAGCAGAACAAGCTATAATTTTTCTGGCAGCAGCAGGACATTAGATCAGCCTTTACCCAGCTCCAGGGAAATACTTGTGGTGTATAAATCTACTGTTCCCAATCAGAATCAGAAGCAACTAGCCCTCTGCAAAATTTGAAGTGACAAACACCATCTCTTCCCATTTTAATGAACGCCACCACTCTCACATCTAATTTGAAAAATTAAGGGTGGAATTGCAATGTGCTTGAAGATTTGGACACAGATTTTTTTGACCATGTTAATTAAAGCACACAAGTACTTTTCGTAACACATTATGGAACAACTATTAGTGTTACACTTCATGCAGAGAGCAGAGTGTCAACTATGAAATTTATTGTTTTGGTACACTTTTTTGGAAAAAAGGATGCAGCATTTTGCCAAACACACACACGTAGGAATGTCAGGCAGTGCGAGATGAACACCATGTGCTTCAGCACTTGGGGTAGAAGGCAATGAGATCTCCCATTAGTCATAGCTGAAGGGGTCCATACTGCAGCTCTGAAGTCCGCCTGAGCACACTCACATCCACAGCTACAGCTTGAATTTAATTTCACCAAGAGCTCTCCTGTGCCCAAGTGCATCATAGTCTGCAGTCTTTGCCTTTGAACTCTAAGTGAGCTACCACCACTGCAGGTGTTTCATCTTGCTGCATGAGATCTTCAGAGGTCTGAAGTCTCTGATTCAACATCCTATCAGAAGTTCATGTAGACAGCAAAGCTCCTGGCATGCTTACAGGAGAGTCTGGGCTGCCAGGGGACCACAGAAGCACTCCACAGCCAGCCAGTGTGGAAGACCCCAATCCCCAATACAGTCACACACCCCTGCCACTGCATCCAGGCAAGGAGTTGTGTATGTGATCACTGTCGGGAATGGAGTTTCAGGCACCCAGATGCAGAACACAAGAAGGGCTACCACAACATTAGTGAGTTAAAAGTCTCAGATAAGAAGCCCAGACTATTTTCAAGGTCCAAAGGAATTCACTACAACAGCCATCTCAGCAGAGGTGCATGCACTGTGCAAAGCTAACGGCAGCTTTTTCCTCTGCTTCCACTGCAAGATGCCCCCTTCATGAGTCTTACACTACAAACTTTTTTCTTCACTGCAAATTAGTTACCAACCACATTTTCACAAAACCTGTGGATATAGTATGTTTTCCCTCAATACATACTAAATCTAACATTTTAAAAAAAAAAATAATTCAGCTTTCACAGCCAGTAAAAGACACTTCACAGGAACACCTTCCACCAATGCTCAGTTGGAACTTTTTTCTTTTTTGTTTAAATTATTGTTTCAGTGCAGAATGCCAAATCCTATTATCATAGGTAAGAAGATAGTATGACGGAGTAACACGAGGAGATTGTTTTCATAAGATTAGGCCACATATTGCCTATATAGAATCCTCCTTTAACAAATCATGATATAATTTGACAGACTACAGAATATTTTAAATCTCACATCTGGTATTAGTAAAATCGATCATTAAAATTTCTTCAAATTGGTGGCAAGACATCTGGAAGAACACAGTGGACACAAGAGGTTTCAAGGTTCAATACCACAGCTTAAGAAAAATTATCGTTTGCTCTTTTACATCACTTTTTAAACAAAGCTACTTCTACAAAAGTGAAATCTATAGTGACAAAAACTTGTTTGCAATGGGGAATATAGTACTGAAAAATATTGTGAGGAGAAGGTTTATAAGAAACACAGAATGTATTTCTGGTAAAAAGGATCAGGATCTTGTAATTCAGTGAGACAGGAGAATCTTAAGGTGCTTTGCTTAAAAGGACAAAACCATTCAGGTTTTTAAAAAGACAAACAGCATGTAAAAGCTGACAGTAATTCCACAGCCAATTTTTTTTCTGAACAGTTTACGTATCTGCTCAAGTCTTTTGCAGTCTCACATCAGCTCACACTTCTGACAGATGACAACATTTGTTTGCATACATTTAAGCAAAAAAGCAGGATACGGGCAACTACAGAGTTTACAATAGCATGTTTTCTCTGAAGAATTTTTAATAAGCCTGAAGCATACCAACAATAATACTTCAGATTTCAGGTGCTATATAGTGTTACTTATAACTCACCAGCCAGTGCTTACATCTACTTTACCTTTCAGTCAAATCTGAGCTACTCAGTTACCAGTACACAGAGAAACAGAGCTTTTCTTCTCAGCAGTACTCATCACCTACTAACTGTAAACCAGGTGAAACTGGCACTTGTAATATAAAGATCTAAAGATAACAGTCAAAATTCAGTACCTTCTGAAAACAGGCACTACACAGGTGTTGCCACAGAGTTTATAAATACAGTGGTCAGCCCTCACAACACACTAGAAGTGTAACACTTGTGTTGTTGATTACACACAAAAAAAGAAAGAAGCCTTGTCTGGGGAAGGAATAGCTGGTTTTATTTTGGACTTCAGATTTATCAGTTTGTTTTGCATTTGAAACTAAGGTCATCAACTTTGTGCATTCAAATATCACTGTTGTGTACGCAGATGGTTATTTGAAAGTGACCTGAGGTCCCTTCCCTATTAGTTCCAGGATACACCTGCAAATGATAAATTGTTATGGCTGTATCTATGGAGAAGACAGATTTAAAGAGAATAAATTAAGTTATATTCCTAGCTATCCACAGGTAAGACAAAAGCATTACCTAGGAATGCATCCACTAAACAGCTGATCCCACGCATGGCACGAAAGAATATTTGAGGCAGATGTTTAAGGCAGGGGTACTGATTCAGTTCTTGAGTCATCCCACTCACATTCAGAAACTGCTCCTGAAATTTGGGGGTAGAGCTAATAATGGCTGGGTTACTCAAATCCACAGGATTACTGCAAACAAAAAGAGCAAAATATATTTTAGACAGTTTAAGAATGGCTGTTAGGAATCTAAAAATACTTAGAATCAACAGTTTAAGGCATTTAAATAACACAAAACAGCATCCAGTATCAATGCATTTTTAGCTATTACTCCATCACGGGAAGTCAGTTTTCACCTCCTGGGTTGGCAGTACTTAATTGTCTTCACTTCAAATGTTACCCAGATATACTGAATAATTTTATTAAGACCCAAGGAACCAGAGCATATACTTGATAGAATAATCCCACAGTTGCAGTAATATTAATTACTTTTGATGTCTTTTGAACTCAGTTTAAGAGGTCCTTACACTGCCAAAATTATTTTCAAAAGGTAAGCAATGAATTAATTATTGCCAGTAAACAGTGACAAGAAAGGGAGTGGGTTATAAAAGTTTGAACAATTTTTCCTAACCGATACAAATCCTGTAACAGCAATTCCAGATTTGAAGACTAGAGTACTTGTGATGTTACCAACACAAATGAAGACAAACAGATAGTTTTTGTAGTTATTTAGAAGTAGATTTTGAACAGTCTAACTTTTATCTAGCTTTAATTAGTAAATAATGTTTAAGATGAAAAGTTTAGTATTATGGCCATTCAGAAGATTAATGCAATGCCATTCCCAAGAATCTTTAAAAACAAGCATGCCACTTAGTTCAGTCGCGTATTTTAGGAAAAATAACATGGATGTTTAAAATTAACTGTATAGCTTTCTTCATAAAAACAAAGATACACCCATTTTAAAAATAATCTTCTGTAGGTTAAATTTAACACCCTGGAGAATAAATGGAAGCAGTATACATCTCTTGGAGCTATTGTTCTGCTTTTCCTGCTTGCTACCTCAGAGAAACAAAATTGTATTGAAGTCTTGTTTTTCAGATCCTCCAAAATGCCAAATAGCTAAAAACTTTTTAATTAAATGAACCAGTTTACATTCTGAAAGAGTCAAAGAGTTTAAAGTTGAACTCACAACCTTGCCCTGAACTGTAGCAGGGCGCTGGTACAACAACTTTCTTGTACTTCATTCAGCAATCTCCAGAGAAATTTTTCATTTGCCATGCAAATTTATAGAAATGATGCAAGAATACGAACAATGGATGGCTGTAATTACAATACCTCAGCATATGTAAAAAGCGAAACCAAGTTTGTGCAACGCACTCATTATCCATTTCAGGAGGAATGAGACCAGCATCTTCATCAGGAATTTTAAACGGAGGAAACGAAGGTCCGTATGTAAAACGCAGCAATCTAGAAAGCAAGCCAGACAGATCTGTCATTCAGTTAACACTCCTCAAAAATTTAACAGTGCATTTGAGCCTCAAAGGTATCACCAGTCCACAGGTGAGCCCACAAGCAACAATGCAACATTCCAACTTTTCCTAGAGATCCCCATTTTACACAGTCATTTAGACATCTTAAAGCTTTGAAGGGTACACGCCTTGGAGCCTGCCCAAAGGTCCAACCAAATCAAAAAACTGTTAAGCAATACCCTGTAGCAGCTCTCCCATCTGTCTACCCAGGCTTATTACCAATTAACAGAGGCACATACATAACTGACAAGATGCTGCGTAAGAAGGAGGGGCGATAATAATGGAATTTAAGCCCTTATCCTCAAAGTTTTTTAGCTAAAGTGTCCAATGACACCAGCAAGTCACATTAGGTTACAGGTCTAAATTCCAAGTTACTGGTGACTTAAAATTTACACCAGCACACTGAGCAATACTCGATGCCATCCTACAAGTAGCATGGGATTTGCAATCTACAGAGTAGCCAGCTCTTCAAAAAAGATGCACAATGTTTTGCAGAAGCTGGGAGTTGCAGAACACTGAAGAGAGAGCCTGCAGAGGGCTTCACAGCAATGCAATGTCATGAGGATAATGGCTTAGATAAATGGAGATCTTTCTCTAGAAGCGCTATAACCACCTGACCAGTCACCAGTAAGCTGCATTGAGCCACTGTTGTCTGATTTGATCCCTGCTTCATCCCCAGCTTTGCAAATTTAAGAGGTCAATTTCCCTGATCAATATAACTTTGGTGTTCCCTAAAAGGATGGAAGAGATCCAAGCTGCACTTTCTCAAAGGATGGAAGAGATCCAAGCTGCACTTTCTCGATACCCTAGAATTCCTAGAAATCAGTTTTTTTCCTAAGGCGAACTGACTTTTAGCACCACCTCTTGCTTCACACCCTTATTTCAAAGCTTAAGTTGCTTGTAATGGACAAGAAATGTCGCACTAGTCATTGCTCACTTATAAAGCCATATAGTTTTACGGAAATAAGGGCATTACAACAAGGAGAAAGGGGAAGAGAGCAAAAGTCTAACTTTCGATTTAAGAGTCAGCTGTAAATAGGCTGAATTACCATCTTCCACTTCCCCCAGCACTGGGCACTACAGTAACTTGCAGCCAACTAACACAAAATACACTCAAAGTGTGTTTAGAATCACAGTCTATCATAGTAACTAGCTTGGACAGAAAAGTAAATGAACTTTAGGACATGAGGCCTTCTTCAGGGCCAAACCAGAAATACACACACCTGTACCAGGCAGTAACCACTTTCCAGTATGCCATACTGATGCCCCAGCACCCATTTACATTAAGTGCCCCAGAGGGATCACCCCATAGAAGACTTTTGCTGAGGAATTACCTAGCTCTGATAAACTCAAAAGAGTCTGGGCAAACCCCATGCAAGGTCATGCTCCCCATCTCTGTTCTGCAGTAGACCACGCTACTTCAATTGTCCCCTTATGAGATGCAAGAAACCAGTTTTTCAATGAACATGGCTGAATGCTATCTGAAATTTGGGACTTTTTCAAGAATGACTGAAATCAGAAATAAATTGTAATCCACACATTCAAGGCAGTTAAAATAGACTTCAAGCACCCTAAATGGCTAAAAGTAATATCTATGGGTATGGCAACACAAGCAAGACCCTAGTTTCATCCTGCTATGAAGTCATATCCACACAGATTAACACTGCATATGTATACAGATTTCCAAATATAATTTTCCATAGTTTTGAGATGGTTACTCTCAGCTTATTGCTAATAACCCAATACAGAAAACTGTTTACAAAACAACACTTTTAACTGTTTGAAGCTGGAGCTCCACTGAAGCATTAAAAGTGCAATTTAAAATACCACTGAACTTAGAGGAGTTCAGCTTTCTATGCATTAGGCATAAACCAACATTACTGAACAGCAGACTAAAATGTTACAGAAAACCTGCAGATTACTATGCATCCACAGAACTAAGACTGTTAGTCAACAGTAGAATAAAGTGTGGGCATCATGCGTGGAGCAGAACACCAACGCACGTTTTGAGACAGAACTGTTCTTTTCAGATCAGTGAATCATAAAATATTTTCTGTTATGCAACACTACATCTAATGAGCTAAAAATAGCTAAAGAAATAGCGTGGGAAATCCACAGAACTTGTATTGCAGCTTTATTTCCCACAGGTTTAACAAGTAGCTGCATAACCTGGAAAAATCCATCCACACTTGGAACTACTGCAGGGTGATGTCAGGTAATTTAAAAGCAAAAGTTTTCGGGTTTAATATAAACCCTAGCAGAAAAGCATACTGTTGAATTTTTCCACAGTGCAGCAATTTTAATACATCTTTGAACTTCCACAGAAATGGCTATTGATGTCTCTGGAGAGCTGGGAGGAAGAGACCCAGACCCCTGCTTCTCACCAATTTAGTTCTTTCCTCCAAGAGGCTGAGATGTGTTCTGCAAAGACTGTATACCACGAAGACCACAGTATTGAGAGTACTGAGACTCCCCTCACTGTTCAGGGCCTTCTACTACAGCCTAACCTCTCCTGCAGCCCACAGATCCTCACTGTTCCCATGTCTAGCAATGCTTGGTACAGCTCTCCTCCAACACTCTTTGGAGGAGAGTGCCACTGCTCAGAGTAGAGCCTGCAGCCTGCCTCTGGCGCACTGCATCCCCACTGCCAGGGCACAAGTGCCAGGCAGCTATAGCACACACAGCTCTGCAGGGCAGGAGAAGCAGAGGCTAAGAGCCACCTCAAACAAGCAACACACAGTAGTAACAAGCACCTAATACTTTTGGTGGTGACCACTATTAAACATACAGACTACAACGCTACACTAATATTCATGACTCATTATTCACTGGACATGATGAAAGTCACAGCGATGGAGACTAATATACGCACACCATGAAGTATTAAATATCAGAGAGATGCTGAGATTTACACAGTAACGGAGATGATCCAATTCAGATCTTCGCTGGCAGAATGAAGACACGCACACAAACAGTAAAAGCCAAGGATACTAACAATAGCTCTCACTTTGCTTTGCTCATTCACTTTTGGATTGCTGCGCCTCCCAAAAATAAACTGTAGAGAAAATACTGATCATCCCCATACACTTGCGTTTATTTCCATGGGATTTCCCCTACCTGGAAGTAAGGGCACAGATGACCTTGCTCCACTGCTCAACTACTGCAGGGTGATGTCGCCAGTTGGCCACCATCTCTTTGGCAGTTTTCCAGTAAGGTGGTGTTGGAAAGCACCGTGTACAAGCCAGTAACCACACCTCAAACAGCACACCAATTAATTTTTCAGCCAGATTCTCAGCAATGCCACCTTATAACAGAAATAAAGCACGCCTTTAGTAAATATTCAGTCTAAATAACTTCAAATATCTCCCCAAGAAGATCTCAGTTTAAGTGTGTAAAGATTCTTAAGTTCATTTTTTTCCCATCATTTTTCATTTAAAAGTGATTCCTGATTGCTTCCTATGGCCAATTAGCCTTTTTACAAGATGAAACATAATATATAAAGACCAGCCACACACATGCGTCACTAAGGGACACCGGGAATTCACTGATCTGAGGCTGTCTTCTATTGCCTTTATCTATATTGATGTCTTTTTTTAAAGAATAGGTATAAACTGATGATGCTATTTTCCAGTAGGCAGGCCAAACAGCAGGACACATAGGGGTTTCAGTGAAACAAACGGGGAACAACGCTGTCTGAAACCATTCACCTTGACTGGTCCTGTATAGATCACTGTTCTGCAAAAATATGTTTAAGAAAACTCAGCTCTAAATCATTCAGTCTTTTCTGACAATGTTTTATTTCAGAGTAGTATAGCAGAATTTGGAGTAAGCTACTGTGCTTTGGTGGCTGCTAAGAGATTTTAACAGGTTTTCCCCATCCCCCTGGCAGCTCAACATCAAGCAGAGCTAAAGGTTTTTCCCATAATTGAACCAAATGGAAGTTGCACACGAACCTTGCACAGTTGGAGCTGCTAGAAGAGTGTCATTGATCTGAAGAAGAAATAATAACAAAACCTCCCAGGTTTCTCTTGCCATAATTGTCGATTCGTGAGCCAGTTTCTGGACAGCTTTCAAAACCTGCAAGCACAGTCTAATCTGACTAGATCCTGGGTCTGGCCTGCAAGAGAAGAAAATAATACTTGAGTCTCTAAACAAGAACGATAAAGTTATACATACAGGAATCTGAACTTCGAGCAATTACAAGAAGAAACATCAATATTATTGAACAAAAGCCAAGTATATGAGATAATATGCTTCTATGCACCCTAACACTGTCTCTAAGCATCTTAACTCTGCCTTAATCAGTACAAGATGTACTGTAACATTCTTCACTACATGACACACAAGTCACCACCAGAGTGAACACTAACTGGAGCAAGTACAACCCATTATCTCAAAGGAGTTTATCTTACACCAAACAATAAGAATGTAGTTGAGACATCAGTAGTTGTTACATATATAATTCATAAAGAAAGTGGCAAAATTAGGAAAAAATATTGTTAGTAAATGAATTTAAATTCTTCTTAGTTCTTTGCCTTGCAAATGCATATTCAACTCTTACTCCCAATTCTTTCGATTTAGAAAAAAAGAAATCTAGAAGAGGGTCATTAAATAGGAAAATCAGACTAAAGGATGAGGGGAAAAGTAAGGAAGAAAGGAAGTAAGTTGATATTATCAAGGTCCTCCCTATAGTAACAACCAGTTCCACACTATCACTGCTGAGTCACTCAACATGACACGTTGCAGAAGCAGCACAAAGCAACATGCTCTCTTCCCATCAGTCAATGTGGAGCAAGGCAGAACGGGTGCAAAAAGAGTAACATGAAACATTCTGGACAGTATCTGAAGACACTGGTAAACAAAGGTGAGGAAGCCTAGACGTTTAAAAGGTGAAGGAAGAGATTACAAATTAGAGTGTACAATATATGCAAGCTGTATTTTAGCTTGTACACTGTTTCCTCAACCTTCCTACCACTTTCTGAAGGGATGAAAAAAAAAATTCCTAAAAATACTACATTCCACTGGACTAGTAAATAGTATTATCAGATTCCTACCAAACACTTTCAATGTGGTATAACCCACAAGTCACATTGCATGGTAAGCATCTCAAGAACATGCTGATCCACTAGAGAGAGATCTGCTTTTCTTAGAGAAAAGTGATCTTGATGTGAGCTACTAATTGACAGACACACTCTAAAAATACTATCTCCTACCTTGATAGAATAAACACTGTATTACAGTGCTGGAAACAAGATTACAAAGAGACAAGATCTAATGCAAAATTGTGGACTGCTAATCACAGCTCAGGACCTCAGTGGGTTGCTTGATGCTAGTGCTAGATCCTAACAGTCTCCGTAGAACAAAGCTTGGAACAAGTAAGCCCTGGCTTGGTTATAGCACGATTTTTTCCCTGAGCAACAACAAAGCAAATACTTTCATCAAAAGATATCCTTCATCTTGATCAGGCTTGAAGTTTCAAAGCCTGTTTCAAGACTTGTTTCCCCTAATAATTTAAGGAATCTATAAGAAGAGGGCTTATATGTAGGAGTTCCATATGCAAGGGGACTAATGGTGTAATTCTGAGCTAATCTAGTAAAGGCAGCTCTGAAGTCCCCATCTATCTAACAGTTCCTCTTGTCCACAAAGTCAATTGAAAGGCAAACTTTAGTTGCAGCATTTTGCAGATTCACATCTGGATTTCTACAGAACCTGACCTTTTGGTTCCTGTCCTGGTTTCAGCTGGGATAGAGTTAATTTTCCTCCCAGTAGCTGGTACAACGCTGTGTTTTGGATTTAGTACGAGAATAATGTTGATAATACAGTGATGTTTTAGTTATTGCTAAGTAGCGCTTACTCCAAGTCAAGGACTTCTCAGTTTCCCATGCTCTGGCCAGCAAGCAGGTGCACAAGCCAGGAGGGAGCCGAGCCAGGACAGTTAACCCAAACTAGCCGAAGAGATATTTCACACCATAGAACATCCTGTTCCATATATAAACTGGGGGAAGTGGCCAGGGGCTGTTGACCGTTGCTCAGAACTGGCTGGGCATCAGTCAGTGCGTGGTGAACAACTGTATTGTGCATCACTTGTTTTTTCTTCAGTTTTATTCTTCTCTCTTTTTGTTATCTCCCTTTTCATTACAATTATTATTAGTATTATATTTTACTTTAATTAAAGTGTCTTAACCCAGGGGGTTTACCTTTTTCCAATTCTCCTCCCCACCCCACCAGGGGGAGGGGGAAGTGAGCAAGCAGCTACATGGTACTTAATTGTCAGCTGGGGTTAAACCACAACAGTTGCACTTCTCTGCAACAACAATTGTTCTCATGATTTCATACAAGAAGCATAAGTTACCACAAAAAAAAGTCCATTACACTTGGACAGTCACATGTTCTATGGTCTCTCAAGCAATTCCAGACATTTTAGTTGTACAGAAGACGCTGGTAACGACACCTCAGTCTCCTGGGACAGGAGGCAGGGGAAGAGAGCTCTTCTATCTTCTTTCTGTGCTTCCAACAGAGTTTGTGGCACAAACTTTACTGACAACAGTAACTACCACTACTGCTTAAGTAATCTGCAAGACTTCCTGAATATCATAGGGTTGCTAGAGATGGAAAGCCTGTGGGTTGCCTGGGGACTGCTCAAATACGTCAAGAAAAGAAAGCGTTCATTTCATCAGGGTGGACAGAAGGTCAGTGCTGGAGGGAAGGATGCAAGCATCCTCTCTCTAGTCAGTCCAGCAAACAGAGGAAAGGCAACTTGACTCATCCACCCTTCACTGTTCTCATTTTTCAGCACCACACTCTTTCAAGGACCATACATGTTATCACTTGATTCAGCTGAGCACTCAAACTAGAATGATTTATATACACCTGCTTTGTACTGGGTGTACACATGTTCCTGAGATGCTACTTAGGTTGAACTGCCCACTTAAGGCTGCTGCATTTCATCCCTCAAACATACACCCTTATGAGGGTCTGAAACCCTCACCACAACTCTGGGCCACCACTTTTAAGACAGCCAAACCAACAGCTACATTGTTTCCAGGAAACCAGGATGAGGAAGGAAGCTATTTTAACCACAACCCCCCACAGGGCACAGGCTTAGTGTTTTTGACACAAGAACAGATTTCTCCAGGAAATAGTTCAATGCAGGTTGCTACAAGAGCTCCTGGGCAAGTATTCTACAGGAGCCCATCAAAACCAGTAACCTACATCAATGAGGTAAAATCAGATATTATTCTCCTCTTCCCTTCCACAGGTACATAAGAATACAAGCTTTGCTTTCACTCAAGCAAGATGTGCACAACTCAGTTCTGCATTTCATTTCCATTATAGAATGTCTTCCAGTTGTTTTGTCTGCATTTCATTTCCATTATAGAATGTCTTCCAGTTGTTTTGCTGGAGTGAATTCTGAACACAGTTCCACAGAGGACAAAACTTGAAGTTCTGTTTCTTGAAAACAGAGTAGGGACTTTTAACATCAAGTGTTGACAGCAGCAGCCATTAAAAAACCCCAGCATTTTAGATACATCTCAGAGGCTTTTGAAAGAAAAGCGATAGATATACTGGGGGGGGGGCATGGTGGTGAGGGGGGAAGTATTTAAAATCATGATTTTTCCAGCCCTCTCTACCTCTGGATGTTAATTATTTCATTCATCATGTGCAGCCTACCACCTTGCACCAAGCTCCATAAACAAGGCTGGGAGAGAAGGGTGGAATGGCAACTTGTGCCAACAGCATGCAAGAAACAGGACTACTGAACTGCCTGCTACCAGAGTCCCTGATGTGAAAGCAGTCAAGGGATCATGCTAGTGAAGAATTCTCTACTGTGCCAAGGGAATAAAAGTTCCCAGACAGTAGACTACTCTGCACATACTGGAGCTTAGAGACAACCTTCTGCAGAAGTCTAATCCAGAAGCATGCTTTCATCAGATTTGTGCTATTGCCCTAACCATCCTTTAATGGAAATTAAAATGCCTTTTTCACTACAAGAACAGCAACAACTAAGGTTAGGTGGTAGACTTTGAAGCAATCAATAAATAGCAATGAACTCCTTGTCTGAATTTGTATGAATTATTATTCAAAGCCCTTTATTAACAAAGCCTGCAGGTAAAGTTAAGCAATCCAAGTGCAGCAAAGCACTTTGAATGTCAGGTCACTTGCAGTGATACATTGTTAATACTGACAAAAGCAGATGATCTGGTACTTACAGACATATACTAAACACTGATCTGAAGTAATTTTAGATGGCTAATATTTAAGTACTCTTTCACAGGGAACTATTAAATAAACTCCTCTTACTTATCCAATACATGCGTTCAACAGCAGCAGGTAAATTTGTCAAAACATAGTATGATGTTTGAGCACTCTGACAATTCAACTTTGTCCAAGACAGAGACATGTGTATCAACATCATCATTCAAGGATGTCTAGTATAATATCAGGTTGTCAGATAGCAAGGACTCCTCCGCAGGATTCTTTTGAAAATACCAGTGAAAGACAGTCAGCATAATTATGCCCATTTAACAGGCAGCAAGATGCAGGCACAAAGCAGCCACCTACTGCAAGATCCTCCAGCACATCAGAAGTGTGGTGAAGTCTTGAGTAAACAAAGCATGAGATTGCCATGATGTGCTCTTAGTTATCTCAATTTTCCACAATACAAAGCAAACAGTGATGCCATTTAACCTTTCCCCCTACCCTCCAGTCACCCAATAGAGATGGTTCTTGGAAGTTGTTAGAACAGTAAATATTCAAGTCTATGAACAATCTTTAATTCTAATTACCTAAACACAGCAGCAACAATTCATTTTGCTACTGAAAATTACAAAACAGGTTTGGAGAGACACCTTCCTCCTAACTTTGCAACAATAGCAGTCTTATTTTAATCAGGAGCCTCTGTGGCTCATCAGGCCTCTTTGACAGGTTACCGGCTGACTACAGCTTTGAGCTCCTGAGCCTCATGAGTGTCCCAGCCCTAACACCCACCTTGGTACAAAGAGATTTTGGAGATGTTTGAGAATGCTTTGAACATAAAGGTTTGGTTCCTTAATAACTGGTAAAGGAATGGAGTCCTTAGGTAATACAAGAGCCATAATCCAATCTGTATATACGTCGACACAGTATTTCACAGTATCGCCATCCAGAGGGAGGGTCAGTCCATAACAAACCACCTCCATAGTCCATTTTACCTAACCAAACACAAAGCAAAAGTTATTAAAAATAAATATTAGCAGTGGTCAGAGCACATCAGTTCTAACGCAACAAAACAGCAATTACGTGGTACAGGCAATTCTAATATACACTGCAAGAAAACACCCAATCATGAATTTGTATATGACATCATGAACAAATGGCAAATCACTCTTAAATCCTGAATCTCTTTAATCCAATGTAGAGAGAACTCTTCAGAACACACAAGAGCTGACATAACGGAAGACTTTCCAACTTTAGTAAACACTTGTACCATACAAAGACTTTTTTTTTTTTTCTTTTTAAAGTCACATACTGTTGGTTCAAAAATGAAGGTATTAGAAAGGCTTTGTTTTCACTGCTAAATTCCTTGGGGTTTTTTTGTTTGTTTTGTTTCAGGGCTGTTTTGCTTTAGCCTGAACTTCCTGGTACAGTAGCTCAGATAAATACTTACTACTAGGTCATGAAGTACACTGTTGCTATGAACTAGCTGTTACTAGAAGCCTTATGTAGATTACTAACCTAAAAATATAGCACACTTCATAAAACTTCAGACTCTTAAAGACAGAAAAATAGAAGAGGCTATTAAAAAAAAATAAATCATTGAGTTGCCACTCTAGCATGAAGGAAACTATGATCTCTAAGGAAATGCACTTACTTCTTTGTCTGTTTTTAGTAAACTCTCATTTCCAACAGATGATGTAATTAAAGCTTGTCCAAGAGGACGCACCACTGCATTTGCCACTTCTCTTCCCACATTTTCAGGATAGCTGTGAAGTACACTGGTATTACCCTGATCATTTTGAATGACAAGGTGCAAGGATCTCCACTCTGAGTACATAGTGCCTCTATGCTACAATGCAAATAACACCTGTGGGGCAAGGAAAAGATAAAAAAAGACATAATTAGTAGAAATGTCTATAATATGAGTTACCAAAACTGAGGCTATTTGCCATGATACGGATCCTTGTAAATTCAAGATGTACATGTCTGTATCATACATTTGAAGACCTGGAAGAGATCCCAACAGCTGGTTTTCAACCTTTTTTTATAGATATATAAAATATGAGCTTGTGAGGGGTTTTGTTTTGGGGTTTTTTTTGTTTTTTTAAAAAGATTACAGTAAGTTTCAGTTAGGGACTAGCTGCCCATCTGAGACACTTAAACTTGAGAAGTGACTTCAACTCTCACAACTTCTGCTTGCGCCATCCTTGCAGGAAAGGTGCTCTTACTTAAATGACATCTTTGGCTAAAGAAAGAACAGTTCTACAAGTATTTTCTTCATATAAGCAATGGCTCCAATTCATACCTTTTTCATCTCAATAGTAGTTAAAAATACATACAAGGAAACTTTCAGGAAAACCTTAGTCATCTTTGAAGACAGAAGAATCTGCCTCTTTTTACACTTGTGAAGTTATTTCTCCTACAGCATGCACTACTCAGAACTGGTAATTGAAAAATTGGATTGACTGATAATGAAGAGTGCACTTTATCTGAAGTAATTGCAGGACTGACTGAGCCTTGGTGGATCACTAACTTAAAACCAGTATTTATACTTACATTATAGCAGCACATACTGGTACCAAACCTAAGGCATTACAGTATGTCCCAATGCATTTAAAATCCTTGTAAAGTCAATACACACACACAGAGTCACTCCTTAACTTAAATTTGTCCCAAAGATTCAGGGTAGAAAAGCCACTAGAAAATTTCCCAGGTAACATCACCAGAATTAGACAGGAGAAACAGAGTTCTCCTTTCACCAACACCACCCACTCAACTGCAGTTGTACATTTTCCCTTACTGCAGACTAAGCCAGCTCAGGAAGCCAAGCTGACAGCAAACTAACCAGGTGTTTGCAATGGTGGGTTTTGGGGTGTGGGTTGTTTTGGCATTGTGGTGAAACCACAACCAAGACAGGAGGATTAAAAGCAGCAAAAGTTAAGCTAAGCTTCCACAGTCACTCTCAGCCAGCATTTATAGAATCACAGAATGGTCAGGGAGGGAAGGGACCTCTGAAGATCACCTAGTCCAACTCCCTGCTAAAGCAGGTTCTCCTAGAGCAGGTTGCACAGGATCACATCCAGGCAGGTTTTGAATGTCTCCAGAGAAGGAGACACCACAGCCTCTCTGGGCAGCCTGTCCCAGCACTCGGTCACCCTGAGTAAAGAAGCCTTTCCTCCTACCCAGATGGAAGTTCCCGTGTTGCAGTTTGCCCAGCAGCATGTCAAGGTATGCCTCTCTTCCCAGAGAGCAGTGAATCATGCTGCACCATCAACACACACACAGCTACCTGCTGGACAGAAACAGGCTTGGAAGCCTGGCCAGAGCAAGCAGCCCCGGGCAGCAGGGAGGCACGGTGTGCGACAAAACCAGCAGCTAGTCACAGGACAGCCATCCAGTCTCAGCAGGCAGCACTGGGCAGGTCAAGGAGATGTACCAGGCACTGTCGGTTTTCATCTACACAAAACCTTCAGAAAGCTAAGCCAGCACAAAGGTTTGTCACCCAAGACAGTTTTTAGCTGGATCAAGATCTGATCTAACTCAGGTACAATGAACATGCGTGCCAACACAAAGGAGCAGTGAGGACACATGGCCAGGGGGGTGGCAGGAGCATCCCTTCTCGCAGTAGCAGGCTTTTGTACCTGCTCACAGCCACATTACAACTGCTGCTTAAGCAGGTGGTACCAAGGCAGCCTAAGCCATCAGAATTGGGACTACACCACCTCCCTCTTCCCTTCTCTCCCAACAACACCAGCAGTCTTATCAGTTATCTGAGCCAGCTGACGACATGGACAATAAAACAAGGAAAACTGGGTTGGCACAGAAGAAAAGCAAGGACTGTACAACAGCCACAGCTTAGAGCAGCTCAAGCTGTCACAAATGGCACCCCAAGAACCATTTGCCAACTACACTTAGCTGGCACATTTCGGAAGCCAGTTAGTTACACAGGAAATGTTTTGAATGCCTCCCTTAGACCTTGGCCCAAAACCAAACAAGAAGCCAGGCCTAGAAATCACCTTCTCAGGGACAAGCCACCATTTAAATAAGTCTGCCTATTTAGCTTAGCAGGCTCCCTGAATATTTATTTACACCCAAAAACCTACGTAAAAAGCCCAATGATTCCCTTCGAGGGAGGAAAGAAAACAAGGTAGCAAGATCTTCGTTTCCAAACTGCGTCCTTCCTGGTTTGAGGCAGCAATTACACGTGCTCATCTGATAGCAAATTAATGAGAGCAGCCACAGCCTGCAGGAAGCATACCCTCTCCATCCTTTAGGCAATTTCTCTCCTCTGGGGGCAGGGGGAATGTATGTGCCACTATGGTCAAAACCCTTAGGCTTAGAGGAAAACAACAATTCCAAGACACTAGCTCTTGGGACACAGAAGTCACAACAAAAAAAAAAAACCCTGAACAAGAAAAACAAAATGAACATGACCCACAATCCTTAGTGATGGCTTCAGTCACTGCTTAACTTCATTATATAGGTTTCCCTATTGCTATCTTTTCCTTTCATATCCTATACCCATAAGGCCTCTTGAACTTTCCCTTGCTGCCCAACCTGCTTTAGTCTCCAGCTTGTGTTTGGAGTGGAAGAAGGAAGGACAGAAGTGAAATATCATCCCCTTTGCAAGAGTACCCTTTCCTCTCTCAGGCCCACAGCACTGCCTCTACCACCAGAGCAGCGCACCCCTCTCCCCTGCACCCCAGCTTTGCTGCTCACTGCAAGGGAAGGGCAAAGGCACTCCTCATTCCTCCCATTTGTTGCTCAAGTTCAGTACAGAAGCACATAACACCATTTCAGCAGCACTGGTTTAAATAAACTGATTTCAACTGATAAAGCAGCATGTACTTTCCATCACCACACCCCAGTGGAAGAACTGGCAGCTAACAGCTCATGGCAGGACCTTATCTGAGTGCTGATAACAGCAAGTGCACTTACTGTGGCTGCCCTTAGACCAGAACAGGGTTCCCAGAAGCATGGAAATGTTACACAGCACAAAAATCATAGGCAGCGCCTATGCAGGGTCTTTCTTGTCTAGAAGACAAGAGTCAGAGAGGATGAGGATTCCCAAATTCTCCTGTATTTTGGAAAACCCTCATTGCACTAGGGCAAGGCAATGGGAGGATACAACCACCTGCCTTCATGCAGCTCCCTGCTATGCTGAAGCAAAGCTTTTTTGGGTGACCCCTCCACACTTCCAAGAGCAGCAGCACTTGTAACAGACACAGGATAGATACAACATGCCATGTTTAAGAGAGGTTTAGCAGCAGCAGGGTAACCAAAGCAGCAGGGTAACCAAAGCCTCTGGTACCACATGCACCCAGCCTGCTGCCTGATCTTCATACATAAATGTAATGATCAAATCTGTATCTTATTAATATTCAACACTTCCTTTGGTCTTGCCATAAAAGAAATCTTCTGTTGGTTTTATCAATATACAATGAATACTGACACAAGTAATTGCTTCAGATGTAAAATCCTTTTGAGGTGGGATTTCCTAGGGTATTGTTTTACTCACGCCCTACATTTAGCAAGCATTAAGTTTTTGTTTGCAAGGACTAGAAGTTACTTTTCATTTAAGACTCCCCCTCAACTGCCATTTGAATTTGAAAGCACTGCCATCTGTTAGGATTGGGGCAAAGCTAAACCCATCTACTATGAAGCTTCTTATAACTGGACATAAGTTAAAAAAGTCTGGTAACTCTCTCCACACAACTGTATCTGTTCGATACTCTGTTTCAACAGATTCAACACATACTGACAGTCCTGTAACTTGCTTTAGACAAAAGGTACCTAATGCTTCATAGAAACAAGACTTGCTCCCTCAGAGGAGGCTGCATTTATCACAAATAACTTAAAACAGCAAATTAAAAAAAAAAATAATGCGACTGTCACACTGCACAAACAGCATACCCTGATTTTACTTGTTTTTACAATGCTTCTGCATTTCAGCTTCAAAAAAGCACTGTTACTGGCCCAAATAACATATCCTAAGTTTCACACAGCTGAATATTCATATTTCACATAAACACATGTCTTATTGAGGTTCAAGTCACTAAGGACTCTCAGAATGACAAGCAACCTAATTAAGAGGAAGGGTGGGAAGAAGAATAAATAAAACCCTTAAGTTTGCCAAATAGTTTTACACACTCAGGTTTGGAAAGGTGTCGACCTATGTTTATGTTCCTGGAGGCTGCACTAAATAAAACATCCCCAGATTCTCACAGACAGATCTGGAAAGAAATTGTCAGCATTAACGCTGGCAAAACAATGGAGAAATGTGAAGTCAAAATATTTACCACGTACTATGAAACTGAGTATAATTCCAATATTCATTAGTGTGTTAAATAATTTGAGTTTCAATATATTCCCTCCGGATCCATTTCAGCTTAGGAATTATAGTAGCTATCGCCATATAAACCTGAAAATGGATGTTTCAGCATTTAAGACCAAAGATCCTCTGTTCATAAACAATGCAGAAGTTAGTGAGCATGGAAGAACTTACTAATGAGCCCATAAAACTCCAAAATAGAGATACTTAAGTTCTATTTCCAGTCCGCAAAGACTTAATATGAACGGCTGCAGCCAAAATATTTAGACTCCTGGATAAGTTAGACAGTGGGAATTACCTAACAGACCCACATTCTGCAATTACTTTGTAAAGGTGGGGTTTTTGGAGTGTGTACAGGGAAGAGGTCAGAGAACCAGTACTGGTGTACAAAGCAGTTCCTCAGAAAGTGTGTGCTGAGCAAGGGAAGTGTTGGGGGCAAATGTGAACTTGTAGCCCTTTGTGCTCAGTAGCTGCATACATAAAACAAAATATGCACATACAATGCAAAAGCATCTCAAGCACAAAGACAAACTGTGCCAAAACCAGATGCTTCCTGGGTTTTATCAGAATGAAAAAAAGCAGAGGCAATTGTTGTTAATATAGTAGATGCAAAGACCATCAGCAGAGAGACGCCCAAGGAAGGCTGAAGACCTAACAGAGCCTAAACCAGAGAAGCATCAACATCAAGGGCCTACACCATAGAAGTTCTGGGATATTAGATATACTTCACAAGTATTTCACAAAAAACAAGTAATCCCTCCCTCTAATACAACCCCTACTACACCAATAGTACTGACATCTGCTCTCTAGAGGCAATAATTAATGCCAGAAAGCCACCTTGCCACAACTTGTCTTCCCTGGATCACGTACCAAAGAGGTTTATGAGCAAGTTTTCAAGCCACCTGAGGTCTATGGACATCCTGAGCTTGGACAACTGCCACATGTCCACTTGCCCCACCTTGATGCTGCTGCCCCTCTGCCCTCAAAGTTTATCCTGGAGCAAGTGACTTTGATTTTGCCAAGACTAACTCAGTACCTCTCATACTAAGCCCACCAGGACTAAAGCAGCTCAGACCCCTCCAGGCAGGTCACCTTTGGTGCCCATCCAAAGGGTAGCCTCTGTCCTAGGCACACACCATGTGTAAAGGACAACAGACAGAGCAAATAGCACGCAAAAAACAAAAAAAAGCAAGAGCCAATGAGAAGATGCATCCAAGCAAAACACTAGAAGAAAGTTGGTATTTTAAGTCAGTATTTTGTTAAATAACAAACAGATCCATGTCAGGATTACTAGTAAATGGGAAAAAAAGTGTACATTCAAGGCAGGAAGAGATCGGGCACAGAAAAAAACTGGAACTCATGTCATCCTTTCCCAGGCCATTCAGCCACAGTGCTACTGTGTAGATGAGAGGAGAATCACAGCTATGCTTGCCCCGGGAAGATGAATTTGTCTGATTTTATCACCTAACTGTAGCAGAAGTTAATGCATGAATCTGACATGGGGAGGGCTGGGTCTCAAACCACTTAAGTGTGCCATTTAAACCACAGGGCTTGTGTGTCACTGTCCCCAGAACTGCCTATTCACTGACTTCTGAGACCCCACCACTGTTCTGGTTCCTGGGAGTGCCACTGGACACCACCCTTCCCAAAGCAGGAAGCAGGGCACCTGCCACAGAGAAGGCGGCTGCCTAAAAGTTGCAAATTGTCATATCTGAAGATTAACAGAGCCATAAGAAACAAAACTGGCTGTTGGTTTTGCTGCATTTTGGCTATCACTCTGCTTTCAAGCTTCATTACTCAGATTTCAGTACTACTTTCCTTCTATCATTCTCTTCTTTAAAAGCAGGGTTGAGAAAATTACCTTCCAGGCAGGTCATCTGAGAATTTGAGTTTTCGCATCCCTCACTTGTGCCAAAAACCACATAAGGAACTCCACCGCAAAACAGTGTTTCCCTGACCTAGAGTTACTCTCAATTTTACTCAATGGCTTATTTCACACTTGCACTTCTTCCTCAGTCCAGTTCCTTGTGCAACTCTACAAGCTGCACAGCCAGGAAGGGATTCCCTGAAGACAAAAGCCCCCTTAGCCCGGGCACCAAGCCTCACCGTGCTTTTGCTGCTGTTCACCACCTCCCAAAAGAAATGTGATCTACTGCCCACAGGCCCTGAAGATCAAATGAGACGAAAAATAAGCAAGGGAAAGAAGAATCATGGCAAAGCCCAGGAGGCCTGCAGCCGGGCACACAAAGCACCACCGGATTATTTGTAAAAAACTCCACAAGGAAACAGCGACAGAAACTTTTTCTTCCCTCACGACCACGCTCCCGCTCGCAGGACCCCGGCACGCGGGGAGGGAGCTCCCGGGCCGCGGGCGACACCTCACGCTCCTCTCGGGGAGTCGGAACGCGGCCCAAAACCGGTCCCCGGGGCCGGCCAGAGGGCACAGGCCGCGAAGGAGCGCAGGGCCGCGGGCCGGTGCGACGGGCCCCCC